>JAUMHF010000006.1:17649326-17677018 GCA_032359275.1 Microctenopoma steveboyesi | reverse complement strand
TTGCTTGGCAGACGCTTTTATCCAAAGCGACTTACAAGGAGCTAGCGCTGGGTGTCTGGCTAAGGGACACACCTGGTAGGTGTTCACTGCAAATATGCGTCTACAGCGAGTGACAGTAGAGAAAGATGTAAATTAGCTTTGAAAAAGTTGAATGATTTACACAGACTCCGTTCTATAGACGATGATGTGTCGAACTCTTTCAAAGCTGAATATCTCTTCAGGGAACAAGGCGCAGCGTTTAAATTAAGATGTGTCTGCACATTTACAATGTGTCAAAGCAATTCAAACAGCATTCAAAGGTAATTGTCAAACAAGACGAAGGACTGCGAGCAAACTGCAAATGTCAGACTGCGTGCAAGTCTATAATTATGGAGCGTCAGCTAAACGGTAAATTATGCTGAGCGAATTTGTAACTCAGTTAGAAATCTGTTCATGAGTCTAATCCACAAACTCTGCAACAGAGAAGAAAACATCACCCATCACGGAGCACACTGATCCTAATCAAACAGGAATCTGTGTGTTTTGTTCATGCTTCGATATTTTCAGCATGATTGTTAAATGTTATTTTTATTCTGAGGCTCGACTCAATTAGTTTTGCATGGTTCCAAATGCTGCCTACTTTTCTGATAATGGGCCTTTTTAAGAGTCCCTCTTCACTACGTCAGTGGTCTTTATGGACTGATGACGTCCGTATGGTGAATTGCGGAGAACGTTTTGTGAAAGTCTATGAGAGTAAGTAAATATCAGCTTTTTTCCATTTCTGATGTAAATGATTATGAACTATATCTTATCCCAAAGCAAAATATGTGATGGATTTTTAGAATTTTCTACGCAATGCAACGTAATCTGGATTAAAAATAATTCAGCAATAAATATAAATTGTACTGTAAATTATTATTGGATTTTTGTGGGAACAATATGAATTGAACGTTAGCTTTATGTGACTGACTCCACACGATGCTCCAACAGCGAAACCTCCTCCAGTGACTTTGTGATGCAGCAGTTAAAAATGAACACTTGTAGTAATTGAGCTTCTTTCGCCTCCATTGTTTGCTGCTCCGAGTCAGATTCAAGGGAAAAATGACACCTCGTCTTCTGAAACAAAAAACCTTCTGCTGCAGGAGACGCCCAAGCTGGTCCAGTGCAGGGAAATTGGCTCCATCAATCTGCCTCCAGTGCAGCTCCATCCATTTTCCAACTAAATCACATAAATATGTATTTGTGAAAGCCACAAATACATATTTAATCTGTTCACCCCCTTCCTTTTCCTTCTGTGCTCGTCCCTCTTCCCTTCTTTGCGTTCTTTTTGTTTCTGGAGTCATTTCATTCTAATAACTCTGGCAGTTTTACCCAGAGAGGTGCAGAGAGGAGGTGGATGAAGGTGAATTCTGGGCTTGATGTACAGCTGATGAGGGTCTGTGGTTGAATGGGGCCTTGGGGGGGCCCAGGCTTTAGTCTCACAACAGGACAGTGAAGATTGCACATTATCATGAAATATATTTAGCTCTCCTCTATCTCATTACAGCAGGTCAAAGAGAGCTGGAGGAGGATTGGGAGAGAACAGAGCAAAACAGCCTCTGGAAACATTTAACAAGGGGAGTGGAGGGAAGGGAGTCCAACATGTCTTGTTATTACTGGCCACTGTGTGAGAGCATTGTGGTTTTTGAAAGGAGAGATGTGTTTTGAATAAATTATTACTAATATATAACAGAATTACAACCTTTGCTTTGCTTTCATCCAAAGCGACTCACGTGGAGAAGACACAAACATCTGTTCCTACAAACTAAGACCCAACGTGTGAAGATAAGCACGTTTGAAATACTGTTTCAGTGTAACAATGGTGATTTAACAGGGTCAGTTTTTAGGGCTTGGAACACTGCACATGAAAACAGACTTTGGGAAACCGCAGCAGCAGAAGCTAAAGATTCTGGAATGAGACAAACATGAGACACAACTCTTTGTTGTGAAAAAACCTGTATCTATGAACAGAGGATTATGTGTTTCACTAAGGCGAGTGGTAAACATACATCCTTGTTTTTATTTCTGGACTTCTGACTGCACCTGCTTTCACACACACATGAAACAGTAACACGTTCACAGCTGTCGTCATCACTGTCGGGCTTCATAGAGCTCAGTTCTTTTCTTCCCCTCATCCCTGCATTATTTAACAGATAACTCCACACTCTTAGTACAGCACTTTGTTTTGCTGCTGAGATCGAGTCTGTACATGTTTTCGAACACGCAAACGTGTCCCATACTGGTCGAGTCACGGGACATCTGTAATGAATCTTATTACGTCGTTGCTCCATTTCTACTGCGCTACAGTGAATCTGAAAAAAAGATCGGGCATCAAGCAGTCACAGACAACATGAACAAATCTACAAGAACACAAAGAAGCCGTTTATTTCTGTCATTTACATACGCTAAGATCCTCACAGCCCTCCCATTTAATCAGCGCCCGTTAGAATGGTAATGAGAGCCATATGGCAGACACAAACAACAACGAGGGCAGGGCTCAGGCACATCTCAGGCAGCGAAGCGTTTCCACAGAAAGAAGGACGCGTAGCAGGCTGTTCCATCTGAACATCAGCACATATCTGCCTTATATGTTATAGCAGCCTGGTAGCAGAGTGGTTAAGGCAGAGGGCTGGGAAGCCTGGGCTGCTCACTGCTCCCTACTCCCTACAAGGGGGATGGGTCAAATGCAGAGAACAAATTTCGTTGTAACATGTAAAAATGTATCAATGACAATAAAATGGATTCTTCTTCTTCTTCTTCTTCTTCTTCTTATCCTTGGCTCAGTGGAAATGATTATAGATCTGGAGAGACTCTGGATCTCCAGTCCAACTAGAAGCATGTGCATGTCTATAACGCAGGTACAGGTCCTTCTTTGGCAGCTTATCGGACTCTGACCTCAGAGGTCAGTGTAACAGTCCAAACCAATTCAAACCATTCATTGACATACGTGTCATAATCCCACCTCCCCTTTCTGCTCTACACACATGAAGCGATCTTAGATGAGTGTGAAAGTCACCTTAGAGTTTAAAGAGCGGCATCATGGCTGTCGGTTATGCCTTCATGCTAGATGCTACGACTGTATTAGTAATAACTGCGCTCACACAGATGGTCTATTACGTGTGTGTGGAGGGGTAAAGACAGAAAACATATTAGACTCATCTTTTACAGACAGGACGCACTCTGCCCGTCACTGACACATTACTGCCTTTAGAAAACAAACAATGGGATCTTTGCGAGTGGCTCTGCCAGGGCTCCCGAACGCACCTTGTTTGTCAGGGTCAGTGCCAGCTATTTGCCTAGAGCACCTTCCAACCACCACGCTTACAATCTAATCTGGTTTTGTGACCGCTGGCGTCTGGATTTATGTCAGCCATGAAACAAGGCTGGGGGCAACTGTCCTCGAACCTTGCAGCCAGCCAGTAGTGAGCTACAGAAACACACAAGAACACGAACTGCAACCACATGAGATGAAGCCATTCATCTGCCCAGGTTTCTAAAGACAGGCGCCCTCACTAAGGTTAGGCCGAGTATATCAAATGAGGCCATTCACTGCAGCATATGCTCTATACCGTAGATCGTCACACAGCTGTCATGATGCCGAAAACTTGAGTTTAACTCTCACTCGGTCAGTTTGATCATGTGGTACGTCATAATGATTGTGGGGAAAAATAATAATTCGCAGTAGAAGTAGTACTGTGTAAAACCCAATAATGATTTTGATGGTTCGCTCTTGTGAAACAGAAACAGGACGCCAAGAGGTCTACAGACAGAGCACAGGCTTTCCATCAAGTCCAGCGGGAAGACCACAAAGCTGAGAGCAGGAAAATACCAGCTGCACTAAAAAACCTGCAGGATCACCTGGAGACTGAGCGCCTCCACCTGAAGAAGGAGAAAACATCAGCGGAGGAGAAGATGGAGAAGTGCCAAGCCTTTCTGGCTCAGCTGGAAGAGGAGAAACGAAAACCAATGGTTGAACTAACGGAGGCCAATGATCAACAACTCCAGTGGCAGGATGAGAAGCTATCGCTCATGGAAGAGTTTGAGAGGGAGGACCAAGAGAGAACCAAGTTTGATGCTGCTGTGAAAATGGAAATCGACAACCTGAAGACACTAAGCACTAATGGAGAGTAAAGACTCCCTGATGACAAATGGTGCCCAGTGGCAGCAGGAGAATCCAAGCTTGAAACGTCCAAACAGCTCTACGTGCTTCAAAGGAGAAAGGAGAAAAAGGCCCACAACCACCTCATGGCTGCCCCGAAGAAGACCGAGGAGCACTTTGAGAGTGGAAGGAGGAACAATCATCTCTTCTTCAGGAGTGGGAGAAGTTGGAGAGCTCTCTGAGGACACACATCAAGGAACTTGAGCATGAGATCGCAAAAAAAGAGCGATAAAGAAGTGGTACAGAAAATTACTGTGCTAAGAAAAACAAAGGGTATGTCATCAGCCCCCCCAACACACACACACACACACACACAGTGAGGCCAAAGTGAGCTCACTGCTCTGGAGTGAGACTAAAATCATTCCTCTCAAAACATACGAGCACTAACACACACTTGTACTTGTTTTCTTGTGAAGATTAAACAGTAGAAACAGTCTTTACCCTCAGACAGACGCTTGTTAAGACGCGTGTGTGTGTGTGTGTGTGTGAGACAGCAGGCGCTCTGACACTGACTGGACAGGACAGAGTTATGGGCAGGACTTAACAGCTCGGTAATAATAAAGGACACTTCAGTCCGTCCTTCATGAGCTCTGGGCCATAAGACAGAATCTGTCTGCATCTGACCCTAACCCATGTGCAGACGAGGTGAGTCGTGCACGGTAACGGTGATTGAGGTGATGCTGAGCCACGCAGTGACTTCTATTACAGAATAATCTCTGCCTGAGGCCCTTTCCCGCTCTGTCCAGTGTGCGCAGAGGTTGCTCTGGATTCCCTGACTCCTTCTTTACACACATTGTTGAATTATGTGCATAGAAAACTTCAGCTCATCTTTCTCATCCAACAGAAATGTGGGAGCTTTGATTATGTTTCTCATTTCATTCAGCATCGAACCGTGGACGGATAACTTCTGGCTCTTCTTGCTAAACTTTGTACTGATGGATCACTAAAGAACGTTCGAGAGCAGATTTTATATGAATCCAAAAACTTCCACAATAAACAAACAGTACATCTCCAAAACTTAGCGTTTCAGTCTGCTCCGCTTGTAAACCAATGCAGTGCAGATGAGCAAATATACCGCTCACACACACACGCACGCACACGCACACACAAACAAACACACACACACACACACACGCACACGCACACACACACACACACAGCTAGGAGCTGCAGCCGCTGGGGTTTAATGGCTTCTTCATCATCTCCTTAACGTGGTCAGCTGACAGAAAATCCAATGGCTGCTTGCACACCAGCACTCTTCCCATTCTCTCTAGATAAAACCATGAAATGCAGACTGCCTCTGTCTCGCCTTGAATAAATTCTCCACTGTGACTCTGGAGTGTCTTTTATGGTCTTATTGTGGCTGAACAATGTCCGCTCTGAAGGAGAGAGACCTGCCCATGGGGATTTATGCGTGAGGCTGGGACAGGTCTGATCACCCAGGGGGTCTCATGCCGTCCGCTGCTGGCCTGTTGGTCGAGCTCTCCCACAGACCAACGCTTCATTTGTGTTGCTCTAAAACACAAACTGACCTCCTACATTAAGTCACCTGGTTCCTGCACAACCCTTCTACGTGTGTGGATGTAAATGTTTCCATAGTTACCACATAATAAAGTCCCTCAGCAGCGCTAGGTTTAGATTGACTGCAATAGAAAAACCATAAAGACGGATTAGTGATGTGTTTCAGGGCACTTTTCATTTTTTACTTCACACTTTGTCTGCGCAGGCAAATCAGAAGCACTCTTAACAATCACAAGGTCATGTTGTGAGGATATTTGTTCTCATGGTTCAGGTTCTGTCCTGGACGTTGAACACTCACAGAGGAGAAAACAGGATGGTAAAACATCGTGTATGTTCACCAGCGTACTGGGTTTTCAGGTGCCTTCCTCATTTTGTGAGGAGACGGGGTAATAAAAAACACGGTCCTTCCTAAACCGCAGCATTTCAGCACCAGTAGCGTCTGACTGAGTTTGGTGGGAGGATTCATGGAGGCTGAATTCAGGGTAAGTTCTTGTCTGACTTTGTATTTATCACTCTCACTTTCTGCCTCCTCTGAAGAAGTGTCCAGCACAAAGTCCTTAGAGACTTCTCTGACAAACGACATCCCCAAAGGGAAAGATTTCAATAAATGCTTCATTCAACATCCGAGGTGACCCTGAAGCCAAAAGATATACAGAAGGTTGGCTTCAGGCAGCCAGGGCTGGAAACGGACTCCGAATAATACGGGCTCTGTCCCAGCAGCTGGGAGAGAAACATCCAACCACAGCTGATCTCTGAGCCCCTTATTTGGTCGTGACCTCTACGACCGAGGGAGCTTTACTCACAGTGGCTGAAGGTCAGCACTGTTTCAGAAAAGAGCAAATAAAGGAAAGACGGCAGTTATAATCAAAGAGCTAATTCATTTGCTCGTAGTCTCCACCACCACTTGGGGACGAAGGACAGGATGTAGGTGAAAATCTCAAAGAATCATACAACAGATTACATTTTGTAAAGACATTTGAATGTTGAATGTGTTTATTGTTGCTGCAGCGTCTTAGTGCAGAGAATCTGGATGTTATCAAGCTGTTCAGTTTTTATCTGTTCAGTTAAACTGAACGTCCAGTTGGCCTTAACTCTCAGACAAACTCGAAACACTCGAGCGGCTCACGACTCTCCTCGGACAGTTTACTGCACAGCTGAGCGCTACTGTTCAGACTCCTGCTTATTCTCACTGAAGAGAAAACCTACTAATTATTCATTTAAAACAATATCCACAACGAGGAGAGTGTATTTCAAACTCATAAGAAAAAACAGCAGCATTAAATTTAGAGCCTCATAATGAAGACTGACCTCAGTGAATCTTACATGACTCATACAATAAATCCACGGCTGGATTAATTACATCATGTGGCTTTACACAGAAAAATATTAAAGGAGTTCTCTGGCTTTTTAACTCTGTCGGGGTAGAAACATCTCTGTTGGCTGTTGAACAGTGATGAGTTTGGCAGCGTTTCCCTCGCCTGCTGTCTGAAACGGTCTCTGTTGACGCGCTGTGGATCCTCAGATCGGTCTGTTGTGGACTGAACCTTTACGGGAGCAACCAGCACGTGCGAGAGCTCACCTCGCCTGTAATATTCGCCTAACCTGTTTTGGCGGCTGTAGACGTGAGCAGATCTGCACGCGGCCTGATTGCTGACCGTGCCTGACTCTGATCTTCGAGCCTCCCTGAGAAAAAGGAGGGAACTCTTCCTTCTTTAACAATGGTTCTCTGTGAACACACAGCCATCCCCATTTGCCTCTGCAGAATATGAAAGAGCCAGAGTACCATAATGTAGAGTGGTAATTACTTAGCGAGTGCATCAAAGCAGACCGGCTGCTGATAGCACGTCTCCTACTGAGAACGGAAGACTCTCTTCCAATTATCCTTTCTCTCTTGTCACATTTCTTTCCCACTTCTCTGCTCACATCCTCCCCCGGCAGATTGTTCTGCACTGTATTATCAGGGCCTGAAATCATTTTGCAGGAGCCCAGACTTCAAAGTGTCAATGGGGCATAATTGAGGGTAATGAAAGGAGTTTAA
The DNA here is from genome assembly GCA_032359275.1 of Microctenopoma steveboyesi. Classification (NCBI taxonomy): domain Eukaryota; kingdom Metazoa; phylum Chordata; class Actinopteri; order Anabantiformes; family Anabantidae; genus Microctenopoma; species Microctenopoma steveboyesi. The sequence goes on along the minus strand of JAUMHF010000006.1, from coordinate 17,669,282 downwards.
TTATAATTACACACGGAAAGCAACAACAAAAAGGCAGCAGGTGATGTTATTATTTGTGGGTTCCTCGGAAACTGTAAGTTCTAATTACAGTGAAGCCTGAAGTGTGAGGTGTGTGTTCTGCGCAGAAATCCAACACAATAAGAGGCAGGGACGGATTACATGAGCCAGACTCACTGCAGATGGGCTTAGTTTGTGTATTCAATAAGTGAACACACCTTCAACTGTGACAGAAGGCTTCAACTCCAAACTCAGGCTAATTAGTTTCTTACCCAAAGGTTTGTAATTACCCTGCGTGAGCCTGTCAGACGGCTGGAAGCCTCCGTCAGGGCGAGTCAGCCACGGCGTGTACTGCTCGCGTCCACTGGAGAACACGTGTTCACGTGGCGAATATGTGACCTATTGTTAGCTCAGGTAAATGAAAATACCTGAAACACAGAACAGAACTTTCACCTTTGCATGATGGAAAAAACTGTCTTTTGGACGACGATCGGTCGTCGCTGCGAAAATGAAAGTACGTTGCTCATGTTCAAACACTTACTGCGGTTCACTGTGAACGTTTTACATGTCGTATTCAGTAACACTGTTACACAACTGTGGATTTCTAACAGCTGGTAGTTAAACAACATTCATGATGGGATCGTTGAATTGACTTGAGTTTGTGTTGTTGTTGTGACTTTTGTCTTTTATTCTGTTGGAATTAAAACGCTTCAGCTGATCCAACCCTCCCTCTGGAGCAGCTCTGTCAAATGCACGTTACTCCTCTTCCATGAATCCTGTTGGTCTGACGATGGCATCCACACAACAACTCGATCGCGTGCTTAAGAGACAGGGCTGTGAGTGCCTGACAGACGGCTGGTGAAAGTCCGAGTTAGATGTTTGGCCTCCTCTCTGTCAGGAACACGTTTGGAGCTAAAGAAAGTGTCGGTGCCTAGAAGGTCAGCCTAGTCGAGTTCATTAAAATGTTCTGTGGCTTCTCCCCTAAGCAGAGATGTTAACATGACTGATCCCGAGCACCAAGGTGACTCCTGCGTTCCTCCCTCTGGGCTCTGTGCCTGTAAAAGTTTAAACACCCTTGGCCCGGTCCACTCTTAGCTAGAAGCTGTGTACTGTATTTATCAGTACAGTCCGCTGCTCCCCACTTTCCTCCTGAGCTCTGAGGGGAAAACAGCATGAACACATCGCATGAGTGAGCAGTGCTTATTTAGGAGCTGGAGTTTGATTTGAGTGTGAGCAGCTCACAGGAAAATATGTTGAGGGAATAGGAGCAGACCCGCCGGTTTCCAAACCGCTGCTACCGTAGCAGGCTTTGTATTTACCTCACTTCCTTATGAAAGATGCACACTTTTAATCAAACTGCCTCAGGATCCTTCTCACATTCTCATGACATCTACGGGGCGATTGTGTGGCTGCTTCTCAGTTATTCCTGTCCTGCATGTTCACGTACGCGGCTGCAAAAAAAGAAACTCGACTCTGATAAGTTACTTCAATATGTCACTGACAAGAAAGTTTGATGGCGCTAATCTACGCCAGCCAAGAGACAAGGAAACGAAGCACCGGGGAGAAAATGTTTTTTCCTTGCTGATCGTGCAGATTTCGGCAGCTTGATCCATCGTTGTGAAACTGTTGAGGGGTCGTCTGCTCGGCGGGGAAACATACGATGTGACATGCAGCGGGACGCATCGGTGCGGCCTGTTCATTTTACTGAGCCCATGGATGGAGTCCTGCTACTTGGTGAGTCTCAGGCACGTTAGTGATTAATCCATAGTGAGACAGGTGCAGGGAACGGAAATATCATGGTAACCATGGATACTCAAAGAACTCCACACTCCAGTTCTGTCTCCTTTATCCTACTCTGATGCACTTGATCCGTGGAAGGATTTTTGGGAACTAGGTGGAAGTTTCTGGTCTTTAAGGATCTTCTTCTAACATGCCCACGAGCATTTCCGTTTAACCCCCGACTAAACTGAATGTGACAGGTCTCCCATGTGACCAATGTATGTGCAGCGAAAGCCGGCTGAAAGTGTTTTTCCTCTGATTTGACCCGGGCCCGTCGTTATGTGTGTTCTCATTTAGTGTCGGTCTGCTGGGAGCCAGTCGGCGCGTGTGTGTCTGACTGGACTGTAAATAGCTGCAGAATCCATAATGAAGCAAGAGACAGCAGTATCATGGATTTCCAGTGACCTCAGTTGAGCTAATTAAAGTTATATGCAGGAGATAATTGTGTATTTTATTGGTGGGGAAGGAACGATGGGCTTGGTAATGACATGTGGCAGCTTTATAAGCCTCCACAGCCCCTTCGTACATAAAAGGGACGAGAGACCAGCTCATCCTCAGGTCTGATCTCCACGCCGACGGGGTCACGTGGACAGATCCTACTCTGCATTCATTCGTCCATTGTTGTAGTGTTGCTCCAAAATGCCTCCTCTTCTCTGATCTGCCAGCTCTGTGGTTCAGTTCATGTGACTAAAATCATTCAGACGATGCTGCAGACGGTGGCAGAAGACAGATAAACTCAAACTGCTTTCCTGACATCCTCTCTGAGGTTTCTCTGAGGCTAAGAGAACATGTTATTTCCACCACTGCCTCCGAAAGACAACAGCGATTATTCACACAGCCGCGAGGGATTGCCTGTTTGCTAAATGTAAACACTGGTCATTATACTCACTTGAACAAATGACAAACACAGTCATTGTTTCTCTAGTGGGGACATCGTTGAACTGCATTTGCACAGAAAGGATGTCGTTTTATATTTTTCACTGTGGTGGTTTAGAATCTTACTATAGTGAACATTTCAAACATACTGGAATAAATGTGGCCTCTGCTGCTTCATCCGATGCATTTCTAACGGGGGAAACACACAACACACGACCTGTGTCAAAGGTTGAGAGGTTGAGTGAGGTCACGTGCACAGATTTCATGCTCTCTCCGCTTACAGGAAATAACTTTGTTTGCTCCACAGACGCAAACATCTGTATTGAAAAGGTCAAAGAAGAAGCTGCAGCGTGAGGCTTCAACACATCCAAAACCACAACAGCATCTAATCCGGCATGAAACACAGTCAGGTGCTGCACGGACGCGGTCAGTGAGGAGCAGCCCGTCTGCCACGGTGTTTGATTAGCCTCGTAGCCCTGGAGCAAGTCTTCTGTTTGATTCGGTAAAGCGAGAATGAAAACGCACAAAGCAGCGGTCAGACAAACGGACACTTTCTCCACTACAGAACAAAGCGGCGAGCGGGCCAGTTTTAGTGACGCCTGTCATAATCCAACTCCATCTAATCACGGTACCTACACCCCCCCCCCCATCTGTGCGCCCCTCAGTTAGGAGAAGCACTTTGCTGAGGGCCGACAGTGACGAACCTCCGACTCCATGAAGACGTAGAGTAATTGTTCGTGTGGAGGACTGTGAACGATGTGCATCAGAGACGGAGAATGCTCCTAAATGGGCTCAGATACAAGGAGACACTTTTAATATTTGTCTATTAATGGGATCACAAAAAATACTACACCCAGGATGACGTCAGGCTGGGTCCCCAGTGTTGTGAGTAATGTGTGTTTGAATGTGTCACATGACTTCATCATGACTCACAGTAAGTCGGCACATACAAACAGCTACAGTAAAATAAGGCTGATGACATCGTGTCCTCCTCCTTCCAGTAACACACTGTACAGACTCACCTAGACACTTCTCACCTTCTTCACAGGAACACGTGTTCACACAGAGAGCGAGTCAAACGCACGCCGGCGCCTTGTTACGATGGTGGACCGAGTTCGCCTTCACCATCCACATCCAGCTCCACCCTTCATTAGCACGGTGTGAACAGCAGTATGAGAGTAAAAAGTGTGTAAAACTCACCCATCACTCTGAGCCGCTCCGCGCCCACCACCACCTCCTGCTCGTCGGCGGAGAAGAGGAGCTTCTCAGATGTGGATTTGACTTCAAACATCTTGCCTCGTGCTTTAAATCCACTGGAACCTGAACACGACACACACAGAGAGGAAGAGGAGACATGAAAGAGGGGTGACTGAGGCCGGAGCAGCCTGAAGAACTGCAGGGTGGTGCCCCGTCCTCTGGAGGTCTCTTCCTCCTTTATTAGATTTCTAAGGATAGTGTGTTCAATATTTCACATGAATTTATCCATTTCTGTGATTTATCTACTGGATTTCTGTCTTTTTGTTGCTTAAACTTGACATTTGAAGGAATCTTAAAGACACAGCGATCCTGTTCACTTTGAAGATAACAAGCCTAAAACGCCGTCAGTCAACACTTCTGAGCGTGGATTAGAAAAATGTCGAAGAAACAGAAGCAAAGAGCGCTTTGTGATGAAACCGTCTCACCCAGACGAGAGATGTAGTTTCCGCCCTGACACGAGTAAAAAAACATTTCCCTGAAAGTCTGCAGGAGGAAAATACTCAAGCTGCCAAATCTGTGACCGATGTCACAACAAACAAGAAATAGAAAATGTAGACAACTCCATTTGCTTTGTCTCATGCGGCGGAAGAAAACACTCAGCATCGGGTGACTTGATTGACATGCGCGCAATTGATTCTGTCACTCTTCATCGGGGCCGCGAAGTTGCTCCCCGAGCAGCGACGCAAGGAACAGCCGAGCAGGCTTCGGCTTTCAGGACCCAGAAGCCAAATGTCAGCACACTCTTTAATCCGAGACACACTTGCTCCACATGTTTACACAAAGTGATTTCCATCCAGTAGGGACGGCCGTCTCTATTAAGCTGTGACAGGTGGAGAACTGGGGACTGGAATGAAGGGAAGTGCAGTCACAGAGCTATGGCAGAGCGACTGTGGCCACTATTGGCACAGTTAGGAGGGAGCAGAGGACGAATTTATGATGCGGCGATGTTTAAATCCTGGAAATGAGGTAACGACTTCTGACAGTAAGAGCAGCGGTTTCTAACCCGAGTGTCTGGTCTCCCCGCAGGGTTCACATCCGAGGAGCTTCGAAACAAACGCAATGATGAGAAATCTCCTCTTTGTTTCTACTTTATTCTAATGTAGTTTTAATGTGGAGGAGTGGATGGTTCTACTCCGTCACTTCTTAAATAAGTCTATTGTAATAAAACGATTTGTAAGTCAGTGATTCGAGCATCTCTGCTTCTCCAGGTGCCTCACACCGACTAAAAAAGGGTGAAAAACATTGGCAGTGCTGGAGAAAACAACCTAAAAATCTACACGCTGTACATTTGTTGCAGCCGATGTCATCAGTGTTTGTCGGGGTTCAGTGCTGATGATGAAAAATGAAAAGGTACCGTATCAAAAGCGAGCGTCAGTGAAACCACATGAAAGCTCTCCGTGTTTCTCCTGCTGAGTCTTACCTGTTACCAGCTGTGTGAGCAGCTGGTTGTTGCTGTTGACGATATTGACCGACACGTTTCTGGACGACTGCAGGTACAGCGGGCGGCCCTGCGGGGAGACGGAAGCAGTTATTTATTTAGTCTGTGCTGCCAACAGCTATTAAACTATTGATGCTGTCTGAAAGAAGAAGAAAAAGCTAAATAAGTGATGTGTGCCCTTCCCTCCCGCAGGCTGCCATCACTGGGATGGTTTCAGCACCAGGTTCAGTCATTGCTGTGGAGTCTCTTAGTCAGAAATAGCAACGGCATGAACAGCATTAGAAACAGATCCCCTGATTGGCAGATGGACTGTGCTGACTTAGGGGTTGGACTATAAGTGAAGTCAGCAGTAAACTATAATAGCACATAAACACAGGAACTTGTATGCGACTGTACAACCTCACACACACACACACACACACACACACACTTCCATTTCCCAGAGAGCCCGGCACCGATCTATAATGCTGATCACGTCGGACACTCTGCTCTTTCTGTGCTCAACTAATCTTCATGCCTCAGTCTACCTCATAATTAGAGATAACGGCCTGACCATTGTGCTGCGCTCGCAGCCGAGGAGAGGATATGGCTCGTGTGTTTATTACTGATAACATTATGGCGCTCGCCAAACTTATCCAAGTTCCCACAGTAAATACATTAAATGTACGTTATTAGAATAACAATGTTCTCAGAGCATTCACACAACAAAGGTGCTGATGATTATTAGCGGAGTCATCAGATCAGATTTTTACAGATGTGCACACACTCTTAACAGATTCACCTGAAATCACACGAGACGGTCTGAGGGTGTGCGACGGTGAAACCAATACAACGCACTCACAAACGGAGCAGGACCAGAAATTCAAAAGAAAGGACTGAAAACAGAAGAACTGACGGAGTGCACAGACAAACGAAGAAGATGTAAGAAAACACAGCCGCAGGCGAGAAGAGCTAATGAGCCAGCAGCGGCTCTCAGCCGCTAACGCTCCGTGAGCTGAGAGACACTCGGTGAATGCAACTTATTGTTTTCAGGAATTCATTTTGGAGTCATGACGATTTCCGCAATTACTGTCAACTACAAACCGTCTCAAAAGATATTTCTACACTATCAGACCGAGCACTGTAACAGCTGAATCTGAATGGTGATGCTATGGGGACATGTTCTGGTTAAGGTGCTGAGTCTCTGTTTGGGCCGTGATGGTGCAGAACAGAACTGCGGGGGCGGGACAAGTCCATAAACACCTGGTCTGCTCTGGTTCTCCATGTCCTGTAGGAAAGGTAGGGCAGACCTGCAGAACAAGGATCACTCTCTGGGCTTTTCGGTCCTGAACACAGGCTTTTCCAGACCAGGACGTGATGTTCTGTGTGCGGAATGGAGAAAACGAGGATCCCTGGAGGGACCCCACACGTCCTCAGCTGTCTCAGCGGGTGGAGGGTCGTCTCCTACTCAAATCCACAGCACTGCTCAGACTTTAACCGCACAACATTCTAGATGTTAGCACGCTACCATGGACGTGTGATCCTCGTCAGAGCATTAGGCGTTAGCTAGCAGCGCTAGCAGCTAATGAGATGAAGTTTGCTCAGTTCATCTGAATGTTCCGCCTGTGCCAGTCTCATAAAACCATTCATCTTCAGAGAGGCTACTGCGGGGCTGTTTGTGTGCAATACATGTGTTTAGCTTGTTGTGGCGTTTGGGATCCAGCCTCCCTCTTCATTACTAATGCAGCAGACCACATCACACCCAGCAGGACGAGCACCACGGGGAGCCAAAGACGGAGACCAGACGAGGAGACAGACTTGTAGATTGGAAGTGGATATAAAATATATCTTGGAGCTAAAGTTGCTGACAAAATCTCCCCGGTTCAGTGGAACTTCACTGTCAGGACGATTTCACACAACCACAGGTCGTGAGTCGTGGTTAAGGAGCAGATGCTTGGTTGATGAATCTGTGTAGCGGTTCCTCTTCATTTCATCTCTCCTCTCATCGTGTGGTGGGTATTTCCGTCCCACCCTCTCAGATTAGTGAATGTGTTGACGACAGACTACAGCATCACTGCAAACATGCCGTGCTCGTTTTTGTGTCGACGCCCGTCAGAACACACTCGCTGGTTCCCCGTGTCTCTGCTCTGACTCAGCTGCCCTCCGGCAGTCTCCCCGCTTCTGTCTCCATCACTACCCCCTCTTCTTTTTCTTCCTCGTCTCTCTCATTTCTCATCCACATCCTTCCGCTGCCTTTGTTCACTCCCTCACTCCGTCTTTGCTCTGCTGTGTGCTCTTGCAGTATCTCCATCTCTCATCGGCCTCCTCAGCTTGCATAAGGTCCTAGACAGCAGAGATAAAGCGCGTTGCTCTCTTGCATTATCACACCATCAGTCCACTCCCTGCACACAGCTATTATTACTGCTGCCAGGGTAGAGAGTGCCTTCGTCTGGCCCATCTCCCATTTCTTTGACATCTCGAGGCTTGGGTACAGCGTTTGTGGATAAAAGGACGTCGGGAAGCACCCCCGAATGTCAATTTATAAACAGGACACACCAGGGGAGCTCAGACACACTTTGCATTTGAATGTGTAAACTGCAAAGAATTCCTGCGAGTCACGGCTCTGTGCTGCACCCTGGAGAAATGCTGATCATACTGTCAAGGTTGTTGCATGCATTCATTTCCCCGAGCGGGACCATCTGGCCAGGAACAGGTGCACTGGTGGGACTGCATGGTGCTTGTCGTTACCTTGCACGTGTCATCTTGTCATGCTGTGATACAACATGACGTGCAATGTTGTGACAGAACTCGTCTTGTCACAATAAGTCTACGCTCCGCAAGTGGACAAGTCCCATCAGAGTACATCTTCTCCTTGTTGTCTGGATTTGTTCTGACGGAGCACGACGCAACGTAAACCAGAGCTGGGCACACAACTGGTGGATATCACTAAAACATCATGAGAACAATGGAGCCAGCTGCCCATACGTTCCCCGTGCGTAAGCCTGTGGAGAGACGTTCTGCCATTTTCTGCAGATCAGATTCTATTCAGCTGCTCTTTCAGCGACATATTTTGTTGCTCTGAATTTGTTTTATCATCATGATGTTTTCATTCTGTACATGCAACGCCCCATCAGCTCAATCCCACCTCCATGTTGCTGGGCTCCTTTTCATGATTTATTGGGGTAAGGGGTTAGAGGTAAGAGAAAGGATCATCCTGATCATCCTCCATCCTACGTTTAATTCTTTAAAGCACATCCATCTGGTAAACCCAGAACAGAAGCGATTATTTACCATCTCTGGTCTGGGAACATCTCAGGAACCTCAGCAGGAAGGCGCATTATGAGGATGGAAATACAATGGCCTGACATGATTTGTCATCTATCCAAAACCCAAAGCTTCGCAGACTCCGTAGGAGTAGCAGTTAGCGGCAGCGAGCCGATTTGAATTGAGATATTTAGCCCTTGGTTGGAGGCTTCTTCTCTTTTACACCAAATAAAGGAAACATACAACAATTCCATTTTCTTTTCCTCTGACCATAACACAGAAGACCAGAAGTCTTCTTCTTTGTCCAGATGAGCATTTCCAAAGGCCCAGCGAGCTTTTGTTTGCCTTATCTGGAGAAGTGGCGTCCTCCTTGGTCTGCATCTGTGGAACCCAGCAGTGTGCAGCATCCGTTGGATTGTCTGCCACCAGCAGAGCCCAGACTCACCAGGATGGCCTTGGTGGTGATCCTTGGATTCTTTTCCCCCTCTCTCACTATCCTCCAGCACCGGTGTCACTTCTGGCTTCCGACCACGTCCTCTGAGATTTTCCACAGCGCGGAACCTCTTGTATTTTTTATTAATACTTTGCACTGTAGCCACTGGAACTTGAAAACATTTAGATGTGGCCTTGTGGCCCTTTCCTGACTTGTGAGCAGTCGCAGGTCCTCACTGAGCTCCTTTGTCTTAGCCATGACTGTCCACAAACCAACTGCAGAAGGCTGTTGTTTTTCACCTGTTGAGTTGATTCAAACAGCTGTTCCCAATTAATCAGGGTAACTAGGATGCTTGAGAGCAGCTTGGACTATTCGGAATGGTTCAAAACTTTGGATTTTCCCAGAGATGGTGACAGTTCGTGAAGGGTATGAATAATTTAGGACATGACACTTTTTGCTCAAATGTAAATAAAAGTTGAGAAATGTTTTTCTCTCCTTAATGATGCCTCTTGTACATCGTATTATCTTTTGGACGAGACACCGATGTCATTTCCTGTCAAAAAATAACTTGCTGGTTGATTAAAAGTAACTTTAAATTAAAATTTGCCAGGGGTATGATTAGTTATGGGCTTAACTGTATAAGCTAATCGACCTGTGAGTTCTCCTTTAAAAAAAAGAATTAATAGGAGAATCAATAAAGAAACAGACATTTAATAAAATTCAAATTGTTAAACAGAATCAAAAAAGGGAAAAGAATCTTTTCAATCCCCTTCCCTAGGAATGACACATGTGTAGCGGTGACTTGTTCCTCAGATCAGACCCCAAATAGAACCGGCTCATGTTATTTCAGCGGTGTCTGAATCAGGCTTCCTCACATTCACAGTCATTAGTTGGTATCTCTTCACACCCCCGCACCTTCCCACCTCACTGTGAGTGATGTCATTTACTACGCGTTGCAGTGGTAGCTCAGCAATATGTTGATTAGACGGTGAGGGAGGAGAAGACGGGCACCAATATCTCTTAAGTTACGGTGAGTGACTTACTGGTTTGGACTGGATTTCTTTGGCATAGAGGGGTTGGAGGAACTCCGAGTCGCCCTCCAGTTTCAGGCCCTTCTCGGTTATTCTGAGGTTGCCCATGCCGTCCTGCGAGAACAAAAACACAGTCGCCGTTAGTTATTTGCCCAAGTTTTGTTCTTGGTTTGCTTCATAATTCAAAATGCTACTAAGTGGAAGCTGAGTGTAGAACAAATAATTTCCCGCACGCTCATGTGGAATTTTCTTTGGTCTAAACAAAATACAGTTCATGTGATTCTGTCAAAGCAGGTGTTTGCTGATCAATTCTGATCTGATCCGATCACGCAGGTGTAGAGCGTTACTGTGGGCAGCACATTTATGCTGTACAAACAGCCGTTTACCCACTTGAGCCTTCATTCATTTCTGTTTTTGGCCCTTCAGAGCAGTGGCCTGTAAACAGCTGCTGAAAGTGCAAATAACAGGAGCAGACCAGCAGCCGAAGCAGAAAAGAATGACGAGGCGCCGGCTCGGTTGAACCCGTCACAGGCGGCGTGATTATTAAAACAAGTGTTTTTCTGATTCACATCAGTTTTGAACATGTTGACTCCTCATATGTTGCAGATCAATGAACACGCACCTGCTGCTTATCTGTGTGGGGGGTATCCAACTTTAACGTCCCACTTTCCTGTGAGGAAAGATGTTTGGTTGCACACTCATGGGTGAGCAGCTACACAGCGCTGCACAAATTATAGCTTCTAACCTCCGTCTTTAGTCCCTCAGCTGCGTTGGTTACCTTTGTGGTGATACACACTGCATACATAAACAGAACACAGGCTACTTTTCTATCACATACAAGATATGTAAATTATTAGAAGTGTGATTTGTGCAACAAACCTCGTAGATATGAGGATTCGCCTCACTGACCTGAATCTTTAGAGTAAAAAAACAACTTAATTAAAAATTCTACAAGGAAAAAAAAAACCAAACTCTTCCATAATTTGTTTTAGTCTAATTTACTTTTTTAGTCAAGGACCCAAAGGATAGTTTTACTCTCTGTGTGTCTTTCTCTCCGGAAGCCAAGCTAATTAAAACGCGGCAAAGCACCAAACACGCACGCATGCTGCGTTTGGTAAATGAAGTGATTTTACGAGGCAGGAGACATACAGTAGAATGTTATTTCATAAAAAGGGGTATATTGGGTAATGCAAAAAGCAAAACAGAAATACAGTGGGTTTAATCAACACCAGACTAAAGGATGTTAAGCAGCAGATTTGGTGAAAGAAGGCTGCTTTGATTCAAACACCACCAGCGAGGCTGACCCCTCGTGCTGCAGCCGCTCATTATAAACGCCGTATAAAATCACCAGGCCGAAAAAGCCCCTGCACAGACACTTTTTTGTTTTCCTGACATCTTTTGATCCCTTAGGTTCTGACGAGCAAATGGAGATCAAGACCTCTGGAAATCTCAGAGCAACTGAGGACAGCTTTCAATCCTTCTCTGTGTAATCCTTCCTCCCACTGTGTAAAACATATTAAAATTCTGATGCTGTTGTGGCAACGGTGGGATGAGTCCTGGACATGTTGTGATTGTGAATTATACCCCAGGTGGAAATCCGCAGGCCCATCACAGAACGCTGGCAGACGTTATTTAAAGTCAATTTCTGACACTTTGATGACGAAAACCAGCTGTAAGAAAGGAGACTTTCTCTACTGGGAGGTTCTCTGCAGAATATTCCTAAACACGGGTCTGCGTAGACAGACTGATTGCTGTTGGAGGTAGCAACAGATCCATGAGCTCCATCTCCACTGAAGTACAGACCACGCAGCGACTCCTCCTGCTGGTTCATATCTCAGTCCGGATAATCGCTGAGGATGCAAAATGGCTGAAAAGTAATGTTGCGCTTCATTTGGTATCTCTGCCTCTTCATTTCACACAGATTCTCTGCTCTGTCCAGATAAAGAGCTCTCACTCAGACATTTAGCTCATGCAGACATTTGAAATACAATCTTTGATTCGTTTTTACATAAAACCTTAACTGGCAGCAGTGCAACTTATACCATCTAAAGTCAGACCCGTCTCCCAACTGTCACAGTCGGCCCATCGAAGAACTACTGAAATCTCTGAATGCACAACAGCTGGGTGACAAAGTGAAGGACGCATAATGTGTAATAATATGCATGTTATCACACGATGAGGAAACCAAAGATGCAGTTAAGCGAAATGTTATGTATCCAAACTGCCTTTTCTAATCATTACCAAGTTTTCTCCTCTATAATGTCCCGTCCTGCAGTTCAGGCAGTGTAGAGATGCTAAAGCTACTGTGACTCACCTCAGAGAAGATGACGAGTGAATGAGGTCATCGAGTCAATGCCCTGGTTTAACGGTTTCAGCACCATGGAGAGAGACAGCACGTCCCGACCCAGCTCCTGGACTTTACCGTACACTAAACCTCCCCAGGTCCTCTGACCTTAGTGATTATAAAGGTCCTTTGTGGCACAGGAGGTGGCACCTGAAGGCAGCCGTCAGCAATCATGAATGTGCTTATGCACAAAGTAAACACACGACGGGGAGCGTGGTGGAGCAGGTGGAGGCCATGGTTCTGATGTGGTTGTTCACATTCATATTCAACAGTCAGTAAATGTAGTTGAAGTAGAATCAGTTCATATCATATATCATTTCGTCGTTGATGGTTGAAGGTGAATATTAAGTTTGAACACAGATCAACGATTACTCATTTTTATCTTTAAGAAGAAGAAGAAGTCAGATCAAAGGCTGCCAAGAAACCTTTTTAAAGAATACATCAGCCACCACTTCCCCCCAGCATGCTAACTAGACGGGTCAGCGCAGGAACGGGGGTGGGGGGGACACTGCTCAGTAGCTGGCAGCCAATTTACAGACTCAGCAAAATCTTTTCACAGACAAACTATTATTCAAGAGTCAAGAAGTTATTTGCTGCCATTAAAATTAGCAAAAGCCAGCAAGTCTTCCTTTTTGAAGGAAAGCAAGGTGGAGGCAGCAGGCCTCGTGTCAAGAGAGCAAAAACTAATCTAAACTAATTAGTTCATCACGCAGGGCAGCGACTACAGTGGAGAACTCATGGACGAAGCAAAAACTTCAAGTTCTAATCGTTGGCACTGGATGAAAGTGACGATATAAAAGACAGCACTAAGCTCTGGATTTTTATCAGAGGGATTAATGACGATTCCGAGATAGCAGAGGAGTTTTTGGCTAAAGGGGAACTCACTTGTATGACAGGGAGCTGGTGTCACGGAGATGTTGCCCCATGAATGAGGTGAACGTGAGGGAAAGACTCACTGGACGATTCCTGCTGTCGGATTAGGAAGAAGTAATAAGTCACTTGAGCTAGTGTCATGTCTCCTGTCACACGACTGAAACAGAGCTGCAGCAGTTGCACTAAGAACTGACCCGTGTCTTTAAGGAGACGTTCGACTGTCTTAAACTGGGACCGTTTTGAACATCAGTAAGTTTCCAAACATGCAGAAGCTGGCACATAGGATGCAGGTAGGGTTTGGCTTTACCTGTCAGTTAACTGATGAGCACCTCAGTTCACACAAACACCTGGCCTGGCCCCGCCTGTTCCACCCCTGGCCTGTTAAATGATCATTTATTACCCCAGTGACTATTTCAGTGTCTAAACTCATTCGTTCTGTTCAGTCTAACGTGCAGAAAATAAAAACAGCCCCATGTTCAAAGCTCTTTATAACATTAACAAGTCAAACTAATAATTGTACTTTACAGCCGATAATGCTTGAGAATATCTCATGCAAGCACATTATTCATTTAGTTTAATTTAATCCAACTGCGTCCGTCGGTCGAATCACAAGCTCCACTTTACTCTAAAAACTGCAATTAGACTTGATCAGGACACTGAGCACAGCTGCATCATTTGCAGTTTCTTTTCTGGTGATTTCTCTTTTCTTTTGATTCTCTGCAGCAAGTGTTGCGCTGCAGCCGACACAGTGAAGCGAAGCGAGCTGCCATGAATAATTCAAGACGTTTCTCGCCGAGACAGAGGCCTCCGAGCACTCAGGTGAGCCTCCTTACCCTCTCCTGTCCTTTACTCATCTTCTTCCTCTTCTTCGTTTCTTTTCCGTTCACCCCCTGCCTTTCATCCTAAAATTCTTCTTTTGTTCAGCTCATTGCCATTTGTCAGTTTCAGATTCCACTTGCCCGATTTCTTTTCATTTTCAATCCTCCTGTCTGTCTTCTTTCATTTTTAGTCTTTCGTTGCTGGCACCTGCTTTTCATTTGATCTCTCCTCCTCGGATCCCTCCTTCCATCCCCTTTTCTCCGTAGGTTCATTTCAACCACACGTTTCAATTCAGGAGGCATGAAATTCAAAGTAACTTGCTGTCAGAGCAAATTGAGCAACACATTATGTCACAATTCAGAAGGCAGCCATCACACTAACCCTCAAACAACTCAGTAATACTACTCGGTGTAGGAAAAGTACAGCAGGTACACGAGCCATTGCATCAAATGTGCCATGAATAATTCCTAAATTCTCGTCAGGCAGCACTTGCCCTGACTTACCTTCTCCTTTTAGCCAAACAAAGTAAACTGCGGATATATTTCTAGGATTCTACCTGAAGAACACAGTAAATTCAGAGTGAAAACCAATTAAATCAGAAAGTGAAGGAGCTCCACGGTTCGTTCCGTCCAAAGACCAGACACACACAGTACACGAGGCAACTTCGAGGCTGGAACCACGATGACCTGCATCGCTGCCAAGAACGGCGGCTTTCGTATCGTCTATTCGTTGACTTCTGAATAAATGAAAGAAGCTCACAGATTTAAAAAACTGACCTGAATAATTAAAGGGTAACTTCTCAGATTGGGTTCCTATGGTTCTAGTTTATGGATTACATGTGTATGAATGGGCTTTCTCTTTCTCTGCATCCAATTTAAATGGTGACTAGTGAATTATTCACATTGTTTAATTCCACAGTGATAAAAATGTTATTGTCTTTGGGAACCTGCTCCTCCAGAACTAATCCACATTAAATTACTAGTCATAAAGAGTTTTCAGTCAGACACAGAGAGATATTTTAATACAGAGAAAGTTTGAAACATTAAATATACATGCACTCCCCAAACAAAAACCATAGGAAGCAAATTAAAAATGAATGAAATCCGTCCCTTAATTTGTTTAAGTCAGTTATGTAGTTCTGGACCTTTTTCATGCCCCCGATAGGATGAAAAAGCAAACTGCGTCTTGTGATTTAGAGGAAAACAGGATTTTAAGTCAACTGAAAACCAGATTTAGCACATGTTGAAGGGCAAAGGTCATACAGACAGTCCAGGACCAGCTACGGTGACCAATGGTCTCCCAGGCTCATGCCAACAACCATGAGCGCTGCAAAGAAATGTATCGTCTCTAACTGGAAACACAGAGACTAGCTTTGAATTAAATTGGTTCTAACAAAATGTTTCACCCCGTCCAAAAAGCTTGTGTTCCAGTTCAGTGCCACAGGAATGAATTTCTGTCCAGTCTTTGATTCATCAATGACAATTGGAGTGCCTCTAGGTGCTGTTAGCTGGGCCTTGCTCTTTGAATGCTTTTCTCTCTTTGTTTGTCTGAAGTCGTGAGAGATTTGGACATAACTCATCGCACATACACCCCCCACCCCCCCTCTGCTGCTACAAAACTAAATTGATCTGGAGTCAACCCAGTATTGCCTCCACTGTCACCACTATGTTAGTGTGATAGAGAATTTATTTGTGTGTAGTTTGTGTGAGTCTTGGTGTGGACTTGGGCTTCTGGGACTGGCTGTGTATACAGAGCTCTGTGTGTGTGTGTGTGTGTGTGTGTGTGTGTGTGTGTGTGTGTGTGTGTGTGTGTGTGTGCGCCCGTCAGGCAGTGTGTCGCTGGCTGCCCTGTTTACCTGGTTGTTTGTCGGTGCAGGAGAAAACCTCTGTCTTGTAAATAACATTTGTGCCTTCGGTACCTTCTGTTATTCTCCAGATTTCTTTGGCTCGGCTGCGTGTGCTACAGCAGGGACAGAAGGGAGCTGGCAGCCAGGAGGGGAAGGAGGAGCAGCACTGACGTAATCTCTTTCCTTATCGCTATCCATCGCTGTTTCTTCAACTATACCGTCTCTCTCTTTGCCTGTTGTTGTCTCCCTCCATTTCCTTTTCTGAAGTCAACATTTTAGGGGAGCTGGGAGTCACTGATGTCAATAATGTCCAGCTCTCTGCCTATTATTGAGCGTCTGCGTCAATATACATCAAGCCACCACCCGAGGCTAAAGCAAATATAGATGTCTTGAGGCTCTGGGGAAAATATTAGCCAGGCTTGTGCATGCTACACATCTAATCCCCCGCCTGCATGGTGGAAGGGCCGCGTCTATGTTTGTACTCCTACACAGTGCATAATACTCTGGTGTCAGATGTTACGTATTTGGACAGTGACTTGCAAGAATGGGAATAAGCTGCAACATGTGCCCACAATACCATATGCATCACTGGAGGCTAAAGGCTGTTCCAACAGTGTGAGAGTGGGCGGATGCTGTTCTCTTGAACTCCTGTCTTTATAAATATTGTTTTCTTACTTTTGTCAGAATTCTGCAGCTTTAGTGAACATCAAAAGGGAGATTTAGATCATTGACTTCAGACATTATTCCTGGAAGTCACGAATGCCTTTTGATAGCAACAGAGAAGATATGTCCAAGGAAGTGAATGTTAACTTACCGTATCATAAATGCTGGTTGTTTTTTGTTCTTGTCTAGTTTTCAGTGAACTCTGATTCAAGCAAGAAACCAGTTTCCTCCATGAACCAGTGGAGTCACATGGCAGAAACAGAAGGTACCTCTGGCTTCTGAGTTTGCAACAGATCAAGCTGCTAAAGAAACTTTACCACAACAGATATTTGAAGCAGTGGAGGAACGTGTTCCACTGGTCAGGAGCTGCACTGCGAGTTCACAGATGCTACAGGTCAATCGATAAAAAGGACGCAGAGATTCACATACGCATTCAACATCAACTAAGTCTACTAATTCTCTCATGATTCTACAAACAAAATCTCATCTGACTAGAACGGAAGCTGACTGTCGGGCTGAGTCCAACCAATTCAGCTCCACTCAGGCTTCATTTCTTAGCTGTATTTGAGGGAGCCTTTGAAAATCTAACCGTTGATCTGGGACAAAGCGAGAGACAAAATAAAAAGGCTTTTTATGAATTAGGAAAATTCCCCCACATCTGAACTCCAGGCTGTTGGGAACCGTAATTCTGTACCATAAGATGCTCAAACCTGTCATGCCAGGCTGCTCTGTCCCACATCCTACAACCGTCTTTGTTGGGGGATTCAGCTTGTCCTTCCATGGCAGGTAGTCAGACATCATGACAACAATACAATCAGAAAACACCAATAGTAAATAATGTAATGTTGAGGATTACCAGATTTAAATTACAGCCTGTGAAAATCTTACCCTCCAGGCAGCTTAAATCGTTTAGCTCCTTCCAGCACATGTCAGCAAATAATGGTAAATGGCAGAGAAGGAAAACCCGCTTGTGTGTTTGCCACAGGTAAACGTGGAGAAGACCTTCTCTCATCACCGCCACAACCTGTGTTAGCATTTCAAATAAAAACAAACACTTTGGCCACTTGCTAGCATTTGGTGAAGCACAACTGAGCAGCAACAACGCGTTTCCTGTAATCCATTCCCTCTTAAACCCTGCAACACTGAGCCTCCATTAGCCCTGTGTGGCTGCGAGGCGCCAGCATGGCCGAAGTCTAAGCTAATATATTTCTCAACTGATCTCTTTTATAGCAAGAGAAAAAAAGTTTTCCTCTCTGTCCTACAGTCTCAGAGAGGCTTCTCTCGTTCCACAGGTGATAGCCGCAACATCAAGCAGCAACACCCTGCGATGGCTATCAGTGGAATTGGCTTTGAGATTGCTCTCCACAGTGAACCCCAGCCTCTCTGATTGAGGCCCTCAACGCTGCACCACATCATCCATCATTGGGATGGGAAAGCAGATCAGGGGAAGGGTGGGTGGCTTGGAGGAGAGAGAACCTGAGAATGAAAGATGAAAGTAAGGAGAGCAGGAGGGGGTATTGATAACAGCAGGCAGAGATACGGCTGAGCAAAATAGATAGATAAACACAGAGAGCAAGAGAAAGGAGAAAACGAGACAGACATTGTGCTGAAGCACAAATGAAGTGAAAGCTGCTGACTGTGAGCGGAGTTAAGAGAGGGGTGGGTAAAGGGACAGAAAGGAGAGAAGAAAACTTTATATAGAGCTAGAGTCTAAATGAATTAGAGGCTGCAAAAAGAAAAAAAGAAAGACAGAGAGTTCACATCTACGTTAATGTGCATGAATTTCAAAAAATCCATCTTTTTCTCACTGGGTATTACATCCACTTTAAGACACTGCTTTCAAACCCTAAGCTGTTCCACAAAAACTCTCCAAGGTGTAATTTTAAGAAGGCCGGTGGAAGAAGAGAACAGGGCTGTTTAAATTCACTTTAGTGTGATCGTCTACAAGGCTTTCACAAAGCCAGACAAACGTACGTGTATGTTTAGCGACGCAGCCGAGGTTTGGCCCTAAGTGAAATATCTTGAAAGTTGAATGCATTTTTTTGGTGCCTGGAGGACATAACTTTTACTGTCACTGCCAGAGCATCAGATTTGACTCACGCAACTAAATGTTGTATGTGCTAATCAACAAATGTTAGCATGCAACATTAGAAACTAAAATGGTACATGTGGTAAACATGTTAGCATGTTATGCTAACACATCCCTCATCCCTTGTTTGAGCTCATCGAGTTAAATGATGTGAAAGTCAGGGCAGTAAAGTTGGATTAGTAGGCGAGCCATTTATGTTGTAGCATAAAAGGTTATTTAAGACATTCAACCAAATTAGGAGAAAGAAACTCGGCACTGTTCTCCTGATGATGAGTCCTATGACCTTGTTACTGTGGGCTCTGTCTATGTGTTTCCTTGTGTACTAGATAAAGAGTCGGCGAGGGCTCAGAACATTTTATTTGTTGTCATTAGGAGCGGGAACAGGCTTCAGTGCTGTGAGTCTCTCCCTGTGCCTGAGGCTGTCACAGGTCGATAGATTTCCTATTAGGTTCATCTTCATTTAGGATGGACTGCATGGCCCCCGCAGGAGGATGGTAGCGCAACACCAAGGTCTTCACACCGGCAGTGATTGACGTGTGAATGCACAACGCTGCAGGCTCTCTGTGCTGGGTGAGAGACACAGTGAGGAGTGCAGATGAAGCTGTGCAGCCAGGATACCTGCTTTGTGCAGGAAACTTTTTCGGATGTGTATCAGAAGTGGCTTCCATTAAAAATACACCAGTACAAGTCTTAAGGGAAGCAGAGCAGACATGCCATGGCGCATCTGTGTGGCAGAGATCAACCTTGGCAACCATGAACCTCACACAGCCATTCCTACAGCACCTAAGGGGTTAGTCTAAACTTTATTCTCAATCCAAGTCTTAAAATCAGCTAACCATGTAGTGGAAGTGCCAGCACAGTGTCTTTACTTTCTTATACCCATCACCTTCAGACACTGTGACTGACACACACACACGCACGCGCACACACACACACACACGCACGCACGCGCACACACTCACGCGCACACACACACACGCACACACACACACACGCACGCACACGCGCACACACACACACGCACGCACACACACACACACACGCACACACGCGCACGCACACAAGCACACACACACACACACGCACGCGCGCACACACACGCGCACACACGCGCGCGCGCACGCGCACGCACACACACGCACACGCACGCGCGCACACTCACGCGCACACACTCACGCGCACGCACGCGCGCACACACACACACACACGCACACACACACGCACACACACACACACACACACACACACACACACACGCACACACACAC
>JAUMHF010000006.1:17621251-17647134 GCA_032359275.1 Microctenopoma steveboyesi | reverse complement strand
CACTCTCTCCCTCGCGCACTCACACACACCCACTCTCCCACACTCCCACACTCACACACACACACACACACACGCACACACACACGCACACACACACACACACACACAGTGTTATAAATCAATTGTGACAGTATTAAAGTGGTTCAATCATCTCCTGATTATTAAGTAATTACTGTGTCCTAATTGGAAGCAATTATTTTATTACGGCTCCTGGAGCAGCTCTGTGATAGAGTTTCAGCAGAGACAGGAACACGGTTAGGTCACAGTCACAGCCATGTCTGGCCTCGGCGACATGTGTATGTAGAAGCTAAACTGCAGGAGTAGTGTTCAGATCAAAGCAATAAGGAAAGATTTTGCTTGGTGATCCGACGATGGTTGGTTTCACATTGGTCAATGGTGACCTGAAACTCTCAGTTTGGATGTCAAATGTCATTTTGAATGAAAATGTTAACACAATCACAAGCATACAAAACCCAGCATCCCCAACAACAACCCTCAGCTGAGCTGAAGTGCCATTCCAGCATCTACACCACTCTCCCTGTGATCTACGTCTCTTCCCCACACATCTCTCTTCTCTTTCTTTAGAAGAGTTCGTTTAAATTAGGTCTCTGCTGAGCCGAGAGCTCCAGATGCCAGGAGAGGTCTTCAATAAAATCCCTGCCCTCATCTTCACTGTGCAGAAATTTACGACACAAACTTCATTAAATCTCAGGGTTGCTCCGACTGAACAGCCTTGCCTTTGAGGCATAAGCACCATCAAAGGGACGTCCACGCCTGGAAGGTGTCAGTACACTCAGAGAGACGGTGGAGTGACAGGGGACAAACAGACAAAGACACGTACATGAAGAGCTGAGTGGAATTATAGCCTAACATTTCTGCTAGCTTTTCCCAGAGGCACAAATGGTCTCAATTGTTAACTCAAAAGACTCGCGAGAGTTTTGTCAGTTTAATGGTTGAGACTCCACCACTCAGCTACAAACCATGTTTATTATTGGATCAGGTCCGGGTGGTGGCAGGACGGTGTGGTAGTTAGAAGCTAGGACCCGTTTCAATCCTCGGGTCGGCCGGTGCCTTTCTGTCAGGATTCTGCATGTTCTCCCTGTCATGTAAACCTGGGACTCATTTCTTTGGTGTGTTATGTTGGGCAATGCTAACCTCCGAACCCAATACAGTCTACATTTAGAATTAGAAAGTCACAAGTATGGAATATATTCAGTACCATGGGGAAGTATGTGTTGGAAAACTGAAGACATACTACAGGACATCATTCACAGGACACCTTGAAACGTGGCCCTGGAAGACCAGGACTTTACACACTCATCAGCTAGAGCCACCCCTAGCTCCAAAACGTGACACTTTTTGTTTTATATATAGGCTTGTTTAAATGCTGGGTGCCTTAGTTTAAAGGATGCAGAATAACTTCAAGGTTCTGTGACCAAGCACGATGCATTATTTTTGACCTCAAAGAAACATTCATGTCCTACAGCCTGTGTATGTCCCTTTGCTGCAGAAATAATTGCTCACTCAGGGACACAAAGAGCTGAACTTTGCCTTTAGTCCTTAAAGGTTGGTTCAAGTAAAAATAACACAGGACAACAAAGAGTCAAAATGCCAAGCCTGTTTTTGAGTCATCAGAGGAAAGCGAAGAGTCACGGTGGTCGAATGGATTCACGATTCATTATGAACAATCAGTCAATCACGTGACTATGACCATATATGAGATGAACAGGAAGTACAGTACAAACCAAACGCATGGAACCTGTAAACCTTAAAGTGGCGAGGAGAGTAGAGCTCACTACTTTCCTCTGCCTTCTCTGGGTGAGTGAAGGTTAACAGCAAAATCAAAATACAGATTAGAGAGACTTGGTGATGCTTTATCCAGACCTGTCATCATTTTTATTTCGCCTCCTGCGGGGATTTGTAGGAAAAGTGACATTTTCCTCAGCTATAACTCACATCTGAGGGAGGAAGAAAGTGGAGAAATGTCCCATCTCTCCACCTGCTTAAGTATTCATATATTTATATCTGGCATCCCTTTGGATTGCTTTGTCATTTGGCAGTGCAATAATACATTTATTTTTGAACAGAATATATACAGATGGCCATATTTCTTATATTCTGCCTCGGCATAGCCATTTCCACCCTTTTCTCCACCTTCATGTTTATTTCTTTAATATGATATTTTTCATATGCCTGGAAAGTGTGGTCCATGCATGAAAAGTATTCTTGGCAGCTTCCCTTCAGTTTACTCCACTATGTTATGCGGTGAATTGTATGCGCATTCTCCCAATGTTATCGCCCTCCAATCCCACAGCTGAAAAAAAAAAGTTGAGCAAGTATGGCTGGAAGTTGTCAGCTTTATCTGCCACCCCTGCCTTTTGATCTCTACCTTATGGGGTTTTACTGGATGAAGAGAAGTCATGCATAAACACAATGCCGCACAGCAGAGAGATGCCCTCTTTCTCTCACTCACTCACTAACACACACACACACACACACACACACACACACACACACACACACACACACAGAGAGAGAAAAGACGGTGGTCTGGCTTTAATGAAATGTGAAGGCTTGTGGTGTTTACAAAGTTGGCCTGATGGGTTTTAAATACAGTCAATACTACAATGCTACAAAAAATTTGACAAAATTAGTGCTATTAATGATTCTTGATGCTGACAACTCTGTATTTTAGATCTATGATCTGAAAGTTGTGACCTATGACTGAACAGTTCCAACCCCAAAGTCATTCTTTTTTAAAATGACATCAAACAGATAGGAGACCATTTATATATGAGATTTATATTTATAAATTACTCTGGCAATTAATACATTATAAATTATAATTATCAATGATTTACAGGTAAATGACAACTACATTGTACAGCTTATTTAGTCCTGATGTTTTTTATCAGGATGTTATCAGCAGTGCATTTGAGATGTAGGCCTTCAGAGATATCCTCAGAAAATCAAATGGCCCCAACATAATCTCAGCATGACAATAGGTCTGCGTGTTATTGTAATCTTACTTAACTAATCCATATTTACAGCAACAGTAACGCTTATCAAGCGGAAAGGGTGATTTAACACAAGGCTCAACACCTATGACAGTTACAGTACATATACTGCAAAGGCGTGAACAGCAATATACGGCTATTACACGGTATAACAGGAGGCTCCATTAACAACCAGTCACATTTACTGATGCCCAACAAGCAAACTAAATTATTATAATTATAAACAACGCATTCAGGAATCAATTCAAGCCAAGCTATAGCTCCGACAAGCTAAAACATTCAATCGTATATGACACAGACACAGCCATCTAAATGTCATTTAAACCAGCAAAAAGAGTCTAAAACAGCAAAAATCATAACCGGTAAAGTCAGATAAACTTCCATTGAACTTACCAAAGCTGCTCATCGTGTGAAAACAAAGTCCACCCTCTTTAAGTTTAAGTAAAACTCCGTTCACGTTACGTACTTCAGCTAGCTTAACGTCAGCTAGCTTAACCTCAGCTAGCTTAACGTCAACAAACAAACTGACCGGCCGGTCACGGTGAAAACTCGTGACGTCAGCAAAGGCCAGCTAAAGGCTTCGGAGGATCAAAGATCACGCCCAATACGGAATCTCGACATCTGATTGGTTAGAAAACATGGCAATCCCCAAAACTTTCCCCATTGGCCATGAACGGCCGAAGCTTCAGTCAGAGCTTCGAAGGCTCGAACGCGACAGCACGAAGGAGAAAATGTGGTCGGATAAAAGTTGTTGCTATGTGCTATGGAAAGCCCCTTTAACATTTATGTCTTCACTCCAATGTCCATGATTGTACTCTAGTAATGCAATGTAACGTGACTAGTCAAAAGTCGACTTTTTTTATCAGATATCTGCAATTGAATTTTGACTAGTCAAACTCAAATTGGAAACGTCTACTACGTCATTTTGACTAGTCATTATGTCCCATTGACTTGAACGGGGAATGATTTTAAGATATCTACCACGTCATTTTGACTATTGTAATGTGAATTCTACATATTTTGAACAACAATGTGAGTAGTGAAAAGTATATTTTAAGATATCTACAACTGAATTTTGACTGGTCATATTGTACTATTGAAACATAAAAAAAGATATCTTCTAAAGGTGTTTAATTAGAGATATCTTTAACTTGAATTATGACTAGTCGAAATTCAACTGTAGAAATCTGATCTTTAATTCGACTTTTGACCAGTCGTGATGACGGTGCAGATATCTGAATCTATGCTGTTGACTAGCAGGAAAGGCGTCGCAGATATCTGGATCGTATACCCCGTATACTTTAAATGTGTTAAATGTTTGTATGTAAGTATTTGCCATAATGTGCTGCACTGGAAGCGGCACAACCGAGGAGGAAAGACGTAATGAAATGGCGGTACCAGATTGATGGGTCATTGTTAAAATACACCCAGCATTAATATAAAGTATTATTATAAAGATATATGTCTAGGCCAGCAGAGAAAGCTTGACTGTCTGCCACTGGCAGAACCACAGTGAATTAGGTTCAGGCGTGAGTTATATGTTGCGTTTAGATCAGCTAATTTCTCCAAGATTTCACGTACCTGCATAATGAAATGTTGTTGATACATCTAAGATGTGGCATGTATGAATGGTGAAGATTAAAAGTTCAAGCACAAAACATTAGGATAAAGAACAGAGCAGACAAAGAGATCCAGACCCTTTCAGGGCATGGCGGTGTGATTCTGTAGACGCGTCTCATCTAAAATATGGGAATAGGAAGAATAAGAACCTGAGCGCTTTTTGTCACTGACTCAGACCCTTGAGTTCCCTCCAACAGGACCGCTTACTGCGTGAAGCACAACAAACCGCACAGTCCTCCCTGCTGGGCTGGACGTGATTGCAGCCTGATCAGTCAATGCTAATATTGATTTTCACAATAGGTCAAAAGAGAGACATTGAGTCTGTGCCTGAAACAGAATCCCATCTCCGAGTGGACCACATCATGAGCCCCAGAATTTGACAGCACAGTGTCTGGAACCAAAACAATGGGCTGAAAGAGGCTGAAGGGGAGCATCACTGTGAGCTGTGGGTTTCTCTGGTTCTTTTCTTTGAATCTTTTTTCATGCTTGTTAGTTTCAGACTTTGCTGCTCGTGTTTTCACATATTTTAACAACAGTCTAACAGCTAAACTAAATTAAACACAGCGAGGGGGACAATCCTCCCATTAGGAGAAAAGCTACAGCATCAAGCTTCAGAGTCCTTAGGGAGCACTCCACCACTTCAAAGAAGCTCCGACCATCCTCTTTGCTCTGCTCTTCTTCTGTCCTTTTACATCTTTTAAATCAGATTTATTAAACCTCTCTCCAATATTGTCTGTTTTTGCCTCTTATACAATCCTCTGTCTACTTTTTCTACCCTCCCATCGTAATGACCTTCAGTCTGGATCACTGAGGTCAGAGAAGCTCAAGGGTCACGTGTCATCAAAGCAAGTCCTAGTGTGGTTGAGTGAGACAATCACGCTTTGCCCCACAAACTAAGAAATGTGCTGCGTCAGGCGTATTTTTCAAACATGGCCTTCAAAGTGGAGAGCTGATGTAACATTGACCATTACCTGGGAAACACAGCACCAAACAGGAAGTGTGTATACCAGTGAGACGGAGGAATCTTTTGAAGTGTAAAAACAGAGGAGGAAAGAGTCAGAGAATATGAGGACGAACTCGTGTCCCTGGAGTTGGTGTTGCACAGAAGCCAGGAAAAAAACATGGATGCAATTATTTTTTCTTCTGCTGTTATGTCGAGATCCTCCGTTTTTAACATTAAGACGAGTGTCTGGTTCCTTTGGTTGGACGCGACTAGAGGACTTTAGGAATGAAGTAAAGGGCTGTGATCGTTATGAGCAGTTGGTGAATGGTAGTTTTCTGCAGTCAGTTTGGACCAGCTTTCACAAACCTAACCTCAAACCTAATTCATCGGTCACATTTGCCACCTGATGCCTCATTAGCAGACTGTTTATGTTCGTGTGTGTGTGCAACAAACACAAAGACGGCGCACGCCTGGTAACCTATGATTTTTTAGTACCTGTGAAGTTTCTTTCATCATAGCACTGTCAGTATCAGAACCAACCAAAGCAGAAGGAGGGATCAATGGACGGACCATTACTGTTGTGAAGTTTAAAATCTTTAGAACACTTTGATAACTCTTAGATCTTGAACTTGCCTTAAACCCATTCAAACTTTGTTTGTTATCCACTTGACTCTTGTCAGGAGGCAGATCCAGACGCAACGAGGATTCGACTGTCACGAACGGAGACCAGACAACTTCTGACTAACTTCTGGAAGGTGAGAAAGTAGACAACTCCTCGCAGACATTTGTGTGGTGGAGGCACAAGCAAAGCACATAAATCTAAGTTTTATTTGATTACTTTTTAAGGTAGGTAGTTTTTAACATCTACCAACGTCCTTCGTCCTTTCACCGAACCTCTGAACCCCTAAACGTTCACAGTTTTCTCACGTCAGCGGTCGTCTAACTAGTTTTTATGGTGGCATGTTTTTCCCTGTCATGTTCCGTTTTTTGAGCCACAGACCTGTCTGTGGTTTTTACGTGATTTTGTCTTTTACTCTCTCTTTTGAAACATAGTTCTACTTAAACTACATAAATTAGCAGTGATGCAGTGAAACGTCCGTCGTTTCTTCTTGGTGGGTTCTTGATCACACTCTCCGGGCACAACTAAGGTTTTATACAGGCACGCATTAACTTGTGTCCCTCCACTATCAAACCTGTTCTGAGTGAGTTTACATGGAACAGTAAGTCACTGTGTTTCATACACGTCCATCTAACACGCTGAGTTTTAATAAAAAGACAAATCTTTCTCTTTCTGATATAACATAACGCCTGTATGATTAGCTTCTGGTAACAGCGGCGCCTCCATGTAGCTTCTCCTGTTCAGATGTAATGAGTGATGCAGGGGCTCTGCACTATTACTTGATAATTGTAATTCATTTCTGGAGTTTATGTCTGCATAAATTCACCAACGTCAAACATTTGCTAGGCCATTCAGGCTCCCATCAGCGTCATTACCATGATACACAGGAGCTGAAAGTGTGCAAATCCTCATTTAGTTTATGTCTGTCTGTGTACTTTGTTCCTGGGAACTGAACATCAGGATCAAAATCTAATATTTTCACAGCAACATTGAGATATGCCTCAGACAGCACGTTGCTAAACTCTCCTTTGTTCTTTCCGTATGTCCCTGTGTTTTTATCTCTTCATGTTTTGTTTGTGCATTTTGTTAGATGCCTTGCAGCCATCGGGGCTAAAAGATCCTGAAGCTGAGCCTTCATTAGTGGATTCATGAAGTTAGCACACTTCCCCACAAATGTAATTAGTGTCTTTGGCTGTAACTCCATTCACAGTTCCCAAGCGCACCACATGTCACCTGTCACACTCCTGTCACACTTTTCCATCTGCTAAACTGAGCTGTGCAAACGCGCGCTGACGGTCTTGGTTTTCTGCCTCTGTCTCGCTCTCTTCCATCGCTGTCTGTTGACCCACCAGCAGCCCTGGATTTATTGCAGCCAGCAGCCAGTGGTGAGAAGGAGCTGTTTGGATGGAGCCTCGGACGAACTCACAGGAGGAGGGGAATATTCAGAGTCTAATCTATAGCAGTGGACATTTTAACCAGGAGGAGAGAGAGAAGAAACGTATCTGCGCTCTACACAGTCTATAAAAACATGTTCTCAGATAAAGAAACGATGACATCAATGCTGCAGTCAGGCAGAACTCCCACACAAAGTCCTCAGGTAAATAATTTAAATCATGAATATCACAGGTCAGGGAAATTATATCCACTTCAAGAAATATAGAAATGTTCTTTTAATCATAGTCCAAATGTATCATCACCATCATCTGTGTTTACCAGTACTCCCACTCAGCGTTTATGTTTAAAACCTGCTTTTTCTCTCCTCGCCGTCTCTAAGAATAGAGCAGCGACGGTAACGAGAGCTTTACACGCAGTTCAGCTCATTTAAATCACAGGCCACGCTCTGGTCGGCCATCTGCCTCGACGGGTTGGGATGAGCGGAAAGAGGAGAGAGAAAGAACAACAGGCAACAAGCGGGAAACTACACGACACAAACACGTAAAGGAATCATGAGGCTGGCGTTTCATGGGGTGTGTGTGTGTGCGTGTGTGTGTGCGTGTGTGTGTGCGCGCATCGGGGCAGAATCCTTCCATGTGCGATACAGAGATCAGAGTGTGTGTCCGTGTGTCTGATCCCGGAGTAAACAGACAGCGTGTTGGAGATGACTCACGAGTGACAGGAAGACACAGCGAGCTGTGTTGCTCAGAGAAAGGAAACGCTCCTAATAACCTTAAGCAGTCTCACCCAGAGGTTAATAGAAAATGATGCCATTTTAAGGCTGACTGAAGACTCCAGTCAGCTGCTGCTGCTCTGCACGGCCCAAATCACTCCACCCTATAAAGCAGCACAACAACACTGCAGCCTTTTATATGACGGGCCACATTTAGCTCAGCGCCCCGTGTGTGTGTGTGTGTGTGTATCTCTCAGATTACAGGGGGAAGTAACCATGTCAGCAGCAGAGGTCATCTCCTGTTCTCACTGTTTATATGAGGAGCCATCTCAAGGCCTCCAGCTGTTATAGCAGAGAGTGGGGCATCACATAAAGCAGAGGTAATGGGTCAAGTCTTATTTCATATACCGGTAGGCTCCGTCTGCCAGGAGCTGCTGCTGCTGCTGACTGGAGACTTAGTTGGAGCCACTTCACCTCGGTCCACAACGGTGGAGTATTATTCTCTTTGCGTGTTCGTGACGTTTGTGACGTTGGTGTTCCTGTGCCTTCATCATGTCATAGATTCACCAGGCTGCTCACAGAACAAAACCTCCCTGAGCCTGTTTAAGAGAACGCCATCATTATTTCAGCGCAGCGTTTGTGCCGCGTTTAACACTCAGCTAAACCGAACAAACAAAATGAAAACTAGGTTTTTATGTGTGAGCAGACGCCAGTTTTTGGATGAACTGCTTAAATGTAAAGTCCTATGACTGTGACCTCGTTTTCAACATACTGCAGCAGACAGAGCTTTTAAGGGGCTGGGGGAAGGCAGAGCGGCTGGCAACGGTGGGACTGGACAAGCTAGGGGTCCTCCTGCAGACTTCAGCTTTGTTTCCCAGGAGCAGTGATCCACACAACAGTTCCCCTCACTTCTCCTCACGCACAGGCTGCAGCGGGACACAGGTGCAGAAAGTGGGAAGTGTTTGGCTGTTTATTCCTCCCTACCCTTCACTGATCTCAGCAGGGAGAAGGTGAACCACCACGCAGTACCAAGTTCATCTGGTTTCTTCCACACAGAAGAATCCAGATGGATCAAACAGCGTCACGTCTGCTCGCTGGTTAAATGGTTGTTGGATGATGGATTTTTGTAGCGTGCTTCACCAAAGAATGAACCCAACACTCCAAGAAAAGCTGGAGCGGTTAGCGAACCCACGTGCACGGTAGCTTTTTGATTTTTGTTTTACACACTGCTTTAGGCAAACCTCAGGCAGACTGTGTTCTCCCACCGTCTCCTGTTTGTACATCTACGTCTCTTAACGTTATTAGTGCAGCAGGTAGGAAGACTATGAAATATAAATAAAATCAGCCCAGCGCTTTATTCACCCGCCGTTTCTCCTCTGTCCACCGCGTCTGATGTTATGCATCACGTTTCTTGGCCTGTTATTTTGTCCGCTCCAGGTTTGGAATGAGCTTGTGCTAATTACCAGCCAGGCTCACACTCAGCGCTGAAATCCCTCCTTTGGTGGACAGGCCTGGCTCACTGGAGAGGGAGGGCAGCTAATACATCAGCCCACCCCCCGCCCCGCACCGCCCGGTTTACTCATTACCACACCGACTCTAGACCGCCACACATGTGAAGCCACTTTCATCCGTCTCAGTCCCAGAGCCACTGGCTGCGGCTATGACAAGTCCATTCCACATAATGGGAAGCCGGGAATCTCTGGAGACTAGAACTACGCTCGTACAGAGCGTCCTTGCCGGGATGGATTCCAACGTGAGCTCACGAAGCCGGGAGGACCACGCCGCTGTGACAGAGTCGCCGTTCATTGAGTTAAACACTGCAGCCCCCAGAGACCAGGAGCCCACCGGGGACAGCAGCTGCACTGACCCTATTGTGTTTGACAACTTAATGAAAAATGTGTAGTGGGTGGAATGAGACCTAATCAGGTGCCGTCTGACACCAGGTTATTATAACCCTTGGTTTTAAATTTATGGGAATTCTATTAACTTTTAGTGACTTTCTGGCCCCGAGCTCTCAAAGTTTCTGACCCTCACTTTGAAACTCAACTGCAGGCTCCCGTCTTACCGCTCCTGCTTTGGCCTGAGGAGCTCCGCTTAATGTAAAATATGAAAGCTCAACATCATACAGTCAGTCTGCAGTAGGTAACAGTGTGACGCAGCCCGAGCAGAATGTTCCACCAGGAGACACGCGTGAGCTTGTTACAGCTTGATCTGTCTGTCTCTGTCTCTCTGTCTCTCTGTCTGTTTGTCTGTCTCTGTCTGTCTGTCTGTCTGTCTGTCTCTCTGTCTCTCTGTCTGTCTCTCTGTCTGATATACGACTCACTAGTGCCTCTTTGTTCAGCCTATAAGCTGCTGACATGCAGTAATGCAGGTTTTTTATTTTTTGAAGAGACACTTGCAGAGCAGACAACTGTCAAGTTGGACTTGACACACATTTACATAATAGCTCAAACTGCGAGTGAAGAGCACAGCTCCTGATGGAGACGATGGTACGCGCTGATTCTGGTCTATGTAGTTACTCACACAGAAAGTGTCTGTAGTCATAAGGACAAGAATACAATGGTTGTTTTTATGCACTTTGGCAGGAAAAAACTCTCAGGAAATAAATTTTCACTCGATTCTTGCTCCTAAATTGTTGGAAAATTGAAAACTTATTTGCTAAGTTTCTGCAGTAAAGTAGAATGAGGAGAGATAATACTACTGATGGAGACAGAAAATCATGATATTGATCATATGAGGCCTGAGGTCGCTTATTATGGGTGGTGGCACTGGACATTTGTGATCAGAGGACGGTAGCGCAGTCAACAGTAATAAAGTATTCAATGAGAGGACAACTAAGTAGTGAGTTGTGAATGTAGCTCTGAGCGTGACCTGATGCTGGACGACCCACTGTAGCTGTGAGCCTGTAATACGACATGACCCTGGAAGAGTAGACGCTTAATGCTCGTTTTCATTTTGAAGTGCTGACTTTGATTTCCTCCCTTTCAAACTCATCTGCCGCGTTTCAACTGTCGTTACTTTCCCGTAATCTGCAGGCAGATGCACTAAAAACATTATAAGGATGCGGCTGCAGTGCTGTGTCAGATCACACAGCTCAGCATCTGAGAAACTGCTCTCTGATTTATGTAGATCTCATATTAACGCTCGGCTGGGAAGCGGCACTCATGTATTATTCACAACGACGGCCATGTGCGCGTGTTTATATGCGCTATATATATTTGTGTGTGTCATACTGTGTTGCATCTGTATCTGACTCATCGCAGGCACAGTGGATTACTAAGTACAGAGAGAGAGCGAAGCAGACGGAGACGGAGAGGAGTAGTAAAAGTAAAAATAGGTAGAGGGGAGAAATGAAGCACAGGACGACGGTCAGGCTCAGTGAGAGAATGTGGGCCGTGGTTTCTGTTTCAGGAATGAAATCAGGCTGTTGAGTTGGAATTAATGACACAACATCATCTTAAACGAGTGCATCAGCACTGAAACAGACTCTGATGATCACATGGGATTCGTAGGAAGTGCAGTGGAGCAACACTCCCGTGGGGATAAGTAAGCTCAAAAAATTATTGAAATGTGTAAATAAATGTCTTCTGTGATTTCTGATTCAAAAGCTTCACATCCCAGTAACTCAACTCCAGCCGTTGGAGAGAGAGAAACTCTTAATCCTCAGATGCGGTTCACCTCGACTAAATGCACCCAAGATGGAGAGAACGAAAGGTGGAGAAGAGCTGGAAGGAAAAGTTAAGAAACCCCACCCCCCAGGTAGTGGGACACGCCACAGCTGATGAACGGAAGCTAACAGCAGCAGCAGAGCGGTGACCTAAAGACAGCGACACACACTGGACCAGAACAACTCAAATATTCATTTCATACTGGTTCTGCGTCACCGCAGCAGCTCATCCAGACGCCACTCCAGCCAGAAAAAGGACAGAAAAGGGACTTACTATGGTGAAGTTCATGACCTTGAGGATCCAGATAGTTAGTGCCAAGTTGATCAGGATCAGGATCATCAGCAGCAGGACGAAGAAGTAAAGGCAGCGTTTCCTCCAGCCGTATATTCCCACTTTGTACACTTGGGGTTTTTCTGAACTCTGGACATTGTTCCTATGAGTGCACTGTTCCTGGGTCATCTGAGGAGAAACAGGGAGCGAGAGGAACCAGTGAATATGATGTTAACATCTCGACGGTATCAGATCCTGCACCTCTTACTGGGCAGGCGGACAAGTCCCTGGGGGGCGTTTGATCACTCGAGCGCTGCAGGACAGTTGTAATAAGTGAGAGCTTTATTATTTGCATAGATTTTTTTCCTCATTCGCTGGAAGGGAAGCGCGCCGTAAAAAAAAACATTTTATAATAATAATAAGTTGGCGACATGGTGGAACATTTAAAGGAGCTGCACCAGAGATGGGGGGAGACGGACACGTCTGTGCAAACTGTCTGAGACTTAGTCACCGGTGATGTTGCTGGGTTTTAGGCCTCGATGAGCAGACTTCGCAGGTCGCACTCGCCTGACTTGAGGCACAGTGGGCAGCAAGAACCAGCCTACAACGCACCGTCTGCTTTTCTGGCGTGGCTGTTACATATTCAGCTCTTAATCACCCCCGGGATGGAGGCAGTCAGTAGAGAATAGGAAGCTAAGAGACGGAACATTTCTAGCATTAGCACAAATAACGTGCCACTCCGAGGCTGCTGAACCACTGACCAGCCTCTCAGTTCTGGCACAATGAAAGACAGTTTAGTTGGCAATCACATTGATTGATTGCCCCTTAAGTGGTCTATAACTCCATTACCCCCCCATCCCACTGATGTGCCGATAGCGCCGATTAATGTTGATTCTAATTGTCTGCCTGTGAAGAGGAGAAAGCATTGTTCACTTCAAGCGCCACAATAATGACCTTATAACTCTGTGGAAAAATACAATTTACTGTCCTCCTCGCTTTGCAGTGTGTGTCTTAGGCCACCAAAGCCAATTGTTTTTGACAACCAAAAACATTATCCACTAACTGAGAGAAATGGCACAAGACGGGGCCCCGGAGAGAAAGTGCTAAAGGCGACGGAGGAGACTCCAAAGCAGCAGTCAGCGAAAGCAGCACCCTCTTATTGTGTAAGGTTTGATTTTATATTTTGGTTTGACGTGAGATCCAGCAACAGAGTTGGCTGTTTTTTTTTAGATACGCTGAACAAATGCAGCAGCCCTTCAACAAATCCCACCTACGTGAAGGTGATAATGTTTAGAGGCTGGTGATTAAACTCTATGGCCGCTGCTCTACAGCGACAGGCTTTTATGCTGTTTACAGCATCTGAAACGCCGCTGTGTGCGCTGCACGGGTGCGTTCAACAGAAGCAGCCTTCAACAGGATCATCAGGTTCAGATAGTCTGGATCAGATTGCACAGGGGGACCTGGTAAACTGAACTCTGAGTGTGATGGATGTGGAGAGTTAGTGGTGTGGGAGTCAACAGCGCAAACGTTTGGCCAACCTCCGCCTCGGCAGTGAGTTTGACTCAACGTCAAAGAGTTAGCGATTCCTTCTTATCGAAGTCCTAGACAAACCTGAACCAAACCACTTCTAGTGCCAAGAAGTAGAAATGTTTGTACTGTTGGGTACAAAGACGCAGTAACGGAGGAGGCTCTACACAGGTGCTCTGTGGAACGCCACCCGCAGCTTCCTCTCCACACTGCTCCTCTTCAATACCCGGAGCGCGCGGAGCCTTCGCGGCGCTCCTGTGATTGTGGCGGTGGTGTTTGGGCCTCGCGGGACAAAATATCTGGGGTTTAACCACAACATTTGAACCGGGCAATATGTGAGCGCTCTGGAGACTCTTCTACTGTCAGTCAGCGGTTGGTGTGAGTAGGATGACCTCAGTCTCATCCGTCGGGTTATGTCATGTCACATGATTGAAAAGTAATCGGATGCTCAGGGTGAAGTATCCTGTGTGGGACGTGAAAAGTTACCAGATTTCATAGCATTTGCCATAAGTCATCTAAAACTTGATGCCAGCTTTATAAACGTTCTAGACAAAGTTCAGTGTTTTTAATAGTCACCGATTTCACAGAAGCATCTGGGACCGTGCTTCCAGCTGAACCAGCTTTCTGAAGCCGCGTGCTCTGTTCAAACAGGGGCACGATGACAAACAGCTGCATGAGCCAGAAGTCAACCAGGCGCTTTGATCGGCTTTTTGGCAAAGTCCTCCTTGAGAGCAGCAGCCTGTGCGTGTGGATTAATAACGCATATGATCCTTTTTCTATTTCCATCCGCAACACCTGCCACATCACAGACCTTCCCAAACATGGCTATGAGTCATGGCAGACGCACCGTGTTCGCCCTGGAACAAACCACCCGTCTGAACAGGATCCAGTTCGGCTGACAGTGTTACTCTGACATTTGTTTACACAGACGAAGCGCGATTATGAAAAACCACACACCAGATACAAAGACTGATGGACAGGTTTTCATTTCCTCTCTCAGGGTTTTTTTTTCATCTGGTCTGACAGGCTCAGACAACCGACCCTGAAACTGATACGGAACTAAAACTTCAAAATGAAACAGATCGTGTCAGGGAAATTTGGTAAGCTGGTGGCAGCGAGAGAAACGCGAAAGGCGCGCAGCGTTAACGTCTTGAGATGGATTTTCTGTAGAACGGCACTGAGTAAATCACCAACACGTGAAAGTGAAAGTGTTCATATAGACACAGCCTCGGCCCCAGTGCCTCAGCTGGGAAAGAAGCAGCGTGTCATCCCCTCTGTCACATTTTCTAACTGTGCACTCGCTGATTCTGCTTTGGAAAAACACAGAACCACTAAACATTCTCTGCTCATCTCAGGTAGCTGGCCAGTTTTCTAATAGAGAGACACACGTCAGAACGCCACTCAGATAAACAGCAGGAAATAGCCTTAATCCTGGAATACTGCTGCCGTATACGAAACCCAATTATTTCAATAGATTTAAGGAGCCTTCGTGTCGCCGTCAGCAGCTGGTCAGCAGAGAAATGTCCTTGAATGAAAGTAAAACACAGACCGCTGCAGTAGCTGACAAGGCCAGCCTCCAGATGTTGTGAGATGAAAAACACCAGCAGCCTGGCGGGAGACCAACATCCAGTGATCCCGGCATCAGATGTGTGTGTGTGTGTGTCCATTCATGTCTCACGTCCTTGTCTTCAGGTAAAACAGTCTTTGATGCTGCATGATCATCTCACATTAAGCAGGAAATGATTGGACCTTTATACAAATGACACTTAAAGTAAAGTGAATAACTTGACCTGATGTGTTTTCCCTGCAGGTCGGTACGGTGACTGTGGAGCTGCTGCTAAATCTGCAAATACGCAGCCACAGAGTTTCAGTGTCCTGTCCAGACTGTCTGCTGCCCGGCTCGCCTCAGAGAATACTCATCTCCAAGTCTTATCTCCGAGTGATCAGAAATTAGCACGAGTTAAAGCGGGAAATGCATCAGGTAAAAATAAACACTGATTATTACATGAGATTTAACTGGGAGAACTACTCAAAGGTCAATATTAGTGTGATCTTTGTGACCCTAAATAACAAATTTAAAACCTTCACTGTTTTTTTGTAATTTTACATTTAAAAAAAAAACTTTCTCATTCGTCAATTTGGTTTCATATGTATCTCTGCATATACTGCACAGCGCTGTTCATCTAGGCACCTCACAGAGTGTTTCACAAATCAAATGAATGCACTGCAGTAATGAAATATAACTCCATTCTCCTCCGTGCATTCCACAGACTCACCATCGATGCATAAAGAGCACTGATAGCTTTCCAATAAGCTCTCAGGCTGGAGACGGACGGAGAAAAGAAAATAGTGCTTCGTTACAAGCTAAATAATGGCCACTCTCATATGAGCAGAGGTGTGTGTGTTAAGAAAGTGGAGTTGAAGAGCCGGTGGGGAAGAAAATAAGTGGCAAATTGGAAGAAAATCAAATCATTGGCCTTTGAGTTGCTTTCTCTCTCCAGTGCTTCTGTCCAAGGGTGCCTTTTGTTCAGCCAACTATTCATTCAAAGAGCCTGAAGAAAACCCAGTGGTCCACAAACAAAGTCTGCCTCTGATTAGAGAGAGAAATTAGGTTTTACAAAGTGTTATTGGTTATTCCTGCTGCCAAATAGCCAGGCAGCTCCCCATTACGACTTTTACAGACAACATGTGGATTGATACCAGGACCCGCAGGCTGCTGCCAATAGATACGCCATTACTGTTGCTCGCAGGCCTCCAAATGTGTGAATACACAAAATGGCCGACAGCCAGAGGCAGTTTATTGGCTGTTGCAATATGTGGGTAAACAGGCATGTGGAGAAATGGAGCTGGCACTTTGGAAAAAAAGCAATATTTCACCATTTGCAAAAGGAACATTTGACGTTTTCTAACTACTGACAGAGCAACGCAGAAGACACAAGACGAATCTGTCGAGCCTCTAACTTTTGCACAGGACTGAACGTCTCTCAGAAAGTCTAACCATGTGTTTCAGAGGTTTGGGGGGTTTGAAGACAGGCGAAGTTTATCTGCCCTGTTCCTTTTTCTGGAAAAGCCCTGGAGCCATTCTGTTTCTTATTCTACGAATGAAGCAGCAGAACCTCCCACTGTTTTATTTCTTCCCTTCATGAGGCTCAACGAGAAACAACATCAGAGATCAGCGCTGCTGCAGAGCAGGCCAGAGGAGTCAAAGAGCAAAAGAAACGTGATGAAACCCTGATGAAAACAACATACATGCGTTTATCCCGACATCAACGCCAGTCAGAAGGCGTTCCTCGTCAGACATGCACATAGCTTCATCGGCAATAAGTTGATAAAATATGCAGCTCCCGCTGCAGCATGAGCCTCTGCTCCACCCGGTTCTGGTTCATTCCTCTGGGAGTGGCTTCAGCAGGACTGACAGCAGCACTGTTTAGCGTCTGCATGTGCTGCTAACACGCGTTTCATGTGTAATTATGAAGAGAGTCAGCACCGTCTCATGGAGTTTGATGCAACGAGCCTGGAGGCTGAAGAAGCAGCCTTTCAAACTGAATCACGAAGTCTTATCGGGGAGGAAACCAGCCAGTTTGGGAGGTGAATTATGTGCCGTCTTAGAATATATAATATAGATCTTTTTAACTTAAGAAGACAATTCCAGTTTATTGCAATAGGTTTGTGCATCTTTGTTCCCGGGTTCCAGCAGACAGCAGCGGTTCGTCTTTGCAATATCTCTTTCTGGGCGTTATTAAAGTTTCATTTACGTGGAAAATGTAATGTCTTTGTTCCCGTCAATGAGGAGCTGTTAGACGGAGACACGCTGCAGACACAGAATGCATCTCTGATTAATCTGAATTGCCTTGGTTGTACTTAATTTCCCCATGCACAATAATTACAGGACAAGTGTTGAAACAATCAAACTGTTGGTGAAAGACTGTGGCTCAGACAGAAGAAAACCTTCAAGCGCTGTCCTCAAACGACACTTCTGTCATTCTGCCACCTCTTAGTAATCGTCACTGCCAACGGGAATCAGGCAGGAATTAATGGGTCCATTAACCAACCAACAGTATCCGCTGACTTCAAGTGGAAAATGAAAGCAGCAGCATTTTATATGCGCACAGCCGAGTCCTAAACAGATGTGGATGTGTGGTCTTATGCCTGAAGGGCTGAGCAGAGAAGAGCTGGAGTCATTTCGAGCTTGAAGAAGAAAGGCGGCGCTCGGGGAGCTAGCGCTGGGTCACACCTGGTACGGGGGGATGGGCTGGGTGCCTCAGCTGGGAATCGACCCTGCTATTCCTGCATCCCAGCCCTCTGCCTTCACCACGGAGCCACCAGGCTAATGTCAACAGAGCTCCGTGTCAGCATGACTCCAATAACTACTGAAATAAGACATATCGGAGTTAAACAGAAATGATGGACAAACCTCTCAGTAAGAGAGAGTTAAGGAGCAGCAGTCCAGATCAGTAGCCTGCGGGGGTTAGCATGTACTGGACGTTCACCAGGTGGGAAACAAAACCTTTCAGAAACGGAGGGTTTCCAGATGCTCATTCATCCATCACCATGTCTGACCATCACCGTCACCCCCCCCTCACTGTGAGAGGGCAACATCTTAATCATAATTGTGTCATGAACCATAAACACTGTGGAAGCTGCCTCGGGGGAAGTAGTGGTGCTGAATAACAGAACGTTGGAACTTCTCACAGCTGATTTGTGTTGGAGACGG
Source organism: Microctenopoma steveboyesi (assembly GCA_032359275.1). Classification (NCBI taxonomy): domain Eukaryota; kingdom Metazoa; phylum Chordata; class Actinopteri; order Anabantiformes; family Anabantidae; genus Microctenopoma; species Microctenopoma steveboyesi. Next base: position 17,628,649 of record JAUMHF010000006.1, on the reverse strand, counting down.
CGAGTAAAAGTTCAGCATCTGCACGTATTACGCGGAGGGTTTAGTCTTGCCGGTGCTGCCGTCACACACTGAGAACAACACTCGGTGAAGACGAAGGACGAAGGGCCCTTCCAGCGCGGAGTTGTTCACATCTAGGAGGAAACCGTCTCCTTATTCTCAGCGACTGTTTGTGGAACTTTATTTAGAAGCTTCTGTGTTCGTAGTGCAACGTCGTGCAAACCTGTAGGGACGAGAACATTTATAATTTAGGGTAGATGTCACTAGAGAGCAAATACATTTTCGTGTGTCTAATGTACGTTTCTGTTCTCCTGGGTGGTTTCATTTAAAGCCTGTGAATAGCTGCTGGGTGTGTTCTGCTGTAAAACACATGATCCCAGTGTAAACTAACTCCTTTCCTCACTGGAGAATCACTTATTGACGTATGATAAAGCCACACACTGATCACTTTGATGGTAAATGTGTGGTTGTGGTATCGAACACGACAAAGATTGGACTCTGACTTAGTCCCAGACAGTTCTTCCCTGTGCTTTAGATTAAAGTACCGTTGGCACAAAGACAAAGAATCCTCTCCAGTGGAGCATTGTTTGGTTCAGTGCCTCTGTCTCAGTCATGTCTCACTGTTTCATTGGTATTACACAGGGATCGACATGATCCAGGAAATATCAGACGCCTCTCCTCCTGGCTTAGTCGCCCGTCCATTAGAAGGATCTCTCTGGCTCCTGGACGAGTCTGCAGGGGGATTTTTCAGAGGACGCTTGTGGATTTTCTGTGGCTCAACCAGATGGCGCACAACTTCTCTTTCCAAAACCACAGTAAATAAATATTAGTGTCGCAGCCAAAAGGCAGCTCTCTGGAAACAGATCCTCGGAAGCACGGCTTTGGGGTTTGCTGTGGGCTTCTGTGTCGTCTTGAGCTCAGCCGGGTCTCTACAAACCAAAAACAATGTCTCTGGCTCTAAATCAGGGCTCGGTATGTTCACAATTTCTCCACAGGGGACATGTTAGTAAATGAGTCTATGCCGCCAATACTGTAAGACGCACTTTGTCTTTGAGGACATTTTATGAATCCCAGTTATTTAGCTGCACATATTCACACAGTATAAGCTGGATGACGTGAAATCTTTTCCTCCTTTCTGTCTCAGAAGACCTTTAAACCTGTCGACACCTATCCAGGTTCTGCTAAGAAATGTTTTTAAGTTGTTTGCTCGATGTCAGACCAGCTGCCATTATGGTGTCATGTCAGGAAGCTACTGCTAAAAGGAGGAAACGGAGACGTCCGTGGGGGACAGGGGTTCCATCAAAAGATGTTCCCTCATTTACCTTTAGGGTTTTTAGGTCGGAGGAACTATTAGTCATTCATGTTTTTTTCATACAATTATGAACATAAGTGGCTGATGATTAGCCTCCGTGTGTTCATGGGAAATATAATCAAGACGCACTGCTGTAAATTAATTACGTAGAAACGGAGACGCTGTGAGTTGAAGGTGAATCGTAAACGACTCATCTGTGCGCAGCAAAGAAGAGGACGGGACACTTTAGGACCACACAGCCTCACTGCTTTCTTTCCCAGCTCCCTGCAATCAGTCACCATAGTAACCAAGTAAGACTTAACTAATTACAGGCTGACAGTCATCGATTCATAAACAGAGGAAAGAGACGGAGGTGAAACCCGTCTTCAAGTGCGAAGTGCTTGAGAATGACGACCAGTAAAGTGTCATGCGTAACCCTGAAGACCTCCACCACCTCCCTGGGTGACTGTCGTCTTCAGTTTCAGTTTTTTTTTACCAGCTGAAGAAAAAAAAGAAGGTTGCGACACATTTGTAAGCAAGTGTGAGGATTTGTCTGCTTACTTTGAAGTTGAATATGGAATCGAAATGCGCTTTGAAAGGAAATGAATCAGCCCAAGTTAAGTGGGAGAGGAATTAGCTCATCAGAGCCTGGAAATGTGCTCTACCTCCCATCAGGTCCAATAGCAAATAAAAGTAGGATTTGACACAGCTTTAAGTTATGCAGAAACAAAAACGTTATAATCAAACCTACACCGTTGTTTTCAGCTCAGTCTCTATGAGGGGTAATTCTCCTCATATTAAGATTATTCTTGTAATTAGTCATTTCATTTAAGTTAAATGTCCTTGCAGTGATTTCCATGCCGGTTAGGTTAGGAGCTGATGATCCTTCTGACTTCTCTGCACTTCAGAGATGGTTCCTGATAAACAATGTCGACATTTACTGCACACTCTGCACAGCCATAGTGACTTTATAGCTGCTCAGCTGCAACTGTCCATCTTCTCTGGTGCTCATTGAACTTTGATTTGTATGCACACTGCTGTGTTGTTTGGGGGCCTGGGACTGTTTAGAACAACAATTTTTATGGTAAGTGCCAATCAGTCATGCTGTACTCTCTCAGGGACGTGACGGCTATAAAAAACAGACGACCGAGTCTACAGAGGGAAGGGGATAGAGAGATGAGAGACAAAAGTGGAAGAGACAGACAGATCAGCTGAGAAAGAGAAAGACAGAGAGGCTGAAATACCTCACAGAATGGAAAAGAAGGCACAGCAGGAATGAAGAGGTGAAAGCAGAACGGTCCATGGGAGGAAAAACCAACATACCGAATAAAAGAGAAAAAAAGACAGAGAGCAGGAAGATATATATATATATATATATAAAAATATAAAAGTAGAGAAATAAAAGAGACCATATCCTTGAAACTAACGTTGAAAACAAAAGATGATAAAATGTCATTTGCAGGTTAACAACATTTATACATAATAATTAAAAGTTATCATCTCAGACACTAAAATCATTTTTGTTTTCACATATATTTGCGTCTTAAAATAAAGACACGTTGACGTGGGTCGCAGTATGTAGAACTGACACAGAAAGGTGGGGGTGGTGGTGGCTGTGTAGTCTTATTGCCTTTCTTGGAAGAGCCAATTACCCCTGAACAGTTTATTAGCGATAATCATACATTAGCTTTCCTCTGTTGGCTTCCTGTAAAATCTAATATAGCGTTTAAAATCCCTCTCCTCACGAATAAAGCACTTAATGATCAGACATATATTGGACCCCAGCAGAGCACTTCGCTCTCAGAGGGCTGGTCTACTTGTGGTTCCTAGTTTCCAGATGTAGAATGGGAGGCAGAGCCTTCAGCTACTTTGCTTCCTCCTGTGGTTTTTTCAGGTTAAGACCGTCTATAGTTTTAAGACTAGGCTTAAAACTTTTCTTATTGATAAACCGGTCGATGCAGATGACCGCCCACTCTGAACCGGTTCTGCTGGAGGATTCTTCCGTTAAAGAGAGCTGCTCAGGTGGGATTGTTGGGTTTCTACAATATTATATAAATTATTATATTATGTAAGATCTAAAATCTTACACTGTAAAGTGAAGAGTTGACGTTTGCTATATTGAAATGACTTGAACATTTAAAATATAATCAAAGACATTTGCACTGGACAAAAAAAATGTTGCTAACAATTATCTGTAATTCTTGACTGGTGATACTAACTGAACATAAGGCAGCAATTACATTTTCTCCAAAATAGTTTTTCCAAAACCATTATGCAAATGTAATTTTTAGAAGACAGTGTTGCCACACGCTGCAGCTGTGAAGTGATCCCTTTCTAATGAGGATACGCTTTAAAAGATGAGTCACAAAGGCTTCACTTCTCATTCTGTCCCAAAAGAATCCCCTTTAAAGTTAGCTCGGGCTAATAAGGGCTTATAGCAGTCAGAGAGAGTTTTGCTTTGTAAAATTCTCCCTTTTGTTTCGTCGGAATGAATTGTGTAATAAATATAACCTACGTGAAACTACCACACCTTCAGCTTCAACTGACCTTTTCGTCAGAACGAGGATGAAGACTTTTTAGTCTGCCTCATTTCTCACACTAAGAAGCCACGGGGCCACACAGCTTGTACGAACAGGAGGCTGAAATGTCATGTTAGAAGACAAGAATGCAATTATTGAAACCTTCCGTTCACTAATGGATGGAAAGCTTCATAGGCGCCGACGGCATGGGAATCAAAATACATAGAAGAAATTCCTGCTGTTCATGTTACGTGTCTGAGAGAAAATGATCCCCAATCGCTTGTCTGCTCCTAATTGGTTTTAAAACACTTGCCAATTAACACAATGCTTGAAATCCCTCGCAGCGTAAATCTATGTCTGTAATCAGCCTCAAACTGAATTTCACATTAATGACAATAATTCTCTTTATTTATAACATCCTTCTTAGATGAGTACTGAAACAACGGTCGATACTGTGGACTAGTCTGTGTAAAATGTGATTTCTAAGGATTAGCTTCCTGCGCGTTTTAAGCTTTTTACACAGACTTTTTTACACCTTTGTGTTTAAAACTCGACTCTTTTACTCTGGAATAATTCTGAGAAAAAGGTGTGAAACTATCAACATGGGAACCAAAAATGAGACGAAAAAAAGAGCTTTTAACAGGACAAGTGAAGCTGTATTTGAGCTCAACGCTGCATGTTAGCATGACAAACCCAGTCAATGTGTTTTCTACATGCCATTAAATAAAGTGAAAGAAGCAACAACGTGATTTTGTTGAATTAATCACTGAACACATTGTAACCCTTTTCCACCCAATACCTGCTGATATAAACCACACGGCCACTGATTGATCATCTAGTTGTTGAGCTCTTTCACTCCTTTATTCAGATTAAAGGTGCAGTGTGCAAGAGTTAGACCTGGAAGTAACCATTTGATGTAGTTTACTTTACTTTGCTTGGCAGAGGCTTTTATCCAAAGCGACTTACAAGGAGAAGACACCAGCAATTACCATCGGTTCTCGTGAAAAAAGATACTACAACCAAGAACCCTGACACACATTAATGTGCACTGCTTTGGCCGACAGGGAAACTTTAAATAAGATTTTGCTTTGTTAAGTCGCTGCAGCTTTTATCACAAAACTCACAGTGAGCTCACGCGTGTAATAAGAAGTAGGAAAAAATCAGTTTCTTAAAAAACAGGAATCATCAGAGACATTCAACACGTGAAAAATCTGAAATGAAAAGAAGTGGAAAACAGGGACAGTAATCCATAAGGTGGGATGGACGCCGTCTCTTCTAATCAGCCGAGGTTTTCTCCAAAAAGTTTCTAATTATCTCTGTAGCCCACGTTGTTAGTGGGACATCATCTAGACAGTACAGTTTTCAGGAGTGTGCTTCACGTCGTCCAGTCACACAGGCCTCCAAGCTGCTCAGTGAACAGCTGCTTGGGAACAGCAGCCCGGGAACAGCTGCCTGGGAAGAGCAGCTAACGGGGAACAGCTGCCCGGGAACAGCTAACAGGGCTCCACACCGGCTACTGGGGTCAGAAAATCTGCTACCCTGAAATAAGTGAGTTGATATTTCCAAGTTCATTCCAGTTACGGACACAACGCAACGAGCAGCAGGACAGGAAGAGACACAAAACGCTTTCCGAAGGAGGAGCAACAAACTGGTACAGCATCTCTGCACCACATTTCTTCTGCTTTTGAGGTTTAAGGCAGTAAAATTATCACAAACAACAGCCGTGCATTCATAGTTTCCATGGAAATGACTTTTCTGCATCTTGACAAATGAAGCTGGTTCAGCTCAGCTTGATTCCTGCTCCAAAGTCTAATCCCCCAAATCATAACATTCAGCAGCCTCTACTTTTCAACCCCACGTCTCGCCCTTCCCGCTCTTCTCAGGCTCGTTGGCCCGTCATTTCTCCTCTCAAGGCTCGCCTGCTGCCCTATCCATCCATCTGTCTGCAGGGGGTTGAGGAAACTAATAGAATCACACTATGAAAGAATATTTTATCTTTAAAATACATCTCCCGAAAAGACCAGTTTCGCTGAAAGGCAACATGACTCAGATTTAAACCTTGACTGAGGAATATGTGAGTTTTTAAGAACAAACAAAACCTGCAAACTTATCTGATATGGTCTGGAAAGAGCCTGGCAAACTGTGACACAGTGGACAAGTCTTTAATGAAGATCATCGATCATAAAGTCGACTGAAGTGGTCGTAGACTAAATGAAGCATTACCCTCCGGCTAATTCATTCACAATTATAAATTAAACACATATTGTTTTTAATCCCAACAAAAGCCAAAGTGTGTATCTGTATTAAGAGACTATGTACCCTGCAAATATCGTTTCAGGAAATGTAAGGCATTAGTTAATATCATCAACAGAGGTTTCACATTTTCAAGCTAGCTTGTTGAAACTACCATGTGCAGCTGAGGCTAGCTGTAGCTCCGCCCCCTGTCCCTGCTCAGTGCCTCAGTTTGTCCTTGTGATGAAGCAACAGCAAGAAGCTACAAAGGTCACTAATCGATCAGATATGATAGCTGGCGTTCTCTGATTGGTCAGAAGGGTGAGCCTCCCCGCGTGGTTCACTGTGCATCAGACACATTTTCTATCCCACGCCAACAAGCAGCGGTATTTCTCTCACTTCTCTGTAGCACCAGAATATAACAGTCTGATGAATCATTCTTCTTGCTTTACAAACTTTGGAGAGTTGGCAAAAAGCTGAAAAATAAGTACAGACATCAAGGCATGTGGCTGCAAATATACCGCTGAGCATGGGCAGCCATGCCGCCTAAAGGCCGCTTTGAAGACTATAAATATCCTCGCTGGGCTGAGACACAGTATTCCCGGCTACTTTATATAGCTCCAGGGACAGGTAGAAACAAAGCGTTCATACTGTAGTTTCTAATCCAACACAACTCCGCGTGGCCCTGTGGAGCCTGGTCATATATGATTAATGTGAGAAGAAGCTGGTGGAAGTTAAACGTCATCTTTAAATGACTCTAGCACTGGTTCAAATGTCAGGATGCTGCATCAGAACCAGTTCTGTAGCCACAGTCATGCTAACCTCACTAGCACGAGTCAGTTTGAGTGAATTCTGGTGAAAACTGGTCTGACTGCATAAACTGGGACAATGGTTTGGTCTGTGCTGTTCTCTGTGACGGGGAAAGGTTGGAAGCTCCTCCGACAAAGCTTCCTTTGTGGCCTACAGCCTGAAAAATGTGCCTTCAACGACACACTGGTCCATTATCTGAAAAGCATTTGTTCCGTGGACGAGTAGACGTGGTCCACGCTGCACAGCTGCTTCACATCTTCCTGAGCTGGAGACACAGCCAGCTGCAGTTGTCTTCATAAGAGACATATTGCTTTGGTTGTGTTGTAAAAGGTTAAAAATGTCGAATTATAACTCACGCACCAACTGTTGTCTGGATCTGAGCTGCTCTATTCAGACGTTCGCGGCATCTTTCATTCCACTCAGATTCTCTTTTGTGCTGTTAATCACCTCGTCGTCTCCCAACTTTAAGGATAACTCTTTAAACTAACTGGCTTCCTGAGTGCGGGGCGCCGAGACGCGCCGCGGCTGCTGCAGACACTGCAGCATGCG
>JAUMHF010000006.1:17600902-17621151 GCA_032359275.1 Microctenopoma steveboyesi | reverse complement strand
AACTCTTTAAACTAACTGGCTTCCTGAGTGCGGGGCGCCGAGACGCGCCGCGGCTGCTGCAGACACTGCAGCATGCGAGAGAATCCGTCGTAGCACTTGCAGGAATGTGTTGCTGTGTAGAAACACTGTTAAGGTCACAGATTCACAGACAGATTCACAGACCATCCTCCGACACGAGGAAATATTTCAAGAGCAGAACAGAACAGAACGTTAACGTCGTTACAGCCGCTACCTGCACGTTTTTCTTCAAATAACAAATAAGGTGTTTTATGGTCCATTTAGAAAATCCATCTGTGGGGTTTTAATAGTTAGAGACGAGGGGCCATGTTCTTCAGCCCCATGTGACCTGTGCCCTGCCCCCCCCTGGTGTGTAAGGTAAATAATATGGTAAAATAAAATAAAAGGTTTTCAGAGGGTGAAGGAGCATTCTGCTCGACTTGCTCTTTGCGAGTGTGGATTTTGTCGGAGGGAAAAAGTTTTGCCTTAAACACAAAATGAAGCCATTAATGAAAACCATAACACAATGGTTAACTGGGAACTGTGGTTTCCACTGAACCTATATTTACAGGACAGTTCGGCGGCACATGTTTCTGTGGCAGAAGGAAAAAATGAAAGATTTTCTAATAAAGATCACTGAGTTATGACGTCTGAGCTCAGCGATCATTCGATCGTGCCCACTCTGAATCCTTTCCCTCACAGGGCGCGTCCCGGAACAGAGCAGGAACCGACCGATTTAAAAACCAGCGGTAACATGAATCAGAAGGAAGAAGAAGATTTGACAACAAACTCAAACATCTGATCCAGATTCATGACGTTTGCAGAGACGCTTCATAGAAGTTATAAAGGAAAATCAGGGCATTAGTAGGATGCTGGTGTAATCCTTTAAAAGCAGTGGTTCTGGTTCACATCGTTTCCAGGACACGAACCTTCCTCTTCACTCGGCACTGATCCTGTTTTAGTTTTGTTTAGGACGCTCACAGCTTGTTAATGTTCAAAAAACGTGTCTGTTCTGTTACCTACTGATAATGTCGGTTCAAAACTGTAAGTGTGTGTGTGTCTTTAGTAAGACGCTGCAGACAAACAGCACAGAGCACGTCCACACACAGAGACAGAGCGGCGGGGACATGTTGGAGTCCTACACTGTTCCTAAAATAAAAGTAAGTGCAGTGACAGCTGCTGCGTGTCCTGAAGCAGGTGGGCTGAGTTATACGTCAGTCGCAGGGGAGCGGAGCGGACTCTCAGAGTCCTCTTCACACGAGTGGAGTCACTGCCGAGGCAGGCGCCGGGACTCAAAGGGCCTCCGCTGTCCCCGAGACGTCGTCATAGCTGCCAATCTCCTCTCTGTCCGTGTTCGGTTCTCGTGGGAGAAACGATGTTTTACCTCAGCAACGGAACCGAGTTCCATCCCCTTAATGTGTTTACCGGGCCAGGAGATGCCAGAGGCACGTCTGAGGCCAACACCTCCCTCACAACAAGGAAATCCGTTGCATCTCAATCAGCGTGTTCGAGTGAAGCCAGACTTCTGTCTCGTCACGCTCGTGCAGCTCTGTGGAAAATCTTATCAGAGAAATTGGGATAATGAGACCTTTGCAAATCCTGAGGCGGCGATTTGTCATGTGGAGAAGGCCGCACTCGTTCGCTGAGTGCCCGACGTAAACACGCCCTCACTGGTGTAACTTCACCAGGGAGTGAAGTCATGTTTCTAACAGCAGGAGCAGGTCTGAACCAAACTGCTGACCAGCCAATTAACGGACCATTCGCACGGTCAGCACCACGACTTCGCTCCAGCTTTGGTGTGAAGTTCCCCCCCACCCCCCCTGAGCAGAGGCAGTCAGTGTGGAGACCCCCCCCCCCCTCCACAGTAGGCTGCAGTCGGACCACACTCAGCTTTGTATTACTTATTTATAGCAGCTTGTCTCCAGAGGGTCAAAGTAATTGAAACCACTTGTGTTGCCGGGACTGGGCTGTTCGCACCCCCCCCCCCTCTCAGTCTCCCCCTTTTTCTACAATCAGCCCTAGAAATCATGTTTTTTTCCATTTCTTTCTCACAAGCATCATTTACTCCCTAAGTCTCAGCAGCTCTGCTTCCATGACGTGGTTCAGAAGACGAGTGGAGAGAGAGTGAGAAGCGTGCAGACTCACAGCTCGGCCCAAACAGCCAAACTCACCATGTTTCCTGCCCTTTCCTCTCCTGGTGTTGCTCCTTATTCCACACTTTCTTCCCGTCTGGGCTCCTGGTGAACTCCGCTCACAGCTGAGGTGTGTCGGGCAGATAAAAACGGGACAGAAGCAGCATGAAGCCTTTACTGACCAAGTCAAAGTCAAGCGGCCACCTCTCTCTTTCTCTCCCCTCCCCGCTGGATCGCTCTCTTGTCAGTCTTTTCCAATAGCAAGCTCCTTCCCACCTCTTTTGGGCAAGTCCCTGAGCTGTGGGCTGTTTCCTGGACTCCCGTGACCCTGTGGTCTCTCTCTCTCTCCCTCTCTCCCTCTCTCTCTCTCTCTCTCTCGGAGGGTTGCGGTTCTGCTTGCTGCTCCAGCCCTCTGTGTCTCTCTGAGTTGCAGATCCGCCTTCCTGCCAGATTTAGAACCAGAGGCACACGTTGACTTCTTGGTTTGAAGTTTGAGGAGGCGGGACTTGTGTGGAGAGTGTTGTGTTTCCAGGACGACCCCCGCTTCTCCAGCAGCCTGAGCCCGGCCCCTCGCGTGTGTTGTTGAGAGCACACAGACACAGTGAGTTCCGTCCGTCCCACTGAACAGTGGCTGTGGAAGGATCCGGGTCAGGATCACTTCTCTTTGTATTTACTGTGAGAGAATGCATTTTTAGGTTTTCACATTTTTCACCCCCTTAAGCCCGTTTACATGAAAACATGATGTGGACAACTGTCCCGGTTTGAGACGTCTGCATCCGAGCAAAATCATCCAGTCACAGATGAGACACAGTGAAGCATGTGATGACCCGGTGGGACGTCCTCAACCATCTGACACGGTGGGCGAAGCTGGGCGAAGCTGGGCGAAGCTGGGCGAAGCTGGGCGACGGCTTCTGTACCGACTGTGACTGAGTGAGTGGGCGGAGACGGACGGGTCAGGTGGAAGTGGAAAGAAATGAGGACAACACCGAGGACGAATGTGAGATTTCACGTGCGAGTATTTCAGGTCTGAATGTGAGTAGCGGAGACGTCAGAGCCGTCATGTTGGAGAGAAGTGAGCCGGAGCGAGGGGATGGCTCCGCTTTAATGTGCTCTGGCCTGACGGAGGGGGTGGAGGGTGGGGTAAAGCCTCACAAAGCTTCTCCTGCAAAGCTCCACTTTCTTCCATGGCCTCCACGCTCTCCCTCCCTCTCTCCTCAGCCACACTGATCCCATTCTCTTCTTGGTCGGGGGAATACTTCATGCTTTGATGTTAACACGCAGCAGATTCAGATCAAACTGCTTTATTATTAAAACAGGTTCAAGGAACCCTCAGATACGTCCACGAGACGGGTTCCTGTCAATGCTCCGAATGCATTGCTGGTTTTTCCAGCTTCATTTCAGTGATTCAGTCTAATTTCAACCATGTTCAAAGTGGAAACGCAGCCGCTCTTCCCCCCCAGGAAAAAGAGGATCATTGTTTTAATGGGTGAGAGGAGTCGTGAATCTTCACTGGGCGGCAGGGGCTGCAAACAGCGGGGGACCGAAGTGCTGCTCGCTGGGCTGCGGCTGGAGCTCCACTCGATGATGTATTCATCAATACACCAAAGGGGGAAATCTCTAACAGGCTTTCGCTAAAGAGGAACGAAGAACAGAGACGTCATGAAGACGTAACATACGATAATATGCAGCGAGGTGAAGGAGATAAAGTACAAACACAGGCGGAAGTGTTTCATGGTCAAATTAAACAATCACACTGGTAGTTTTTTCTTTTTACATAAAAATAAATCAGTCGCTGCAGTGACGGAGACGATTTTTTCTTCCGCGCTCATTAGCAGCTCCTCAGAGGCTGAGACAGGTCAGGGTTCCTCACAAGTAATTAGTGCGATAGATTGTGTCCTGTTTACACGCTCCACTGTAAGACGCTACACAAAAGGTCAAGCATGTGCAACACGCTGAATCCAGCTGTCCACAGCTGGCTGATTTCAAAGAGATGGATTCAAGCGCTTGACAACTCAACTACTGCAGAATATTCATCCTGTTCGTCTCTGCTGAAGCCTTCAGCACGAGGACTGCAGGGCAGAACAAATGACTGATCCGCGCTGTAGTGGGCAGGTGTGTGCACAAACAACCCCCGTAGCTTCATCTGCTAACGTTCCATGTTTGTGAGGATCACATGCTCTCGAATGCTGCGCGGAAACTGGATCAGATGTAAAGCGACTCCACCGGCAGGAGATCGATACGCGAGGCTTTGTTGACAGAGACACAGAAAAGCAACATGTGGACGATCAAAGCCAGTGTTTTCTGAAGCATCCATCACCAGCAGACACACACGTATCTGCATGAGGCGAAACGTGTGTGAAACTTTTACTTATTCAGTTTCCCCAGAGGACGAATCCCGCCGACTCCTCCCACTTCCTTCTGCACCTACTCCAGGTTGACGCAGGTGGATAACGTGTGGTGTCGTTGGGAGGAGCCTGTACCCAGCTCGCAGCAGTGTAACACGTTTAAGCAGGTTTATTCCCGCTTCCTATCAGCGTTCCCACTCAAAGGGAGGCTGATAGCTACATTATGCCTCCAGCCCCTCCCACTCTCAGAGCTGGAGTCAGAAATCCTTTTCTCCAGCTCGACCGTTTTTGATGTTTAATTCATCCAATTATATTATTTCTGGCTGTGAGAAAAAGCCTGAATAACAAATAAACCAATATGTCTGTTTACTGCTTTGTTCCGTCGCTGTGTAAATCCATGTCTGTGTGTGTGTGTGTGTGTGTGTGCGTGTCGGACGGTACGCTCTCTGTTTTGTTAGTCCGTCCTTCGCACGTCTGTCAGCTTTAGCTGCTCCATCTCCCCCCGGGAAAGACCCTGCGCATCGCTCCTATAGTCAAACAGAAACGGATGTTGTTGTGGTTTTTTGATTGTGTGAATCATACATAAGGCAGAAAAATCCCCAATCTGGATCACTCCCACACGGCTTCACTCTGTGAATGAAAACAGCCAATTACAGGCCCCGAACAGCCACGCGGGGTCTTAGAGCTGGTCCAAGCGCAGGCAACCTCGGGTGAATGCGAATTCTGTCACAAATGTCACCATGAATAAATGTGGCTGTTTCTTTCCAGCCGCTCAGATGATGACGCACCAAAACAAAGAAATCAGATACGTGGAGACGGACTAAACGTCCTGCAGGAGCTTTGCTTTAACTGCTGAATCGCATTTGAGCACAGCGCCAATGATGCTGTTCATTTCACAACCTAATCCATATTTACGTTCATCATCAGTAATTCATGCTCTGCTCTTCATATATTTCATGGCCCTCAACAACTCTTTACTAAACAAAGGAGAGTTGTGAAGGAAATAATGACGTTAGCAGGATTAGTTATTCACACACACACACACACACACACACACACACATTTCATGGCTGTGTGCTTGGCTCTAAACTTCCTCTACTCTCTCGCCTCCCTCTTAGCCAGCAGGCATGTCTTTTTCCATCAGAGGAAGTGAACTCACTAAAATCACTGAGAGTGATCTGAAATCGCTAACAATCAATGAACCTGTCAGTCACCAGCAGCCACTGAGAGGCGCGCGCGCTCCAGATGCATTCCCACCCCGTCACTCTCCTTCAACTTTCTCCTTTTTTTCCTAGAAAAGTTACAGTTACAGCCATTTCTGCTGCATCACTCGCACCGTTCTTCTTCCTAACGCGCCGTCGTGTGCAACAGACCGTCTCACTCTGCTGCACTCTACAGGATCATGCATGTGCGTCAGCAAAGTGCCGAGTTACAGCGTCCTGTCTGCCGGACGAAGAAGAGAGGCTGATCACGCTCTGATGAAGGCTACAGCTGTAGCCGAAACATGTCAGCAAGGTAAAACAACAATTTTAACACTGTGTTAAAAAAAGAATCAATCCAAGAACTAACAATATAAATAATGTGTTTTATTATGCTTATTAGGGCCCTTGGGGAGGGTCCTTGGGGACAGGCTGATGCGTTTCAGGTTGGTTAAACTATGAACCACATCACCACACCAGGAGCTCGCAGACTTCAACCTACCAACTGAACCATCGCTCCGTCCAAACGTGCATCAGCTTCAGTAACCGGTCACATTTCCTTCTCAGCAGCTGTTTAGTAACGTGGTTTTGTGTTTGGTGGGGTTGTGGTTGGGGTTAGTGCATCCGCAGCAGCTCAGTCCGTCTCCACGCGATGCCTTCAGGCACAATCCTGCATTTCAGCAGCAGTACATGTAAAAGTTTCCGTGCGACTTCAGTCCCAAAAATATACACAGACACCGGGTTCACGTAACCTGCGAAGACAGCTCTGTTCTCTCCTGGACTCCAGCGCACTATGAGAGTCTGGGGACATTTTGACATTTGGAAGATTTGAATTAAAAGAGACAACGGTTGCATAAAGACAAGAGCAGCAGGTTAATGAGCCACTGCCAGGCTCCAGCCATCTGTTCCGCCTGTAATAGAAACTTGTGGCAACCTGCCCAGTGAGGACGGGTGCCATTCACAATTTACACACCTTCAAACTGACCTCCAGAGCCGCGCGTGTGGACCAGTGGTGCGCCGTCACTGAGCCGGACAGCGTAGGCGTTTGTGTGCCGTCTGACAGTGCTGCAGGGAGAGTGACTGCCGCTCTGAACGGACAGCGCGAGGTAGCGTTGGCTAATCCAGAGAGAGGGAGGGGACAGATTTGATCGATTTGATTTGCGTGTGTGACAAGTCTACAGGTTATGTTCCGGCTGACCTGCCAGCATTCGGCTGATAGTCATACAAATAACGCTCGAGTGGGAAGAGTGCAGCAGTGACTTCCAGATAATTAAGATACAGCAGGAGCTACAGGTGACAGTGACGCTAACAATGGTGCCAGCTTTGCTCCTTAGTGAGCCGGGGCTGCGAGTTTGACAGACAGCGGGGCTTTGCAGGGTGTCCTTACGGTCACTGAGACATGAAGTGTGACAGAAATACAGCCCGAGAGACAAAGTTCGCGTCCAGGATGTCGTCGACAAAAAAAAGGAAAGAAAAAGAAATGACATGAACGTGTGCTGAGAGAGCTGGAAGATGTGGGCGGCGTTCCTCTGGAAATGAGTCGTAGGGACATGAAACGGAGGAAACGAAGTAATAAAACAGAGAGATGTTGTACTTTAAACCTCGGTGGACACGACTTAAACGCGCCAGTGTTGTCGTGCTGACGTCTAATGGCCGCTGCGCTGTGTGATGCCAACTTTCTCTGTAAAAGCATGAGTATCGACAACGGAGATGTGCGGCGCATTGATCGTTGCGTCAGGAGCATTGTTTGTCCCGGGTTCGCCCCGCCGTCCCCCCGGTGACAGCTGGGATTAGCTGCAGCACTTAAGAAGAGAAGCAGTGAGGATAATGGATGGACGGACGCAGACAAGGTCAGACACTTTTGTTTTGTTTCCGAGGAAACTTCCCGCACACGAACGCTCCGCGGATCCGCCGATGTAGGTTGAACCGCTCTTTCATCTTCATCACTACTCAGCTCTATTCTAGTAACGTGGCGTCTGTCTTGTCTCATTCCATTCCTTTGACCGACTCGCTTCCTCACTCTCCCTCCTCTTCTGGCCTCTTTGCCCACGTCGTTTGACGGAGACAGGAGAGAGGCCATCTTTGGCAGGGGGTAGACAGGCTGGCTCTGATGAGCTCCTGCTGGGGAAGACTGGGAAAAATGGCGTGCTACTGCTGCTGTTGGATCAGGAACGAGGAGGCCGTCATTGTGGGGCGTGACCGCCGCCGCCGGATGACGGATTGCTTCCCGGATCCTCTGAGAGACGCACAGAGAATGAGACGATGCTGCCACTGCCGCACATGAACAGTGCTCAACTCAACAAGTCCGACTGGAAAAATGACTCAAAGAAAGGAGCCAACAACCCGAGTCAATAAACCGGTTCCAGTCACGCTCTCAGATTAGGCCATTACTTGAGTGCGGTTGATTTCCTTCACCTTATTGCTTCGCCTGCTTTCCAGAAAACAGCTCGATCGTGTGTTATTTTTACTGCCAGAGACGCGCTACCTGGAATGACGTCACAGGTCCGACGCGCCAGCCTCGTTTCCCGGGGTGTGATTGTACCGTTCATTCTGTGAATGTGAAACTAAAGCTCTTTAAACTAGTAATTAACCAATGTCTTCTTTATGTTTCTTACCCGTCTTGCTGCGATGAGGCTTTGACCTGCATGAACGAACCTTCAGAGAAGAGAGGAGGAGGTTTTAAAGATCTGTGTGTTCCAAACAGGACGACGAAGACAGAGAGAGAACGGAGGAACGTCTTCGTCTGAACGCTGCTGTCAGAGCAAACAAACAACCCGGATGAGGACAAGGACGCACTGTGACAGTGAAGGACCTTCACTTAAAGCAAAGTGAAAGCGATGATTGTCACAAATCATGAAAACAGCGGCGAGACACGCGAGGAAAGAGAAACGTCTTTTAAAAAGCGGGAGATTAGAGCAACCTTTGGTCCTTTTATCACTTCCATTCATGGCTCGGATGCAAAACTCCGCTGGTCTTTTCACTGTCTAGACAGAGAGCTGTGACAGGAGCAGGAAAAACAGCAAAAGTAATGTTTCAGAGTCTTTGCAGCAAATGGAACGAGACACTGAATTAGACGCCGAGCGCTGCGGCGACAAGGACGAGACTGTGTAAACAGGAAGATGAAAAATGTGCCGTTAGTTTCCTCGGCGGTGGAGCTCACAGTCTCACTGAGCATTTCGCCTTTGGCTAGATTTTCCACAGCTTTCCTCATTACAGAACACACTGTTCCACAACACAGCCGCGCAGACACGGCCCGGTGCCAACAGGAAGCGGTTGTTAAACAGTCTGAGGAGCATTTATTGTTCTAATTTCTGTCAGCTACGCTCCGTCCTCCCCACAGAGCGCGGTCGAGCTGGGCGTCGTAGACCGGCTCGACTACAGACGGAGGTGTCACAGGGAAACGATGACCATCTGAACCACTCACACGGGTACTCGACCCTATCCCAGCTGTGATTGGCTGGTTACGGCCTGGACAAGTCTCCAGCCAATCACAGGGCAACAGGATGCAACATCAGACGCTCTCAGGATCTCCGTCTGTAGAAATCCTTCTTCTACAAACGTCTACAGAAACAAAGCAGAGCGAGAAGTTCCTGGACGATACCACAACGTCTCAGCGTCTCACCGAATGTGGTTGAGGAATGTCGGGAGCAATGGGACAGTGGACCCCTGAGTACGAGTCATAAACGTAAGGATGGTGATGTCATCTCACACATCTCGTTTAAACGCTTTGAATCCGGCCTCGGGTCCCTCCCATGTTTGACTGACTCTGCTTCAGCGTTGACAATGGAGCGAACTGTGATATGCGTCATTTTCCAGGACAACTGCCGAGTTCATCCAGTCTGAATGTGAATGTAAGCGTTGACAGATTGTAGCTACAGAAAGTGACAAATGGACGTCCATTCAAATGCAAATGATTTTATAGACTGCTGCCTTTAATGCCAGGCCTCTTCTAGTGCAGATACAATTTACCGGCAAATTAAAAGACCTTCCCTCCTCAGATCTGTCCGATTTGATCCAACACAGGCTGCCGCGCTGCTCACAGTCACACAAACACTGAACGCAGTCGATTACACTGAGCTCGCGTGACCTGATTCACGATGACTCAAACTGACTCGGGCCACGGCGAAGGGAAGTACCAGTGAATCTGCCGCCCAGTGAAATGAGCTAAGCACAGCGAGTGAGGACCTGAGCTGCTGGCCGGTGATAAGCGGAGTGCCGCGTATCTGATGTTTGATCAGTGTTGTTGGGATTGTTGCTACTGAATGTCAGACACCTCCATGCACCGCGCTGTTTGGCAGATGCAGATGTAGCGCGTCGGCACTGGCATCCACTCAACTGACCCGTGTGTGTGTGTGTGTGTGTGTGTGTGTGTGTGTGTGTGTGTGTGAGAGAGAGAGGGACTAAGTGAGTGCGTCTATCTCAAAGAAAGGAACAGAACGACTACTAATGGGTGAAAAAAATGCTCTTATACACTAATGTAAGCACTATCACATATGACAGTATAAAGTAAGCGTCGTGTTGCACTGGCAGACACACACACACACACACACACACACACAGGAGCTGAGAGTGGCCACGTGTCATCCTGCTTTGTATTACCCTTACTATTCATATGCATTATGCCACAGAAGGAGAGGAGTGAGTGACAACTGGCTTTCATCACAATAAAAGCTTGGGAGTTGTGTCACCAATCTCCTGGCAACCCCACTCTGAGCCATTACGAGCTCGGCACTAATTAGGAGAGGCACTGTGCAGACTACGCTCTCCTCTGGCTCAGCTGCCGCTCAGACGAGCACCTCATTAGCTGAGGAGCTGCCAGTGGGAAACAAACGCAGCAGCTTCTCCACTTGCAGGTGGCGAAGAAGAGCTAAAGCGTTAATTGCTAAATAATTGATCACAGCCATTACATAGGGAACCAAAAAAGACGTATGAACGGATTTTAAGGTTAAAGAAACTGAACACAGAACAGCTCATAACCACAGGTAATGATGGCAGACGCTGCACCCGCCTTCTTCAACCTCCAGAGCATCACTCCGTCACTCCCCGGGCATTTCTGCTTCACCCAGTGGTGGTTCTAGGGGCGGGGCCACAGGGACATTGGCCCAAGCTGAAATCTAATTGGCCCCCTGAAGTGCGCATCTACTGTCCCTCCTCAGACCTTCCCCTCATCACTAAACAAGAACATCATCATCCGAGTAAAGCGTCACCTCAACCCAAACATCGTCTCTAAGTTCCTGCCCAGAACCCAACCGGAACCGTCAGGTCCAGATGGTCTGCACTGGCTTCAGATCAGGAAATCCACCAACTGCTCTACGTCAGTTTTTGATTGACCACTTGAGCCAGAAACACAGACGAGCCCTTATGACGAAACTTTTTTCTGCGTATTGTCGTTATTATTTATTATTGTTATAAATACACAGCCTGGTACCTCGATCTGCTCAATAACTCAGTGGCTGCTGCTCTCTTTCCTCAGACTGCAAGTCTGGTGGACGGTGTTAATACGAAGCAGGGAACGCGCGTCCTCTGTGTGAGTAACCGCATCAGGCAACTGGATTAAAACAACAGGAATTACTGCCGGAAGAAATCGACGGAAAAGTTCCCCTGATTACTGCCGGGAATGATCTGGATATTCTGTGATTTAAACAGTCAAACTGCTGCAACATATCCGCACACGCATGAAATTAAAAGTTATCATCACGTTCAGACTGGAGACCAGATCAACATCCTGAAAATCCTGACTCACATACAGACCGTTATGTTCTATGTCATTCATTGGTTCATTCATGTACTTTCCCCAGTACATGTTTCTGTCCCCAGATATGCAGTAGCAGGACCTGCCAAGCATCATTAATCTGTAGTGTTAGTTTATGTTCTGGAAGACGATGCAAATGTTCTGGAAATGTCTCAGTGAAATAATGAGCAGAGTCAGACAAACGTCACAAAGTTTATTTGTCCAATACCTAATACCTCCAATACCTTATTTTGTCTAAAATCATCTTTTAGAATCACACCTAAGGGTTAAAATGCTTTGTGGATTTTTCTTGCCCTCATCTTATCGAAGGTCCCAGTTCGCCCCCAGATTGACCCGGACCCTTCTTTAAAGTAACATTAGCTCTTTCTCTGCACTTCAGTATAAAATACTTTTCCTAATTTGTGTTTTGCCCTCTGAGCCTAAAGGAAAGTTTAGACGCACCATTTGAAATGAACCTGTTCTGTACATGAAATTATATATCACATAAACAAACTGACAAAGTGTCAAGCGTCCGCCGCAGAACATCCAACTTCACCAAATGTGGCTCAACGTGGGTGAAAAATGAAAAACGTGTGCATCAGCACCGAGACGCCAACACTGCCGCGTGGGTTTGTCCACGCGTGTGTCTGGACATGAGAACAGGCTGAAACATCACAGCCCGGGCGCATTGATCGCAGAGTTGTACAGCGTTCTGTTTCTCTATGCAGAGCTTCGAGGCTGATGTAAATAATTCATAATCTTTACTGACCTCTGTTGAGCGAGACCGATACAACCCGTTAGAGGGAACAAAACGTACCTGTGAAGTGATCGTGGTTTGGGTTGATGCAGCCGATCAGAACCTGGTTGTTTGTTGGACACAAACCATCATCGAGCACGTAGATGCATCTCGATCGGGATTCACGGAGGATCGAACCAGAGGACTTTAACAGACTTTAACTTTGACCCGTTCGTCTTCTTTCCTTGAAGATAAACGAGTCGAGCTACTTTTTACCTGCACGTGTCACTCAGTAAACATTTCAGCAGATTCTCTGAGAGCTTCCTCGTGAAACTCAAAGCTAAATCCTGAAGGAGCTACTGTTAATTACGACACTTGTGATGAGCATTAATGTAGAAGATACTGCCTGCTGCTTTAATACTGAAACTCTCAACAAATCGTCTTTGCTCCTAGTGCACGGTTCTCTTGCACTGCAGATTTGTTTAATGTAATGCTAAAGTGCAGTGGAGTGGAGGTTTGCACGCTGCAGCCACTGCTGGTATTTTCTGACTATTTCAGTTCGATGAAATGCAGTATATGTTGTTTCAGCTTCAATGTAATGGTGAGACTTTCTGTCTGAGATGTTTCAAACCAAAGGTTTGCGAAGGAGTTGGTTGGCGTGGATGGAGGACTTGACTTTGCGGGACTGACATGCTGTAGACTCTGGGCTCAACACCCCTGTCCCCCGTGAGGTTGGTTTGGGCAAGAAAAGTGCAGAGGTTGGGGTTAGAGAAAAGATTTGGTTCATTGTGTGTGAAGTTACCAACAACCAACCACTAACTCCAACCGGTCGAGGCAGATGGCCGCCCACCCTGAGCCTGGTTCTGCTGAAGGCTTCTTCCATTAAAGGGACTTTTCCTCTCCACTGTCGCCGGGTTCTTGTCCAGTCACGACTGTTGGGTTTCCTACATAGTTCTGTATATACCCTTATATTTTGAAGGTCTTAACCTGCTGTGCGCCTTTATACGAATGAAGAGCAGCCCAGTCTTCTGACCCCAACCCACTGCCGTGACGCCTGATCCCGACCATCAAACACTAAGAAAGCTACACTCACATATCTGAACGTTGAAACGCGGCGTTGGACAAAGACACGTTGCCTGTGAACATTGAATATCTTGTTGTTAACAGAATATTCCTCGTTACCCTGGAAGCCTCCCGCCCCTCTGGTTTCCTTCACCTGTCCCCTACCACTCTCCCTTTGATCTGCTCCTGCTCTCCCTCAGTCGTCCTTCACCTCCTCCCTCCTCATGTCTTTGCTTGGGTCTATTTTTCTCTGCTTTCCTTTTTGTCCGCCCACCTCTGAGTGTCTGACCGTCCTTTCCATCCATCCTCACTCGTGTCCTCCCTCCCTCGCTCTGCTGTGTCTGTATCTCAGACAGTGACATGACCACGTGAAAGAGCTGGAGATGATGACAGAGTCTTGTTCTTGGCGCTGTGCAGTAAATCCCTCGCTGACCTCCTTCTGCATTTAAATTCTCTAATCTTGTGACAAAGGGAATGAGACAGGGAGCCGCTGCTTTATGGGAAAGGTCAAACTGCTAACCAACAACCACCTCCTCGACGTCTTCTGACTGCTGTGGAGAAATCCCACTGTCTTTGCACTCGTGTCTGGAGGTCACTGTAAATCGCAGAGCTTGGTGTAGAAATTAATTACCGCGGCTGTGGCCGGCACATACGGGCCATTATCATAAGGCCTCATGGGAGAATGTTTCCTGCAACTATTATTCTGCTGGAAGTGACAGGGAGTGTTTTAAAATGCCAGTGGGCTTTTCCCTCACTCCTTTGTTGGTCCCGTAGTGAGACCAGAGACAAGCCGATAGGGTTTGTTATTCATTAAGCGATACAGCAGACAAAGGAGGGAGGCTGCGAAGGGGGATGTGGGATAAGAGAAACCCTTTCTCAAACTATCTCAAGTTGAAGACGGAGCTGATGATATCTTATCTCCTACCTTCTACATTTACAATAGGCTTCAATGACACCTTCAAGACCGTCAAGTGTTTGCACAATTACACACACGAACATCTGATTGAAGTTAGAATCAAACTTTATCTTTGCTAGTAACTGCAGTTAGCTTTGTGTTAGCATTTCATTAAAAGTATATACAGCACGAGGTTCGTAGGTAATGGAACGAAGAGAGACCATCCCGTTCAGCACCACGGACAGCAAAACGTTTACATCTTTAGCAGCCACACTGGAACGTGTGCATCCATCCCACAATAATTGTTATTACCATGGCAACCCTGAAGCTGCAAAGTCTAAATACCGTCTGCGTAATGTGGTGGGTATTACTTCTATACTGGTGAATGTGAAAGCTCACAACCACACAATTAACCGACAGTAAAGCGTCACATCTGAGCCAAGCTATTGCTCCGTTTGTTACTGTGTGCAAACGTTTCACAAGAACCACAGAGGTGTCTGAGGTACTTTTCATTTGACGAGGTCCACAAAATATGCTCATTCCTCCAAGTTGAGGATTTCACAGTTGAACAAGCAGAATTAACTTTTTGTTCCTGTTTTCCTGAGACAACGTCCCCCTCCTCGGTTGGCTCCCTCCTCCTCTCAGCCTCTTTGCTTTCTTTCCTGTACCGCTGGCACTGCTGACAGCCTTTTTCCAAAGTGGCCTTCAGAAGCAGCTGGATCGCCGCCGGAAGCCTCTGGAGACTTGCCAGGCTGTCACATGCCCCTCTTCACTTTATCCTCCTCTGCCTGCCCACCTCTGCCGCTTCTCCTCTACACAGTTTAATCTCTTTTTTTTCCTCTCCATTGCCATCATCCATCCTCCCCCTCACTCCCTCGCTCAGCCTGCTCCTTTACTTATCTCCACTCTCCACTTCTCTGCATCTCTTCACTTGTCAGTTTCTTGCTTCCAACTCCCATCTTCCCATCTCCGACTTCTCTTTCCCTCCGTAATCCATCACGCTGTAAAATCGGTTTTCAACGTGACGCTGCCAAATCAAAGAGAGATTACATGAAGCTAAACTGTAATAGCTATCAACTAGCTGCTATCCAAACCATTTCTTCTGACGTTTGACGCTCTCCTTACACTCCCCGTCTCCTCAGTCACTCTGACAACGTCAGGGAGGGTTTGTATGAGCTGCAAACCTTTGCACTTCTGGAGACACAGTATGTTCTGTCAAACTTTTACCGAATGGCATCGTGACTTTATCGCAGAGCTAAAACTAAGCTGTACGCACACTGATCCGCGGCCAAACAGAGCACACGGTATTCCAGCTTCAGTTCATTTACCGAGAAAAAAAACTGAAGGTTTCACTATGTCTGAGTTTAGAGAGTTTTACTCTGCTTCCTACTTCCTACATGCGTCTGCAGTGCGGGAGCCACTCGGCTCAGCGTCCAGTCCGAGAATGCTGGTGCAGGAAGCGTTAGTGTTGAATGCGTGTGAATGTCTGCTTACAGGATTAAATGTGCATCACGGCGCAGACGGAGAGTTAAAGAAACCTGAGCATGTATTTCACCTGCTGAAGGCAAAGAGAGCGACCACAAACTTCAGAGGCAGCATCTGATGATGTCTTTCGTGCTAAACGTGGATGTGTTTTTTATTGTCTGTGATATTCTTCACTCCCATGGGTCACGGGTCTCAACCTGAGGTTTGCTCATGGCTGTGAAGCAGAAACCAGAACGTACGTTATACAACTCAGTGAGGGGGAACCGTAGGTGGCAGGATGTTTAATGCTCCAGGAAGAGCCAGTGAC
The DNA here is from genome assembly GCA_032359275.1 of Microctenopoma steveboyesi. Lineage (NCBI taxonomy): Eukaryota > Metazoa > Chordata > Actinopteri > Anabantiformes > Anabantidae > Microctenopoma > Microctenopoma steveboyesi. The sequence continues at coordinate 17,605,262 of JAUMHF010000006.1, read as the reverse complement.
CAGGTTTTCAAGTGGCGCACACACTCATTACGTTGTCTAGCACTAAACAATTCCTATGCATGTTTTTGCCTTGATGAGGGTTCTTTGTTGTAGTATCTCAGCTTTTGCGAGAGCTGAATGGTAACTGCTGGAGTCTTCTCCCTGTAAGTCGCTTTGGATAAAAGCGTCTGACCAGTAAAGTAAAGTAAAAGATAGAGAGGAAAATGCCTCTGTCGTTAAATCGGTTCCGTCTGGTTTAATGTTTTGTGTGTTGTTTGAATTTGAACATGAATCGACCTCCCAGCTCTGCTGGTACAAATGAACTTTAGCAAACCGAGCCCCGAGTCTCTGCCTCCCGCGTGTTACATCCTGGGCCAACGAACGAAAGAATGTCACGAAACATCCCGAAAACATGTTTACTTCAGGTAGTCGGGGGATGAAAGTCGTCAGTTTGATGCGTCAACCTGCAGCTCATGCAGAAGGTTTTTGGCAGCTCTTGTTCCGCGGTGCAATCGGGGCCCGATGTGTGTTTCCCAACGCAACGTCTGGTAATCGGTGACCTCAGGCAGACACGTAATGTGTCAGCCTGTGTCTCGTCTCCTCCCTTGTCTTTTCTTTTTGCCTGACTCCCGCTCGCCCGTTTCCGTCCCCCATCGTCTTCTGGGACCTGAAAGTGTCTTTTATTTTGTGTATTTCACCTCCCGACTCGCTCACTAATGTACCCGGTCATTAGCATGCTAACAGGCAGCTACGTGGGTAATAGCTTCCCTTCATGATACACACACACACACACACACACACACTCTGTCAGGATGCTTTAAGAAGGTGTGGAAACTGATAAAATATGAAGCGGGTGGTTGCTGGAAACAAAAAGCGCTCAGTCAAAAAATAAAACTAAAAAAAAAATGGAGAAACAGCAAAAAAAGGATGCAACAGGCCAGTGTGCAAACACACACACACACACACAGAGACCCAACTTTACATCCACAGGGATTTATATTTCTACATTGTAGGGAATCAAATATGTGAACACTTTTTGCGTTTCAACCCTGCCCCACGTCTTTGTCTTTAGTATCTACACACCTCTAAGTTGTGCGTGAAGCAAGTCAATTTTTGTGTCAAGTCGTGTGTCAGCGTTTGTGACTCTTTCTCTGGGCTCCTGCTTGATGTTTGAAGTCCTTTTCTATTTTCCTGCTTTAGGAAACAACTGTGAAATCACATGGAGCCACGCTGGCAACATGGCGGTACGTGTGCCAGGAAACAGCTGACGGCTCCGCGCCACACTGCTACAGCAGAGCAACAGGCAGAGCCTCCCGACGCTCTGCGAGCAGCTGCCGTGTGGGGGATGAAGAAGAGCTGCAGCTACTTTTGTTTTCATCGTGTCTAATTCTCTTAAAGAGCCCATGTTACTCTAAAAGCAATACGTCTCTCGCCGGCCGCCATCGAGTCCCATCAGACCGTCCGGTCCCCCCTCTGCATGAACAAATCAACCTGCACCTCTGCTGCTGCTGCAGCTTCCTCAGCCCTCCTCATCCTCATGATTTGTGCACCACAACACGCTGCTCTCTGTTGTTCTCTCTTTAAACTGTGGCACTGTTTTTGTTTGGAAAAATACCTCGGACCGAGGTACAGATCACACACACACACACACGCACACACACACACACGCACACACACTCACCTCAGTGTATGAGTGTGCTGATTCGGAGTTTCTGACAGGGTCCAGGAGATTCCTCTAATCACCTGTGATGAGGAAGCAGAAAGAAACAGTCAGCGCGTGAGGGACGAATCCGCTTTAAGCTGATCGCCTCCTCCTCAGCCCACAATATTATTTCCTAGTTTCTCCAATTAGGGAACGCTGCCGTGGGATCAGTGCACAGATCTCCCACAGTCATCGATTTCGTGGCAGAAGAGGCAGAACTGGGAAGAACCGAGGGACCCGGATCAGCGGAATTCTTCAAAAATCCTTCACAAGCCTCCCAGCCGCCGTTTCTGTGCTAGCAGTTTGGCTCCTGTGTCGCCACATTAAACAGCTGTGGTTTAGATGTTAGGAATATTAAAAAAGCGAGACACCGATTCATCACGCGCGATGATGCCGCTTTATGTCCTGAAAACGCATTAGAGGAGCACAGAGGGCCAGGAAGTAGTCCCAGCCGTGTGGTTTCCAGTCGATATCCAGCATTTCAGTCCTTAGTATGTAATTACACAGTAGCTGTGCTTAGCTCCACATTTCCTTCACTTCTAAAACTCAGAACTAAAGGAAAAGAAAAAAAAAACTTTTCAAAAAAATCTAATTTCAAACTTTCATTCTGCAAATTCAATTCAGCTTTATTTATAAAGCGCCAATTCACAACAAAGGTCGTCTCAAAGCACTTTACAGTGTAAAGTTCAAGACCTTACACGTTATAGAACTACATACAGACGTTTCTATCAGAGCAGGCAGAGACCGAGAAATGGCCTCAGCGCCGGTCATGGTTCCGATCCAGATGTCCTGCTGCACTACCTGTGTGCACCTTAACGTCTCACCATAAATGGTTTTTATGATTACAGTTTGAGAGAACTGTGCGGGCGTGTGGCGCGGTGAAGATGCTCCGTCAGCAGATCCAGTGTCAGCGTGCAGCGCTCCCATCTTTAGCTCAGGGAATAGGGAACACTTAAAGGAATTAGCAGCGCAGCAGAACGGAGCCGCGCGACATATGGACGCTTAAAAATATGAATGAATCAGCAGTTTTTACTCAACAGCTTCTCGTGAAATCACTTTAAATAAGTGTGTGCGCGTTTCATTCAGCAGTCTGGGTGTGAATCTGCATATTTCTTCTTCCTGGGCTCATCAGCAACCTGACGGCACCATGAATGAACTGAGCGGGGTCGGGTTCGGGTCACACGTTTGGACTCATGAGCCTAATCCAACCAGGAGATGCTCAAACCAACGTCAGTGAAACGAGAACAACCACGACGTGAACACTGAAGCTTCTCTTGAACGTTTTTAGGATGACTGGACATTATAACGCGTTTGCAGCAACAACTAAATCAACCATTTACAGTCGTCTGAGCAGAGCATCTTGCTGCTGCTGGTAAAGGAGCAGGAATAGGCTCTGTGTGGGCGCTGAACATCAACAGACCTACAATACTCACAGAGAGAAGGAGAAAAAGGTTCTTCGCTTAGTCTCTCAGAACCTGAAGACAAAAAACCCGTCGGCTTGTTAAACAACCAGAAGCGGCCACAGCAGGAAGTGCAGCGTTTAGCTTTTTCTTCAGACTTTAACGAGGAGTGAAAAATGCTCATGACTGCTCACCAACACCGACTGAGCCTGGAGAGAAACCCCGCCACTGTCACCTGCATCACTTTTGTCACACTGGGCACGATGGGTACCAGCGGATTACCGAGACTCTTCTCAGACACATTCGTCATCTTTAGATTAAGGTCACAGACTGCAGAACAAAAGAAGATCTCGTCCTAACATTCACTGGGAATATGGATCATTTGGATAATCAGAAAGATTACAGACATCAAAGACGAGGACATTTGAGACATCTCAGCACCACATTTCTAAAAGCAAAAAACAAAGGTATTACAGTATTCGTTTCTCAGTAATGAATTAATACACATCTGCACAAATGACTGTGGGTCTGAATGAAAATGAACTGTACACGGAAACACAGAGAAACAGGAAATAAAAAGATCCGGACACGTGGTTAAAACCGTTCATCAGCTCATTAATGGTTCTGCTCTGACATTGAGACAAAGACACCGCTGAAGGTCGGTTGTGTGTTTCTTTCATCAAGGAAACAAAACCGAAGAGACACACAGGACGTCACTAACGTCGGGTTTTAACAGCCTGTGCTGAAAATCTAGCAACGCGATCGTTCTGTGCTGCTCCAGCTGAACACCGTCAATAATGAAATGAACCCTTCAACGAACGAGAACGGGAAACCATCCACAGAACCTCAGAGTCTGATGACACGCGAACAACACCAACAAACACAACGAGATCAACGAGAGAGACTCTCACAGGTGATCCTTTAACCCCCCGGAAACTGTTTAGGGGAAAATGAAGGCTTCAGCTTCCTGACAGAACCAGCAGCTGACGAGAACCCAGGAAGTCGAACTGCAAATATCCCGCGAGAGAGAGAGAGAGCTCTGCTGGGGGCGAGCTACTGCAAAGCAATCAAGCTGCACTGAGCTGACGTGCCGAGCGCTTCTCGAGAGGGGGGGGTCCTCACGAGAAAAGACACCTGATGTCGGAGGTGGGGAGAGGTCTGCTTCTTTCTTGTTGCCTGTGTTTCAGCGCCACACACTTTTCTTTCTCCAGCTGAGAAAGATTACGGTGGAAGCAGAAGCCGCGTTAACGACCATCAGCTCGCCCTGTGCAGCCACGTT
>JAUMHF010000006.1:17557082-17581665 GCA_032359275.1 Microctenopoma steveboyesi | reverse complement strand
TGCAATGATATGAGAGGTCTGGTTGGAATATATGGTTCTGGACCCCCCTGCACGCACGCACGCACACACACACACACGCACGCACACACACGCACGCACACACACACGCACGCACACACACGCACACACACACACACACGCACGCACACACACACACGCACGCACGCACACACTCCCTCATGGCTGGATTACTGGCCGGTTCATAATGCAAGCGGCTGATTTATGGTGTAATCTAGCTCTGGGAGGGAGGGCTGCTCATACTAAGAGGCAGAAAGACCAGCGGCGACCTTTGGTGTCCTCCTCAACTCGTCAACAAACTCCCAGCACTGTGAGAAAGATGTGATCTGGTGTGAATTAGCACCAGCTGAGCAGGTGAATAACAAAACGTGACCTTAGTTTATTTAAAAACGGGAGATTCAGTCCACCAACAGCGAGAACATCGGGGGATTCAAACTGCTGCAACCACAGCTGGCGTTTGGCACTAAAAGCATGTTTGCTGGTAGAGAACTAGATGGCACAAAGTGACGGTTCTCAGCCATGCAGGTCAGGCAGTTCACCCGGGGCCGCCCTCGGCTGAGGGAGGGTCACTCCAGTTGGGCCCCGTTAAAACCAGTCTGCTATGTCCAGAACACTTTAATGACTCCACAGAACCTGGCGCCTACTATTCCAGGCCAACCAGTCAGAACTGATGAAGCCTTTTAGGTGAGTCCAAACAGCACCACGGACTGATCAGAGGCGGTACTGTAGCCAAAAGTTGAACTCATGTAGGAGAAGCATTACTTCAAAATAGAATTACTCCAGTAGAAGGTAAAACACACAGAAATGTACACATGTAGCTGTTCGCGGTGGCTTATGTTCACTGGTTGTTTGTAAAAAGCTGTGGGCGAGTCTGGTGGCGCAGAGGAGAGCAGGTCAAACAGGTGGTGTGCAGGACGTGAGGGGTCTCCTGTGATGACATGATACCCGTCTGTCGTCCAGAGAGGGTGGCGTTTATGAGCCTCTGCACAACCTACCCGTCCCCAGCTATGTGCCGCACACCTCAGTAAGGACGCGTGGTGGTAACAGTCGCACTGAACCCAACGTGATGGTTAAAGCTGAATCTGGAATTATGTGCAGAAATAAAACAGCAGAAAACAAATTCATTTTAAAATCAACAACATTAAGCCTTTTGACTGCAGCAGATAAAGTCTGAATCTCTGAGCCGTGTCTTCTATGTCACAAAAGGAAAAAACTTCCTCCTGAAAGTTTGAAACGACAAGACTCATGTTTTCTCCCCAGACTCGGCTCCCACATCAACATCTCTCCTCCAGTCCTCATCATCATTGAATCCCATCCTCATCCACATTTTACACATTCACAATGGAACACGTGGCAGACTGATGGATGGGCCTACTTCACACTGAGCAATGGAACAATTATTCCTGCACTCCATCTCTGTCAGGGCTCCATTCAAAGAGTTCACTGTTGGAAAAGAAAAGGGCCCATAACTCAGAGCAGCGATCATCTTAATGCTGCGAGTGTGAAGATGTGTTTTCATCTTCTGGAAGTGATCGGCTGCACGGAAAACAGATGTTGTGCAGTGGCTACATGGGAATATCTGGGAATATCTGCCGATTGTAGCAGAGACTGGGCTGGTGGCGCTTCTGTTCATAGAGGATTGTTCCAGCATTTCTCTGTGATACACGCTACATGCTTCCACTGTCCTGCATAATTAACCAGCTGCTTCCTGCTACCACGTAAAAGTGTTGTGTGTTAATTATGAATTACTGTCAGGTGCTGCCGTAGCCACAGAATTAATGAAGCTACTTAAAGCCAAAGGTAATTAGCGCGCGAGAGAAAGAAACAAACAGCGGGAGGAAACGTGACCTTATTTCTCAGGCCTGGGTTTCAAACGGGCAGAGGGACGTTTTAGCTGCAGCGTATTAAACATAACGTGTGGCTGAGACTCACTACAGTATACGATGTACCACAGTAGCGTGCTCCCGTTTCAGGAGATGAACAAGCACAAAGTTAAGATTTAAAGAAGCCTGAAAGCACCGAGTCAAAGGTAATCGATGCTCCAGGCTGGAAGACTGTAGTGATCCGATTATAGGAACGACTCGTGTTGGTCAGATGACTGCAAATGCACGAAGCAGATCATCTACAGTGACTTTCAATCTGCAAAGAGAGAGTGAGGAGTGTGTGTTGAATCATCGCTCTCTCTGTGCGTTGTAGGAAAATGCTGCGCCCTCGTTTCTCAGCTCTAATCCCGTTAGCAGCTGGAACTGACTTTCATTATAGGGACATTATCAGCCTCTCCACACACACGCGCACGTCCCTGTGTTCAGCCCACTAACACCACCGCAGCCTTGTCGTGTTCAGTGGAGGTAAACTGGACTGAAACAGCAGCTCTCTCTGTATCTTAGGGAGGTAAATGAACCTGAGGGGATTAAAGCGATGAAGACAAAACCTCCTTCTGTGCTACTGTAGCGTCACTAAGAGGAGGCTTGTAAGCTGAGCCGTTTCCACTCACGAGGCCCAGCCATCCTAAACATCCAGGGGACCTCACGGATCAACCCAGCTAGATGCTGACGCTAACGGGACGTCCCAACAACTCATCCAGAAGCCTCCAGTTAAAGCTTCTCCTCTATCAGCAGCCTTGTAGCACCTTACTTTACCCCAGACGGCCTCCCACCCTGACAAAAGGGAGTTTTTCCTGCTGCTCGAGTGGAAAATTGTATGTTCAGAGTCTGTAATTGAGTAATTACATATAAATCCACCAGGATAAAACCAGAACGCAGCTGATGGTGAAATTACATTTTTAGAAAAGAGCCAGGTGATTTCAGTTAGTGAGAATACGGAGCAGAGCTAATATTGAACTTAATTAAGCAGCAGAACCTCACCTTGGCTCTTTAATTATGATATAAATACCCTTCTTCCCGTCTGCTAAATGAACGCGCAGCTTCATCCAACCTGCCACACTGCTGCCGTAGTAACGCAGTGCGCTGCCACCTAATCAGAGCCAACATGGCCGCTAAGTGCTGCAATTTATTCAGTCCTGTCGCATTCGATTCGCCACTTTTTCCACATTTTGCTGCTCGTGTCACAGTCTCCGTGTCGGTAATTGCCTCTGCACTGAGAGCACGAATATGTACGTGAAGACGCCGGGCCTCCTACGTCGTGTGCTCAGAGGGGACGGTTCACATCTCAATCAATGTGCATCCAGCACGTCGCTGTCAAGTGTCTGTTTACTTTTACATTTCAAACTTTTCTTAAAGTCCAAATGGTTTCAGCATCCTTAGGTCTGATTACAGGTCGGCATCAACAGCACTCAACGCTGCTTTCACAAGTGCTGCTAATGGATGAAAGTGACTTCCAGTAATGGAAAGTCAGCTGTGAAGGTTACTAGTCGCTCATGAGTAAAATCCAATTTTTAATGCCGGCTTGTTTTATAATACAACACATCTCCTGCCTTCACAAGGCAGAAATATAATGATCTACAACATACCTGCTGTTTATCGTGAACAAGGTAACGAGATTGTTAAACACACGCATTTGAGCAACTTTTATAGAAGTGGAGGATTTTAACTCCATGGACTTAAACACTGATCGATGTCTCAAACTGAGGACAGAGGGAGGAGGACTGGGCTCATTTATTTTGTAATTTTTACATTCGTATTGAGCTCCCCTCCAGATAATGTTGTCGGGATCATTTGTCTGCTGGAAAATACCTAAAATATGCTGAATGGGTCAATCTGTCCACAGATCATAGTCATACTTTTAGGTTCGTGTTGTGTACTGAATGTACTGCCTGTACCTACACATGACCGTCGCCCTGGGATGAAGTCCACAGCTCCGTCACAGTATGTGACAGCGTAAGATTCAAACATAATATTTCACTTTATGGTTGACATAGTCTTTTAAAAGGCTGAACGACTTTAACGACGTTAGAGCTCCTCAAATGTTACCGTCGGTTAAAAAGACTCTCGAAGAGCTCAACAACACAAAGTTCCACTTTGCTGTGAAAGCTGCGGTGAAGGTTACCTAAATGTTACGATATGGAAATGATATTAAGAGACAGGAACTTGGAACAAAAGCGCTGATAAATAATCTTTGCCTAAAATGCTAATTCCTCCCCTCTGGAAAAAGACCCATTGCTCTGACTCGGCCACTCTCCTGCAAACGTGGCAAGGGCAACAAAACGGAGTGTGAAGAATGTGCATAAATCATCCCCAAGCATAAGGTGCGAGCTGGCTGAGATTAGTTTAGGAATAAAGCCCAGTGCAGAGCAGAAAGGAGAGCGGCTGGCTGGGAACAGTGTCACCGGCCGACAGAGCGGAGACACGACGGAGGAGGACGTGATGAAAGGTACGAACGACAGCGGAGAGTGTCGTTAGAGCCGACGCGTCCTCAGCTCGGATCGAGCTTAGACCCTTCTGCGTGTTCCGCCACGTTTAGGAGGTTTGAAAGTAAAACCTCAAAGCAAACGAAGACAGCGTCGTGTTTTTTAGGTGAGTTAGCCACGTTTCCTGACTCTGTTAAAACAAAAAATAACCCGTTTGTGTTTCTTCTTCCTGCTTGAGCGAGGCAGACAGTTTCCAGCATCACACAGATAACGCGCGCCACCGCGCTCTGCTTCAACCCAACGTGAACGAAGAGAGAAGAGAAAAGAGTAAAAGCTCGTTTTAAAGACTTATTTTGTTTTGTTGTACGAGATAGAAACCGGCGGGAAAAACCTGCTGGGCCTAAATGTGATGTGGACTCAGCAGGGAGTTGTAAGCCTGTAATTAGGGACTGAATATTTGTGTGTTCGTGTGCATGTGTGATGAGGACGGGGGGGTAGTGGTCCAGCATTCGAAACATCTGTCAAAGGATAAACCTCTGTCTCTGCCTGCTGTGCAGTTAATAAAGTCCTGCTGCGACTAAATGAGATTTACCTTCCTGCTCCTTCTTTTCCCCATAACAACCTGCCACACGTTGCATTTCACTGTGCGAAGACGAGAACCATGAGAAAAAAAGTTCATCAAATGAAAACGATCACAGGCTTCCGGTCGTTCGGACACAGAGACAGAGGAGGAAGAGAGAGGGTGAAAAGAGACGTAACGACATATAGGGGCACAGAGAGAGTCGTGCTGGTGCGTGGGGGCTCTTTATTTACCCTGCAGGATTTATGGCATCCTGCGTATGCTGCGTGGCATGGGAGCCATCGCCTCCTGGCCGGAGGAAGCAACATCATTTCAAGCTCGAGTGCCCGCTGCGCTGCCAAGTGTCCTGCCAAAGCGCGCACGCCTGCAGAATACCAAGAAAGACCCCTGACCTTTTCCCCAACAACGCCGTGTTCATCCGAGTCACGGCGCACAAAAAGGCCTCTCTCTCGTCACAGTGCTGCCTCTGTCCCCTCCAGCATCTAAGCGCTCACAGCCCGTCACACCTGAGCATGGGACCCGAGGACGGACACCAACGTTTCAACGTCTTTTCCCAGAAACCAACGCGCAGCAGGACAAAGCGGTGTCGGCCGCTCTGTCACGGCTGCCGGTGGGATTTCTAACCAATCACAAAATGCTAGTTATGACCTTTCAGGGTCCACGTGGTCAAACGGGACCATGTTTCTGAAATTTGAAAGGCTTTGCTTTCACTAGTGCTGGTTGAGGATCCAGATTAGATTTAGATGTATTGTTAAGACAACAGCAGCTTCTGTCTCTGTCCTGCTGACGAACGCGTGTTCAGTCAGGACAGTCCACAGTAGACGGGTCAGAATACCCACAGAGAGCGTGGTCCTTAAACGTGATCAGGCCGAGTGATGGATGCTCAGCTTCGTGTGGTAATGAGGTCGGCAGTGGCCCCGTAATTCTGCAGCGCAGTCAATAACATCACATCTGACATGTTCCGCTGCCTTCCTCTTTATCTTCCGACCTCATCTTCCCACTCCTCTATCACAACTGCGAGCAGCAACAGCAATCTCTCTGAATAACGATCAGGCTCAGACTCATTTGCAGCATACAGATAGTCTGCTTTTAAGTGAGCTGGAATCGCTCTTCACGTCCTGAAACGTACGGTGGTGAAAGGACAGCAGTTTGCATTTGGATCATCTCACGGTAGGAACCTGAACGGAGACGGGACCCTGTTCCTCTGAGGATGTGACGAGCTTAAGCCGGCCGCGTCCTGTCACACGCACACCGTTCCTGAAGCTCTGCAGAGAGAACTCAGCAGGTGGTGAAGCCACCGACACATCAATAAATGCCGTTCCTCAGAACGAACAGCAGCTGCCGACAGTCCGTTCATGTGGTTTCTCCTGTGACTCACTGTTGGCGTCGTTCTTCATCTCAACAAGGTGAAGGTAGAAAAACACACACACACACACACACACACACACACACTCGCAGCTGCCCCTCCAACGTATAGCACCCGCCCCCACCCTAACCCCAGCCCCTCGCTGATAGTGATCGGCTCTGAATGGACGTCAATCTCATTGATTGGGTGAGTAAGTGCTCCCTGGGTCCCACACCTGCCCCGACCGACTCCTCTCCGCCACGTAACAGAGGGTTCGCACCGGCATCAGCCGGTGGCATTTTAATTACACACACAGGTGGGGGCGGGGATGCTGCTGGCGCCCGTGATGTCAGCGGGGATCTGTCCGTCTTTTGTCCTGGACGTCTTGTTCCCTTTCTATCATAGCCTTTCCCAGAAGCCACTTGTTTTCACTGACACTCCTTCATCAGCCTGGACGATTGTCGTTCTTCCACCGGATACTGATGATAAAAAACAGACCCTAAACAAGCATGTCTGCGGGTTTCCTGTCTGCGGGTTTCCTGTCTGCGGGTTTCATAGCTGCCGTTCATCATTTAAAACAACGAGCTGCAATAAAGCCAGAAGGTTCCAGAGACGCAGGTGAAGGTGGCTGCGGCGGTCGTCTGTCCTCACGCCCCGTCTGACTGCAGGCGTTGTGTGACCGCTGCCTAATTAAACACAAGGACTGGGAAAGCCAACGCATCCTCGCTCTGCTCCATCAGCTTCCCCACCACCGTCACCAAGGACACGCTTTCCTCCGCCGTGGTTCAAAGATGTCTGAAAGTCGTGTCCACACAGCGAGTTCCAGACTGACAAGGACGTTAGGAGGTCGTGATAAGACCGTTAAACGTCCACCACATAATTTATTTGTTTATTTTGTTCATTCAAGCAGCTCCAAGTGGAAATGAGACGGGGGGACGGGGGGCTTCGCTGATGGAGAGAGAAGTGGAGACAAGTGAAGTAACATGAGGCGAGTGTGGTTCTACCTGCAACAGGCAAATGCCTCCTAATCCAAATGCAAAATAGAGCTGAAGAAGGTGAAAAATACAAATTAATATACAAGTGACTGGTAGCTGAAAGTGGTGAGGAAATAATTCAGTCTGCTCCAGGAAAGTGAAACTCTTTGAAAGCGTCTAATAAACTACCACACCGGTCCTACTCGACGTGAAGGTCCCGGTTTCAGCAGTTTAGGCTGTTCATGCATACTGAAACGACACGGCCTGGCAGAAGGACGGAGCCAGGCAGAACCAGGGAGGAGGAAGGTGGAGGAGAGTGAGAAATGTTTCTGAAAAGTGCAGCGAAGTGGAGAGAAGAGAAGAGAAGGGACGAGAGAAACGGGAGAACAGAGAAAGGATGCTAGAAAAACGAAAATGAGACGGAAGAAGATTCAGATTTTCCTGTAAATGAATGAACATGATGCAGGAAGGGAGCAGCCAAGTCACGTTTCCTTCAGAGAGCAGAACATTATTTTTCCCCTTAATGCTGCAGAGGTGACGCCTACACAGCAGAACTGTCTCCCTGCAGTGACTGAAGCAGATATAATACTGCTCACATTTAAAAGCATAATCCACGGATTACACCAGTTCGGAAATGAAATATGGGCAGTTCCAGCTATTACCCCGAGCCTCAAGTCAGATGTGAAGCTGAGCTGTCACCGACCTTGAACCCAGATGGATGCATTACTGGATACCTTGTTCCCGGACGGTGCCTCAATCACTCCTGTGAAAGTTGCGCACGTTGGTAATTGGAAACAGTGGAAATAAGTTTGGGGCCTGGAGGTTACCTGCCTGTCACAGGGCTGACGTGTACGCTCGCACTCACACACATATCTGCAGGAGCCAATTAACTTCTGAGTCTTTTTGGGCCGCGGGAGGGAAGTTGCTGAAAGAAACGAACGAGCTGTGAACCGTCATCTCCAGTAGTGACTGTAAAACCTATGATGTAGTAATCCAGGACAGTTTACGGCTCGAGTGGAACGAGCTGCGCCACAGAACCGTTCCAGCCACCGAGGATCGTGTTTGAGAGACTACAGCAGTGTTTCCTAATCAGTGGGCTGAAGGGGGGTGTGGGACGCTTGAGAACACGTTCAGACCGACCTTCCACCCCAGTTATGTGAATAAGCCTCTGGACTTTTTCTAACAAAAAGTTGACGAGTAACAGTCAGAGCATCAGTCAATAAAAAAAGACCTGCCAGCCCCAAAAGTTGCCCACCACATCGCAAAGGGCAAAAACTCTCACACAGAGCAGTACTAATGTTAAAAATACATTTATAAGAAAAAGAATACGGTGTTGAGGTGGACAACTGATGTCTAAAGGTAGTAAACTGAACATTCTCAGATTCAGTTTGTAGAGATGAATAATTAAATATTCTCTTGTTCTATATCAGATTTAGATTCGGCTACAGCAACATGACGACGTGTTTGGGCTGAAACTTTAGTGTTTCACATTAATAAAGTTTTGTTTTCCCACATTTCTGACACGTGATGAAAGGAAAAGCGCCCAAACTCTCCGTCACTACAATGCATTTGTTTTTTGAGAGAACACGCAGCAACGCTGACTCAAAGTGACCAGATGCTACAGCAGCTGTTTCATTGTTGTACCGACTTTGAAAGAATCATAAATATTCCTGTTGTCTACACGAATATGGATCAAGACAAACGAGTCGGTAATAAATGCTGAGGAGCGCTAGTGGCTGTTTATTAAATGTTTTCCATTCCTCCTTTGACTCCGACTGAGCCATTTGTCACAAACCAATATCCTGAAAATTATTGAAAGAACATGTTGCTGATTTCAGGCAGCAAAAAACAATAACACATATTTGTGTAATACATTTCAGGGGGATTGCATTGTCACCCACTGTAAATGGATTCAAATGTGCTTAGCACCATCACATTAATATTCAGCGGATGCAACATATATTTTCCTCGCAGTGATTCAGGCCTATGGGTGTTAAATTATTCATTTCTCCTATTTGCAGACCGGAAGGCAGCGGAAAAAAAAAAAAGAGCAAGCATAAACTGTATCCGCGCGTCGTCATTGCTTATTTATTTCTAACCAGCAAATATTCATTTTAACAAAACACAAAGTTCACGGGGTTGTTTCTTTCCCTCCGTGTCCTCCACCCGCTCCACCCACAGCATCTATCTGCGAGTCAGTAAACACGAGCAGAGCGTTTAATGATGTAACGAAGTGTCAGCGAACGCCTCACGCGATTAAAAAGAAAACCTACGTGGAAACAGAAGTTCTGCCTCGTCACGCGGAACGTGTGAGCAACTTAAAGGTGCAGTGCGTCATTTCTTTGCCATTTACAGAGACGTTTCATGAAAACGGGGTGAAGAAGGATCCTTTCATGTCCACACACAGGGAACAGGTGCTGAGATAGTCTCCACTCATAGAGCTGGGACCCCCACCCCCCCCCCCTTCACAGAGAAGAAGACGCCGCACACCTAACAGTGGTAAATAATAATAATAATCACCGTTAGCGCTCCGGCGCAGGAAGAGTGTGCAGAACAAGCAGGAGACAACGACTGCCCTGTTCTCCGCCCCCTCTCCAGCCCCCCCGGTGAGTGCGAACAACAAAACCACACGAACACTGACACAGCAAACATCAATCGGTGTCTCAGCTGATTGTGAGCCACCGTCTTCTCTGCACCTCAACAACCGTTTGCTTCTGCGACAAACAGCTGAACAATATGAACCTATTCAAAGAGAAACCACAGTCACGTTAATCATCGGGAAAATGTTTGGCACCAGGACTTCTCATGAAAACCATTCTGTCCTTTTATTTTTCTAACATCCAGGTCAGAGCTCCACAGTTCAAAGAAAAGTTTTAGTACTGGAAACTTTCTTCACAAGACACCAACTGATTCTGATATCAGGTACAGTTTATCATCAAGAACACGCCGTGGAATCAGGCAGCAGTGATGTTCGGCGCGTTCATGCTGCAGAATAAACTACAGCAGAAAGAGCCGAAGACCATAAAGCATTAGTTCCACACACCTGCTGCTCCCGTTCTTCCCTGAAGATCCTCACAAACAGACTAAGACTGGGCCGGTCACCGAGGAGATTTCCAGTCCGGGAGTTGTTGTCCGCACTGTGTGTGGAGATCACGGCTGTTTTCCCCTCAGTCCAGACAGGTGACCTGGACGTGCGTTTAGCTGCCATGTTCACGTTCTCACTGTGAACCTCAGATCCTGCTTGTGGTCTACATCTAAGAGTCCACTGTGAGGTCCCACAGCGCCCCAGCACAGTTCTGCCTCCCTGCTCCACAGTGATCTCTGGCACCAGGTGGCTGCTACTTCTCATCAGGTCCAATCAGCTTCATGGGTCTCAGGTGGAGGCCAATCACCTCGTAGCAGAAACTACTGAAAATGCTGAATCTACCTCTGCTTAATGCAGGACGTGACACACCTGTCACGTCAGCGGAGAACTCCAGTTTCCTGCCCCACCCAGCCCCACCCAGCTCCACCCAGCTCCACCCACATAAAGTCCACATGTTGATGTTAAACTTTCACGGCTTTCAGAGATCAACAGCTGCACGAAACTGGTTGAAGAGTCCCAGTTCACTCAAAGTCCCATAATGGAGGTTGAAAGGAAAAAAGAAAATGTAGCTGAATCATGCATGAACCTAGAAGTACCAAACTCATAACACTAACGCACATGCAGCCACTTCGTGTTTCAGTGAACACACAGCACATATACCAAAGCATTTCAGCAGATGAAATGAATGCAAACATCACACTGGTCCAGCCTGCAGCTGCCGAGGGCTGCTCACACACTGTGGGGGTGGAGATTCATCTCTGAGGCCTCCAGCCTCTCGGCAGCATGAGCGTGAAGATCAATGTCCGTGTGAAAGGAGCTCTGGTGCCACATGGGGGGGGCAGCGGTCAGCTGGCCTCAGCTGTTAGCATAGCATCGGTATCATTAGGTCCATTATTTGATCCGAGCATTGATACTGACTGAAGGCGCTGACGGTCAGGTGTGTAAAACCTAAAGACCCATCGTGAGCTTTTTATCCACCGAGGTATTCTGTTCACCGTCGAGTTTTCGCTTCCTTACACCTCCTGGTAACACCTTTCACCCGCAGGCCTGGTTCAGGACCAAGGCGCTCCGTTTACTTCATTAAAGTTCATTTTATGGCTTCATAACCAGAGCTTTTCCTTTCAGTTAATGTTATTTGTGCCAAGTCGAGCAGCTCATTGTGTTTTCAGACAAGGCTCTGCTTGACATTTCCCAATAATCAGTTTGCCCGGGGATTCGGTTCTTTCGCTGGAATACGAATTGGTACCAGTGACGATGATGAAATACTGAGGTTATAATTAACTTAACAAAATGAGATTAAAATAGCAGAATGAACCAATCACTGGGCATCGAACTCGCCTTTAAATGGGAGCGGCGCCGCATGAACACATTCACCAACAACAAACCTCTGCAGCGTCCAATCACTGCGCTTCTCCAGAGACTCCACTAACCAGGCGACCAACCCCCATTTTAGAACAGCCCACTCAAACCCAGTCCTCGAATGGCTTGATTAACCCCCCCGTTCACAGCAGGGGACCCTACAGTTCTCCACCTGCCATTTTTAGGCGGAGACTTTCCCTTATACCGAGGGCTGCGTGGCTCAGCCTGCTCCCCCTGAGAAGTGATTTTAAAAAGCTCCATGTGATGCGGTGATGGCACACCTTACCTTAAATAACTGTTCTGCTCCAACCTTTAGTTGTTGGTTCCCACCAGCTGCGAGCAGGCAAAGTGTGTGAGGGGAAACTCTGCAGACTATTATGAGTAATGATGATCAGTTAGTCCCTCAGTCCATCTCCACCAAACCCATGTGAAACCACAGGGGTGAAGTGCCTGAGTTGCAGTGTAGCGGAGGCGATCGACCACAGCGAGAAGTGTCGCAGAAGAGAACCTCCGGGGAGGAATCCCACCACAGAGTCATTAATTCTGCACCACGACTCGCCTGTCTGCTGGCAGCAGCCGGGCAGCGCGTGTCCTGTGGCATCATTATTTTAGGATCAGGACAGTAACAAATACGGGACGGGGTCAGATGTGCGATAGGCCCACACAGAGGGCGGGGGGATGCGCAGGAACCCACCGAGCCGCTGAGGCTTTTTAATCCTCACGTTTCCTGAACAGTGACCTCGCAGCATTATTTCACAATAACGCGCAGAACAAAACCTGCAGATTTCACAATCATATCTCACAGGTTCAAAGGATTTCCCAACGGATGAGAGACAAAATACGGGCCCACACTGAGGATTAAAGGAAACCACCTACAACAAGCAGCCATGTGATCGGACAAACATGCCCACGTAGGCTTTACTCTCTCAGGCCGCTCACCGCTCTCTCACCGCGCTGATCCAGAGGCGCTCATGTGGTTTCCAACGTGTGTGATGTGAAAGCAAATCGTCTTAAGAGGATGTAAATGTGTGCACTGATAACACAGCCGCCTCTCTACAAAAGCCTATCAGCACTTCATATTTGATCAGAACTAAAACATGTACCTGACTCTCCTGCGTCTGTTTTACTATGCAAATCCCTGCACAACACACAGTCTCTGCACCGCGCCACTGCACTGCTGCCCAGGCTGCAGCGGCTGCTCTCTGGTTCGGTGATCTGACTCGTCGCTGCAGCCTGCGACATGGAGAGACATCGAACTAGAAGGCTGGAGGACGAGGGACGTGGAATGCAAACAGCAACTCGGTGGGTGAGTTTAAGTGAACTATATTTCCTTACCTCACATACAGCTGCTGAGCAACACGTGTTGAACAAGCATACTGAAGCATTAATGTGCCGCGCCTTTCCTGTGGCTGTTTTTACAACAGCGCTATGAGCTCGGCAGACAGACCACGTTAAATCACACGTCCTAAGGCAGCTGCACGAGCGAGCCGTATGAAAGCCTAAACACCAATTAGCAGCATGTCCCACTTAGAAACCAGCTCGGGATATGACTATTTTTACACACTGCAAAGGGCCGGTCAGAAATCACAGTATCTGGGGGATTACTCACAACAGTCTGTAGTGTAACAGGCCAATAAAAGGTACTGACAGCAGACACCAAATAGCACATTTAACAACAGACACATGTGATGTTGTTGAGGCCGTGGGAATGTGTGTGAACCTCCCGTTCTTTGTCTCTCGGGCTTGAAAGCCTCACACCGCTTTAATCTCTTGAAAAGAGCACTAACAAAAAAAGGTTCTCATGATCATATACAAAGCTTGTTTGTATCAGTTCTGCGAGGCAGGCATCCGGATACGACGGGCGTCGGAAAGGCTCCGTGCTTGTATGACTCCCCCTGAATGTCTGTAACGTCTGTGTGTAAGTGTGACAAACAGATTCCCCAGAATCTGTGCTACATGCTCTCTGGCTCCCATTAGCACAGCAGCAGCAGCAGCAGCTTCTCACAACGCTGCAAAGTACACGAGAACCAAACCACTGGTTGCTGGTTCAGTGCCCCGGTGCCTTCGAGCAATTGAAGGCGCACAAAAAGATTTGATCAGCTGTTGGCAGTCGAGCCTTTCCGCCACAGTTACAGGAGCCGTTTGTCTTTCAGACACGTGTGAGCAGCGCTATCAGCTCATCGGGGTTTCATCTCTCTCATCTACAGAGCAGCGCCGTAAATGGAGCCATCATACACATCGGGGTTTTTCCTAAGAGCTGATTAAGGTTTCGCGCAACCATTGCACAGCAAATACTGGCGTACACTTTCAAAATGAGTTCTCCCTCAGCCTGCAGCCTGAGGCGAGTGGGGGGGGGGCGTAGATTAAGCACTGACTCATTTAGGAGTTCATTCAAGTATGATGACATTAACATTTCACATTCCAATAAGTCATCGGTGTTTCCTGTTCCTGTCACAGTGTTTTAGTCAAAGCCACCATTTTAGCCTGAAGGTCAGTTTACTGGTCATCTGCCTCCGTAATCACAGTTAAATAATCAGCCCATCCCTGCTTTTAGTTCTTTTCTAGAATATGTGAGCGCTCCCGGGCCTCTAGTTTCCATCCCCTTAGGCGTGAATTACCCGCCTTAGAGAGAGACGACTGTTTGTTTTGTGGGTCCTGCAACAGTAAATCAGAGGCGTTTCTCTCTTTTAAATATTACAACTGAAGTGCCTTTCACCACTCGGCTGTGTGGTGCGGTTTATAACTCCATCCATTACCCTCCGGTCCACATAGACGGGATCGTTCCAGCCTGTTGCCATCACGGGGCAGCAGGCGGGGAACCATCAATTACTCACGTTCCTACTGTGTGGTCCACGTGCAGACAGTTTACCCCCGGCGTCGGCGTGGCTTATTGTTGGTGCCCTGCGAACACGAGGCATCGGCGCGTAGGCTCACGAGGTCCATACGTACGGTGTGACTGTGTGACGTGGGCAGTAATGTACTTTTCACACATCGCATACTAAATATGTTGTTTTTTTTCATACATTAAATTTATCACTTGAGGCAGATTAGCCGTGGGTGAAGCTGGAATTTTAAGTGACACGAGTCCTTATCACCTCTGTGTTTATGCAGGGCTTCAAGTGGAACAGTTCAAGATAATTCACTCCACCAAAAAATGACACTACTTAGTATTCAAAGGGCCAGCGCCAGCAGATAGCCCCCCCCTTATCACTGGTCCGGGATGTAACAGAGTTGAATTGTATTAAATGATTCTGTCTTTTTTCTCTCACAGAAAATATTAGCATTTTTGATAAATTACCAAACCCCTGCGTTTATCTCCCTTTTTTGAGCTTATTATTTTACACACTGCTTCTTCGTCTGGAGACAGGATAATGGAAGGTGCTTTACACTTTATCCTGAGGGTTTTATAACAACTTTATGACACCAGCCCTTCCTTTCAAACAACCAGTCTTAGAGGTCCTTAATCAAAATTTACTGGACTGTCCGATTATACGAGCAATTTTATTGATGCATTAGCAAAAGATGAATGTCTTCATTCAAACCGAGATGTTGGAATGACCCTGTCTGAGTAGCCAGTGTTGGACGTTACAAAACACAGGCCAGGATTAGGAGGAATAGTTTGGATCATCAGATAATATCTAAATCAGCTTCATGCTGTTCATAGAACACGACGGTCCCGCTGAAGTGGACGCACTCTGCCGGTGAAAGCTTATACTAAATACTAAGAAAGTATTTGCAGTCACTTTCATTTCGCTGGAGGTTTGGACTCTGCTGGAGAATAAAGACTAGACTGGTTTAGAGAATATAGACTCTAAACCAGGTTCAGCGGTGGTGAGTCAGTTCCGACGGCTTCTGACTCCCCGCCAGGTCAGTATTTATGCCGCCCAACTGAACATTCTGCTCTTACATCATCCCAGATGATAAGATCTAATTAAATACACATAACGCTCAGCCGCTGGTATCAGACAGACCCCCTGAAACCACGCTGCACCGTGACCGCCCGCAATAATGGCTCCGTAAACAGCCTGCTATTCTGCTACGTAACGACCCATGAAGGAACCCTCCTGTGAGCCAGTAGCTAAATCTAGCCACGGACTCCTGGCCCGCTTATAAAATGTGCTCCGACACTGACAGAGTGGGACAGGTGGCAGAGGCTGGAACGGATGCCGAGGCTGATTGATAAAGAGACGCTCACTGCTGCTGCAGGCGAGAGGCGAGAGGCGTTTGGCGGCGGGTCCCAGCTGCTGAAGGGTTGCCAGGGTTCTTTTGAGGTTACCTCTTGGCACCTCCGACAAACCAGAACAATGCAGTAGAATCCGTTTGCATTGGGTTTGGTTGTGAGGCAAGATGTACCGCGAGCTCCATAAACTGTAGAGTGACTGCATATGTTCCTGCCGATTAGTTCAGCCAATCAATCCGTCAAGATACTGCAACGTGCCAAGCGGCCAGCTGCTTCCCACAGAGGCTTTGCAGTAGTGGCTGTTGCCTCCATTCAGTTCAACACAGGCACAGGCGCGTCTAAACTGGCTCCTCCCCCTCAGCGTCATCCAGTAGCGTCGTAGAAAAACGAGGCCGAGGCTTTCTAACTGTCTTAAGTTAGCTGGACAATTGTTGACATATTGCTGCTGTCCAGGTCCCCTAACCAAATCATTGTTCTCCTTCAAATCAGAGATAACCTATGTTTGTAGAGCGCCACAGAACCCTTTTTAGTTTGACATTTTCTTGTCAATTGATCGTATTCATACAGTCACAGGTTTGGACACATACGGAAATGACTATTGAACCGTCTTTTAAAGGTATGGTTAAGAAAACATAATTATCTTCCAGTAGGTGGTAACACAGCTGAAGAAATGCAAATGAAAGACTTATTTGAAAAGACAGGTCTGAAACTCAAGGCCTGGATTCAACCACTGGTATCATGGTAACCAGGAACCAAACATTTTCGTCTGCCGTTTGTGAAACAAAGAGTGGGAAGTTTTTAGCTTAACCCATTTTAAAAAACCATTAAAAACATTTTCACTGTCTCCTACAAAACATCATCTTTTAAAAAGAAGGAAAAGACAGAATGGTGCTGACCTCATTAGCCACAAAGGTCAAAAAGCAACATGACCAATTCCCACAACAGCCAAAAGTCTGAAGCGAAGCTAAGGTCAAGCACGTACTCACACACAACGCTGACTAATGCTGATGTGACTCATTCTGGTGTGGACCTGTCTGCGCAGTAGCCCACATCTGCACACGGGCCAAAGTTCTGGGGAGCAAACTGTAGAAGTGGAAACAACAGGGAATGGGTCAAGATGGACGCTTGGAGGCGGCGTGCCAAAGACGAAAGCTCACTTCATAAACGAAGAAGTGCCGGTAACCAGCGGGTTCACTCAGAGGATTGAGGTTAGTAACGACGTGGAAGACTCCACAGACGGAGGGGAAAACGAGGGAGAGAGGGAAGCTGGGTGGCATCGCCCCCCCCCCCCTGCCTCCAAACAAGACAAACACATCAGCCCCCCGTGTGAGCTCCATGTCAGCCGGAGGACGCGGCAGGTCTTCTGATCGTGCATCTGTTTTCTGCTGCCTGACATTTTATTTCATGTTTCTCCTACAGAATAAAAAACAGACTTTGTTTCCTTGAGCGACGTGAGCAACAGCACTGTCGCCCAACACCTGCAGCTCCTCCCGTGATGAACAAATGAGGACACGTGGCAGCTTGTGTGACATTTCCACTTAAGGCTGATCCCATAAAGCAGATGACACAAGAGCTAATTAATATTTCAGATGTAAACAGCGTGTGAATTCATCGTGCCCTCAACAGGTCAATTACTGTAAAGATTTATTACAAGATATATGGCAAATACACAACGTGTTGAATATTAATGATCTTTATGCTCTTTACTTCTTCACAGGTTAATTACATGTATCCCAACCAAAGCAGACCTGACTCAGACCGCGTATCCAAACGACAAAAAGCCGATTCATCATTCCCAGCGGATGTTAGGAAGAGATGATCATTCCCTTCCCTGAACCTGAGTCTTTGCTTGGCACATCCTGCAGAGCTGAAAGTGGAATTCATTTCCCTGTGGCTTCGTCGATAACAACAATGCAGCAAATGCTCAAACACATAAACACATGTGTGTTTAAGTGTGAAGATTAAATGTGTCATATTCCTTCAGGCTTAGGAGTTTCCAAAATACTCAAAGACATAATTAGTGAATCCAGAGCTATGGACACGCGCAGCAGCTGATGTCACTGAGGAAGTCTCTGATCGATTTAATTGGTTCTGTCAACACCAGAATGACAATAAATACAAACAAGGATAGATACTCTGCACCTTACAGGCGACAAATCCCGGACCAATCATCTAGATGTTCCCAGACAGCACAACATCTAGTTATCAGGTCTCCAGCATCATCATCTCTCTCTGACCTTAACCAAAGCCAAACCACACGTTCACCTGTTCTTTGTTTGCCCACCACTCACTTTAACCACCTACAAATCTGTGACCGTTTTATCCATAGTACTTCTGGCTGCAGTTTATTTGCACTGGAACTTAACTTTTGGGTCAAACAGGTGGAGAGAGTCGGGGACAAAGAGACACAAACAGTTCCCACAACTCGTTCCCTGAAAGCATTGAATACTCAGTGAATAGATACCGAAGCAAAACTGCTGCAAACACCTGGAAAATAAAATCAACCTAAAAACGACCTGAAGCCGAACACTAGGCAGAGTCGTCCTGGTGCAGGCTGCTTCAACGTAGACGTCCTGCACACCAGCATGGTTCTCACGCATCTAAAGAGCCACAAAACCCGAGATTACAGGAAGAAATCACGGCAGATGAAGCGATTGGGAGGATGGACAGGCTGACGAGACAGCTGGGTGTTTAGAGAGAGACTTTAGTGTAACAGCAGAGGAGAGCTGGTCCTTCAGTCCATCAGGGAGGCTGGGAGGACGTGTCAGCACCCGCTAATGTTGGAGAGCTTGTCTGCTCTGCGGGGCAGAGGGGCATCTGCCATGTGAAAGCTGAACCTCTTCTAAAGGGATCTTGTGGGGTCATTAGCTGAAATAACGGAGTATTTTTAGTCAGATCAGAGATGCCCTTGATAGCCAGCTCTGGGGGGGGGGGCGCTAGCTCAGCTGGGAGGTGGCAGTGGATGAATCATACTGTGTTTTCTGTATTTTTTTAATCGGGGAGAGAGAACCGAGCTGAATTCAGAAGTACGAGCTGACAGTAATGCTGAAGATGTGGGTCAAGTGGAGCTGTTAGCACAACTCACATCTGCTCATCAGAAATACAAATTGGTCACAGCAGGCTCCTAAGAACCAGGGAAAGACGAGGTGTGTGATGAAACAGGAAACACAGACTGCCCCCACCACTATGTGCGTAACCAACATGACACAGTTTTAGGGATGCGGTCTCCAGAACCCCCCTCCCCCTCCTCAGTGTTTGGCCAAGATGAATGAATGAATCATGTGGTTTCCCTAAAGGCTGTTTAGTTCATAGCGGTGGTCACCAGATGATGTTCGGTCACCGCCTGTGAACCTTTCTCTCATCATTTGCTGTAGGAGGTGACGATGGCGTAATAGGTGGGGCAGTTTGTCTTCACTTTCCTAGTCTCTCCACAACACACTGGACCCCAAACCCTTAACGAGGCAGCCTGTCCCCAAAGAGAAGACCCTTTCCTATGTCAACAGGAGAGTGGCCTTCACACTCAACATACTTTTCCCAGTCACCTTCCACTGAAGTGGCAAAAGTCCATTAGATTAATCGTAAGCCATCCAGGAGTCATCAGCCTCAGGGTGAGACCTCATCATCATCCAGCCGAAGAACCAAAAAAACACGAGAAGACAGAGTGGACGGAGGCTCCACACCATCCCAGGCCGCAGCGTGATTTCAAACGACACCATTAAGCGAGGTCGTGATTCTCATTTTATCCGGGCCCACACGCACGCCGAAATGATGACCTCCGGGAGCGAACGTGAACCGCGCTCTCGGACTCGGCGAAGAGAACGAGCTGGGGGGCCGACAGTGAATGCTGATAGCCAGAGGGTGCAGAGACAGCCTGTTCCAGCCTGTCGTAGGTGAGGACCCCCGGCAGCAGGATGCGGTTTATGTCAGGTCAGGTTGTTTCACACAAGATGAATAAAACATCAGTTGGTCTGTAGCGTGGAGCCACATTGGAGCTGATCAGGTGAAATTCAAAGTCAGTAACACAGAGCTGCAGTCCTGCTGATCACTGCTATTGGCAGGTCCATCCTTCATCTGTCCATCAACGCAGCTAATTGATGATTTGCATGAGCATTTAGTCTATCGAATGCCTACCACTAACGATTCATTGATCAAACTTCGAGGTAGATTAATTGGGTGTTGATTGTGAAATGTCATCGGCGCTGAGCGGTCCTTACAGCCCCACGTGGCCTCTGTGATCTCTGAGCGCTTGTGAGGTGGCCGTGCCTCATCAGCTGGTCTCATCCGCTGACCCATCTCTGTGGAAGAAGATGTGGTTCACAGAGGGTTGGGATTTTTATCTGTTATTCACAATGTGCTTCAACAGACGGTAAAAGGTTCTGAGTGCTCGGTTAAAGCTGGCTAGAGCATTTCAGGTTGTTTCAGGGGACGGGGGTCAGAAGGATTTACTGTCCCAGACTCACTCGGACGCTGGAACTAGAAATCAGAATTAGCTGAACCGTCTTTAGTAAGATCTGGTGCCGAGTGGCTTATTTGGCTGCTGAAGATCCTCCTGACTCATCTACATCAGCCTCAGCCCTGCTTCCTGTTCCCCTCGTCTACGCTCAATCGAAGCAGAATGAGTTTGGTTCGTCCTCGTTCTAACCTTATAGCTGGGGGCTGCTCGTGTCAGCTGGATTCCTACGCTGACAAATAACACCCCTCTATGGCGTCCAGAGTACTGGACGCCATAGAGGGGTTTTTTGTTCAGGTGCTTGTTCTGAGAAGTGGACACAGTCTGGACATGAGGAGACAGCAGCAGGGGAGTTACTGCAGATAATTAAACGGTGACCTTTAGCAACACACAGTCTGTTGCTCTTAGTGTTGCAAGGACGTTACAGTAACGTAGCCTGCTCTCACATACGTATGCATTCATGCAAAATCATGCAGACCTTCGTCCCTTAGCCCATGAATGCAGGGAGGTATGTAACTGCACTGCAGTCCTCCGGTCCTCCTCCTATTGTCTCCTGACAGCATTTGTTCTTTTTTCCTATCATTGTCTAACCTGTCAAGCCCTGCCAAAATATGTTTTCTGTCTCCCGGTGGCTCTGTGCACACAGACGCTACCTTCCAATTATCTGAAGAGAGGCAGACAGAGAGCTGGGTTGATAAATCTGAGGAGCTTTTGACAGTGAAATGTTTCACAAGGAGATTCTGCTGCTGCCCCTCCCTCACCCCTCACCCCGTTTCCTCCCTCCCTCCCTTACCTTCCTTACCTTTCTTCCCGTATGTGTCACATAACTCAGCCCTTAGATACAGTACCTCACTGCTCTTTTCTGTGTGTGTCTCTCAGACAAAGGCTACAAAAGGTGATTGTGATTGTGTCGAAAAGGCGACTGGGTTCTAATTACCAAGGCTGCAGAGTCACAGCTGTGTGTGTGTGAATGTGGGTGGTTTGATTTGTACATACTTAGATGCGTGTGCATGTGTTTGTTTGTGCAGATTTTAGAGGTCTAGCCATCTGCCATTCCTCAGCATTGTGCAGGGAAACAATGGCTCAGTGAACCGAACGCAGTAATTAGCTGGAGCTGTATTTGACAAAAAAAACTGCAACTCGTAGAAATCATCATGCATGGACATAAACCGATGCTAAAAATATTCTCAGATGCTAACTTAGCACGGACAGCACGTCCAGGATTTTAAATGACATCATGAAGGTGATGCCGCCTCACTCTCTCACTGCCTATAACCGTAAAGTGAACATACGTCTCCTCTCCGTCCTGACTCTAATCACCAACCACAGCAGAAAAACAGGAAATCTTTTCTCTAAAGTACTTCTCCATCATGGCAGTAACCCACCGCGCAGATGATATAATGTGATCATAAAAACATGGTCTGGGGAGAGGTAGAGACTCTCACCTTTTTCCATCAGTGATAATTTGTTTCCCCCCGGAGGGCCGCTGGCTGGGCTTTACCCGCCACCTCGCCTGCTTGGCTCCCAGCATGCGATGAGCGCGACACTCTGGTAGGAATCCGTCATTGTAATGGTTTCTGTCCTTACTGGGAGGCTCACCGGGCCAGTCGATGAAAGAGAAACGTGTCATTTATTTACATGTTTTCCATCATCATACATTCTTAGTCTGCTCGGGTCGGCAGTGAAGGTTGACTTGCGCTTCCTGTCACGCCGCGGCCCGTTGACGTGAATACTCATTACGTTATCCAGGAGAGCAAATGTGTCCGGGCCTCAGTCACATTTAAACAAAACACACCGTCACTGAGGGAAACTCTGGAGCTCTGGGTAATGACAGACTCACATTCAGTGTATAATTCAGACATAAATCCAATCAAGCAACTGTAGGAAAACACAGGAAACAAACCCGGAGCAGGGAGTGAAGCCTCAGTACGTCTGAGCTACATCTGGATCCAGGACTTTCTGTCTGATCCAAACTGATTTTAAGGCACATTAGTGCTGAGCAGACATTGTCTCGTGTCTTAGGAGTCATTTTAACAGCCTTCGAGTGATGACAACAGCTGACAGGTTATTCCTCCACGTTCCCAAACCACTAATCTTAAGCAGGCTTTTATTACAGAAATAAATCAACAGAAACTGATGTAAATCATGGACGATAGAGACTCTTCGCTTCATTGTCTTCGCATGTTAGATAGTGTACACCACAAGATTTATTACCTACTGTGGCCCCTTCCTCATCATTGTGAACTCTATTCTAAAACTAATTGGACATCTTTATATACTAGCCGGCTCGGTCATTGGTGTGTGTTTATATAGAAAACTATGCTGGGTGTAACTCCTTCTTACCTATCCTGTCTCTGAACATGGAAGCTGCAGCGTCAGATCTATCTCTAACTCGTTGTCCCTAAAGTACGAACTCAATCAGGCCGGAAAGCTTTTACATTCTCACCACCTTACACGTGTAATAACTTACACTCTGAGCGTCAGCTTCAAGCCCTTGAAAGAGTTTGATGGTGATGTCGCCACAATCTACTTTGCATGCAAGTGCTTTACGTGAGTGAATTTTAATGTGAACATGAAAAAGAGTTCTATGAACTCCATGGGATTAACCTGGTTAAATAAAGGTTATAAATAATAACATTAACCAAACATTACAGTTAAACCGACCTACCATAGCTGTACAGAAGTTCCCATAACCTAAATATGAAAATTAAAGTACTGCAGAAACTGATGGACGCCTGCTAGCTCCCGCTCTGCTCTTGTTCTAGTTACTACAACAGTGTACGGACTCTTTTTGTATCAGAGAACAATCTCAGTGGGATGAAATACTAGAAGTGGAGTCCTCATAAAAGGTTTTCATGAATGATGCCTTCGTAATATTGATAATAATAATAGACAGAAAAACATTAGAGTGTGTTTCCTCTCGTTAACCTTTATCCAGGGGCAGCGAAGCATTAGCAAGCAGCACAAAGAAGAACGCATCATCCCTGAGGTCATTCTGTGGCGTTAAACAGAGGAGTGGAGGATGTTCGTAGTATGAGACAGAAAACTGGGCTGTCTTTCCGCTGCCTTTAATTTCATTTAGGACCAATTAGTAAGTAAAGTAAAGTCAGCGTCACGCCTCACTGACCACAGACGCATGTTCTTTGTCTTGGCGAGTTAGGCCTCATCAGGACTCAGCAGCGTTGTACTAACTCTGAATTTACGGACACCGAATGGTACCTGCTGGCGTCTTCTCCTTGTGAGTCGCCAAGGAAAGCAAAGGAAGTGACACTTCAGAAACAAGAAGCGGCTCACAGCGTGTAGACGGGAGCAGATACCAGCGTGAGACCAGACGTTGTTTGATGAACCCTGCGTGTCAGCAAAAGGACCGGTGGTGGGGCAGCCCACACACACACACACACACACACACACACAGTAGCATGTTGTAGCGTGGACGTGTCCGGAGCTGATGATCAGGAACGCGCTGAGAACATAGATGAACATCATTCCAGTCATATGTCGTGTTGTTGACACTTTTCATCCTCGAATTCAAACCGAACCGTCGACAGCTTTTACACAAGAAGAATCACAGACTTTGAACAAAGTTAACTAAGAGATGTATTCAATTTATCTTCTCCTTTCACACACAGAACACTCCAGACCTTGTCACTTATAATATGTCTTTGATATCTGGATGTGTATACCTTCGGGGCGCAGCCCGAGCTGAGATGCAGACATCAAGCGCATCACAAATATAGACATCAAGCCCATCACAGCTGCCAACGGAAAAACTTTAGAAAAGATGCAAGATGAGCAAAGCTGGCTTCAGTCGGGATACAAGCTACGTCAGCTCTGTTGTTTCCTCCTTCAGCGCCTGATTACGTCAGCTGAGGCGGCGCGCGTCAACGAGGCGGAGAGCTCGTCACACAGAGGTGAGAACGTGAACTCAAAGTGGATGAGGGCCGGACGCCGGTCTCAAGGTGAAAATGTAGCATTAAACCTACGGAGATCCAACGACGAGGACGAGAAGACGGGAAGCCGAGACAATCGGTGGACTGTTGGCGCAGGAGCAAGAGGAGGAACTGGGCCAGATGAAGAGAAAGGAATAATCTGTTCGGCTTCATCAGTCTCAGTTGGTCAGTTCCACTTATCACTGTACAGAAGCCCTTATCTTCATAGCTGCTCGTGTAGCAACGACTTTATCACACGCACACACACACACACACACAGACACACACACACACACACACACACACACTCACACACACACACACACACACACACACACACACACACACACACACACA
>JAUMHF010000006.1:17546116-17556982 GCA_032359275.1 Microctenopoma steveboyesi | reverse complement strand
AAGAAGAAGAAGAAGAAGAATAAATAAAAAGAGGATATCAATAGTGTGGGAGCATTCCATGCTCCCCCACTAATTACGTTAAATTTCTTTAACACATTAAACATTTCACATTAATAATTTAAAGCTTGTTCTGACAGAACTAACAGATTCTAGAACCAGAACACTGAGTAAATCATCGAAGGAGAACGAGGCGCGAGGATCGTTTGCTCTACATGGTCCAGAGTCAGTACGGCTTACAGTCACCGTGCGACTGTAACACACATTATCTATCCATGTGTCTCCACACACGGCTCACACTGAACTGAGGATCTGAGGGCTAAACGAGGACAGTGTTGTTGTCACCAGAAACCACTAAAATCAGTTGATTTGTTGTGGAGGACGCAGCAGCTCGTCCGTCCTCTGGCTCCGCACCAACTTCCCTGACTTTTAGTGGGCGTCCTCTGTGCTGTAACGTAGTTATACTTCGTGTGTGTTTGTGTGTAACTGCAGTGTCTGTGGGACTGAGTAATTCATGAGCGCTCGCTGAGGCGGAGTGGCAGTCATGGAGAAGAACACCTCAGAGTTTCTTCTGCTCCCTGTTGCAGAATTCATCACTACACCTTTCTCAGAAATTCATTATTCATATTTATTTACCACTTGTCTTGTTCAAGCGTCGTCACCGTGGCGCTGGTGCATGTTCAAGTCTTTGTGCATGTGCAGTCTCCCACTCCTGCTGTCTTCTGTTTGAGTTTTGAGTTTTCCTGCCTTGTCTTGTCCCACCTCCCTCTCTTCTTCCTCCTAGGTTTTTCTCTTGTTTAAACTTTCCTCTCACCAGCAGCATTACAGTCACCACTGAATAAGAAAAAGCGATGGGGTAGATTTGTGTTGGTGTAACTTAAACCCCCTAAAATGTACATTTCATTTGCTCGATGGTGTTTGAACAGAAGCAAACACATAAATATATATAAGAATAAATGTCGCTCATCATTTATTTAAAAGACATGTCTCACCACAACATGATGATTATGTTGCTGCAGAAAACGCTTTTGCAGTTTAGTTGTATAATTTGTTTGGAGACAGCTTCTGTTTTTGAATTGTTGGCATGTTAGCAGCAAGTTAGCAGCATGTTAGCGTCGCCATTCTCCGCATGGATGCTGATGATAGACTCCTCGTTGGCGAGTTTCATTCGTTTGATCGTTTGAAAGCTGTATATCTAAAAAGATGAGGCCTAACTATATAAAAATAATATTTAAACCTAAGAACATTGCGTCCATCATACAGCATCCTGTTTCTCAGCTACACATATAACTCACACTGCTGTGCTACGATTTCACACCTGCAGAAGAGTTTCTAAGTAATTAACAAAGATAATTAAGCATTAAAATGCACTAATTTGTTAACTAAACGCTCCACCCACACACACAATGTTGAAGAAGTTGCTGACTGAAGAACTGGAGCCAACAAAGCACAGTTTCACTTTGATTAACTTCCAACAAGAGCAAAAACAAGAGCACCATAAATGAGTGTTGATGTGAGCACTGAAAGTGTGATATAATCACTAACATCACATCTTCCCAACAGCTCTTTTCCTCGATATGTATTTTGCTTGTGGTTCTAAATAAATAATACATGTCGTGTATCTTTGAATCTTTGAATCTTTAGCACACAGCCTCTGACATGCTGTCCTCGAAAGGAAGCGCCACTAAGTTTGCGTTTTCTTTCACATTCACGACTCAGTGGCAGCATGTGATGTGTGAGTTTGCTGGTGAGTAATATTAGGTCAGACGCAGGGCGTGATATGCTCCCTCAGTCATTTGTGAAGCAGTCGCCCATTCTGATGCCCCGGAATGCGATTACCCCACATCTGGATCTTCGCATAGAGATGCCGTGATGACATTTGATCTGACAGAGAAAATCTCACGGACCAACTTATCAAAAGAAAAGCAGGCAATGCACAATCAAAGACCTCATATCTAATGCCAGTTATTCACATGGATGGTGAGGGAACGGCTAACGCTACACCCAGCAGCAACCCGGACGCAACGCACACAAAACAATTATATAACAAACAAACGAGAGAAAACAGACGCTGTTCTATTTTTTAACTAAAAGCTGCACTTCATCATCACGCACTCACTGAAAACAGACTGTGGACGCTCTCTGATTCTTGAAGCCAACTTAACTCTATTTACCACCGGCTTTATATCTGAGCAGCTGCTGAGCAGAGGCACACGGTGGCTGCAGACACTGAACAGGACCGAGCGGTGCCGGTCATGACTAATCAGACAAAGCTGGAGGGAGCGTTCTCGGCTCGTTTCTCCTCCTGGCCCTGCAAAGTGAAACGTGCCACATCACTGAGACCGAATCAATGAGAGGGAGCGGGGCAGAGGGGAAATGGCGTGAATGAGCAACACAGCCAAGTCGCAGCCTTACCTTTCAGTCAGCCGTACTGGATAAGCAGAAAACCATCAAGCTGCTTGCTCCTCTGTAACCAGCGATACAGGAATTGTCAGCTCCTCGTAAAGGATCCAGTGTCTTCAGAGCTCTTCTGTGATTTCGGGTTAATTTGGAGTCTGGTTTAGAGGCTGGAGTCCAGCAGAACCAGCGACAGAAGGCTCATATCCATGTGTACAGGTGCTTCTGACATGCTTCTTCCTCCCTTCAGGGGACTCAGATGCCTCGGATCGTGGTCTGGCCAGGGCAGAGATCTGGACAGCTGCAGTAGGAGTGTTGGCAGTTGTAGTATTCCTGACTGTGGAAAGATCTGAGCATCGTTCAGTGGAGTAACACAGAGAAAGAGAAGAAGATCCAGCACACCACAGCCGCAGAGCGCACAGCGAGCGCAGCACACTCTCTGACGCTTAAATCCCCCCGAAACGGTTAGAATCTAGGCAGGAGGCAGGCAGATCAACACGGCGCAGAGGAAAGAAGTGCTCCTGCATCAACATTGCTCTGAATCTAGTTTTCTTTGTTTTTAAAGATGAAAAAGAAAGATCATCACCAGAGCTGCAAGAGAATCATGTCCTCTCCGGGGCTCCTCAAGTCTGCACGGGACTTAGTGTGGCTGAGGAAGAGAAGGGAGAGAGCGGGAGAGCACAGAGTGTTTGCATGCATGTGCGCGCGTGTGTGTGTGTGTGTGTGTGTGTGTGTGTGTGTGCAGTAGAGGAGGACCAGCAGGGAGACGAGAGTGGAGAGCGGCGGACGAGCAGGAGGCTGCGAGCGCAAGTTGAGTCGGAGAGCGATGTGAGAGGAGAGGACGATACTCGGCGAGAGGGAGGAGGATGGTTGGGGGAAGATGCCGAGGAGAGAGAGAGTGAGAGAGAGTGAAAGAGCGAGAGAGAGAGCGAGAGGGAGGGAGAGAGAGCAGTTCTCACTGTCTGTGACTACATTAACAGCGCTGAGTAGGTGGAGTTTTCCTTGCAGCAGTGGAGGGGGTATTATAATTTGAAGCCCAAAAGATAGAGAGACATACGCACACATTCAGGAGAGCTGGAGAGAGAGAGAGAGAGAGAAGGAGAATTAGAGCAAAGACGAGGATGAGAGCGTAGGAAAGAATCTGGGTGTTGGGAGGGTAAAGAAACCTGTGCAGAGTGACGGCTGCTCAGGGACACGCAGCAAAGGGAATTAGTGTGTGTGTGTGAGTGTGTGTGTGTGAGTCCCCAGCTGCAGTGATGCTGGCACACCGACAGCCCTGCTCTCGCCAGGGGTCGTAAACATCGATTAGAATATTTAAAGACGCACGCGCTCGCGCACCAAAAGAAAACACACGGACACTTAGCAGCCACACACACACACACACACAGCGAAGCACAAACATATAAATAGATTTTACATCACATTTATATGATGTTATATTTGAACAGCTTATAATTAATAAAACCAAGTGTTTAAACTGACACTAAATTACACTTTGAATATTCAGACTGTGATTTTATTTTATTCCACATCTGTAAACTTTGTATTTTATTCTGCATTC
Organism: Microctenopoma steveboyesi; assembly: GCA_032359275.1. Lineage (NCBI taxonomy): Eukaryota > Metazoa > Chordata > Actinopteri > Anabantiformes > Anabantidae > Microctenopoma > Microctenopoma steveboyesi. Next base: position 17,553,027 of record JAUMHF010000006.1, on the reverse strand, counting down.
TATTAATTTTTTTATTATTTGTTGCTGAACATGTGATTAAATGTCAAACACACTTACACAGCATCTACCCTGACATTTCATAGTTCCCTACACGTCAACCTCTTAAACCTGTCTGTGACATTTATGTCCTGAAGCGAGAAACACTTACACCACACACACACACACACACACGCGCACACACACACGCACACACACACACACGCACACACACACAACACACACACACGCGGCCTCGTTTGCTGAAAGGAGCTACAGCACAGAGGTGATCGATACTGGTTATGAAAACAAATATCGGCTTGTTGTTTTAAAGTGAAGCGCAAGATGAAAATAAATCCACAGCTCTGGGCTCAGTTCTTCACAAACAGTGAGACACTTTTATCTCTTTAACTTCTTTGTGCTTTTTCTGTTGGTGTAGGTCTGAGCTGCACATGCAATTATAAAGATGTGCTTCTGTGAGCGTCCGTTGATTGTAAGAGCGGGAGGCCCGGACCGCCACTGATTATCCGCTACACATCTGCCACAGGAGACTTGCAGCTTATAGTCAGAGGAGTGGGACCATTACTGGGGACCTTAACCAGCAACTACACTGTGCCCTGTTTGGTTTGGGTTGTGGCTGAGCACTGCAGGGTAGAAGAGGGTCCGTTATGACCCGGGCTCACTACGAACACTGGGAATCAATAAGAATAGGTTCGTGTTGTAACGGGGTCACGGACTGGAGTCTGTCTGAGCAGAGAGCAGGTTAGTGGAGCTTCCATTTGAATTCCAGCTTTACCGCTCCTGCCTCTCCGTGTGATCAAACCAAAGACCATCCAAGAAAATACAACATGCAGTTTAGCAGTGTTGTAGTCAAGGGGACCACGTCATTACCGAGACTTGAGGGTACCAAGACCAAGACCAAGGCTGAAAGACTGAAAACAGACCAGAGCTCTTTTATTTCTGATGATTATAAGTGAAAACCAATGAAAATCCCAAATTCAGTATCTCAGAAAATAAGAATATTGTGAAAAGGTTCAATATTGGAGTGTGTCTTGTTCTTGGTCTTGGTTCCCTCAAGTCTCTGCAATGACTTGGTCTCGGATTCGGCGGTCTTGACTACAACACTACAGTTTGGACGGGGGTCTCTGAGCATTAACCGTCTTTTTAAGGTCATGTCCCGAATGTGAGACAGGCAGACATGTTCTTCTTAGTCAGCCGTGGCCTTTGCGCCGGTCGGAGCTCTCCCTCTCTGCGCGGACTCATGAACAAAGACATATGCTGAGACAGGAGAGGCGAGTCGTTCTCTTATGACCTCCCTGACGAGTCGTTGCTATGATCCTGGGAAGCTTCACCACATTTCCCAGTTCTCTCCACTCGTGGGTAACGACTTTCACTGTGGTTCCCAAAGCCGTAGAAATGTCTTTGTCAGTCTTTCTAATTTGTTTTTTTTATATTGTGGCACGGTGTGCTTCTTTCTCAGATTTGAACATGCTACACTTTCTAAGCTTCTATTCTTGGTCTTTCTTTTCAATATCCAGCCTTTTCTTCAACAGCTCTCACTCAGCTTTCCAAAATATGTTGTTAATAACAGTTCTGTTATGATTCAGCAAACAGGAGCAGACACATTTGGATAGTTCTTTCCCGTATTAAATAAAATCATTTAAAATGTGCATTTTGTATTTATTTGAGTTATTTTTGTGTCACATGTCAAAAAAGGAAAATGGGACGGAACTGCAAACACTACAGATGTTTTTATGAAATAAAAATGTTTATATTTTTACAACTGAATCCATGTTTTTTCAGAAGATTGAGGATACTGAACTGTTACGACTCACATCACATCTAGATGAGTAGTTGTACAAATATCAACTTTCTACTGGCTCTTGCTTTCTGTACATGTCAGAAGCCTTTTGTTACAGCTGAGTCTGTTCGGTTATTGGATGGAAAATGAAACCAAAGTCTTGTGTCAGCAGAGGTGAAGCAGCAGCAGCAGCAGCAGCTCTGGTCCGACCCAGCGAACATCAACACAAAGCTAATGCCAGTGGACGTGTAAATTAGTAAGATAATCACCCCAGTTTTACATTTTTACATTTGGCAGTGCAACACAGATCTCCCCCTAATTACAGTTTTATGTTTCACCAACTGAATGAAAAAATCTAATGACTAGAAATCAAGCACTGGATCATCATCTACGAGTGCACAGCCAGATGTGTTGGAATGACTCGACCCTACTTTACATGAGAAGAGTTTAAAAGTTTTATCACCTCGGACACAAACATCCAGTACAGCCGCCAGTGGTACTGGTACTGTTAATGTTAGTGTCAGGCGGTGAGGTCTGAACTGAAATAACATATCTTAAGCTGTAGTCTCTATACAATGACATCCAATTATCCAATTCCATCCGATATCCAATTCATTTTTGGCAAAGTCTGATTTTAGATGCACTCTAACACCACTACACCACTCGTATGAACCAAAGCATCACGCTGATTTACAGGTACTGCTGCATCATGAGGTCATGAACATACCAGGATTTGCTGAGAGTTTGCGGTCATCATGACGCAACAAGAGCAGTCATGTCAAAAACCTTCAACCGTTTCACTCTGACGAGGTATTTTTTACATTTGGAGATTGTCTCGGAGGTTGTTGATGAGGGTCCTGTCCATTAGCTTCGATGCATTTCTCTACACCTCTGAATTCATGATGGGTTTTATCATCAATAGAAGTTTGTGGGGCTCTTTCAGGAACACCCATGTCGACCGTCGGGTCTTCGTGCATCATCAGCATGTTAGCACGGCCGTGACAATCCATGACAGTCTTTTTGGACTGACCTGATTATCATGCAGATGTGTTTCATACAGACATGACCCAGCAACAGGTTCATGTTAGTGGCTCTGCAGTCATGCTCGCGTAGCCCGCTCCAGTAGCTGTGAAGTATCACTTGCTAATTCCTCTGGCCTGTCAGGAGATACCTGGCAAGTGAAAGCAGAGAGGGATCGTTCCCACCGGCCCTACACTTCTCAACACAGAATCAGAGCTAAGACACATGCAAACGCGCATGCATTGAATGTTACTGCTGAAGCAAACACGCAGAGCGTCGGTGGGTTCGGTGTGTTACGGCGGTGTCAGGTTACGTCACACATAACGTGAGACTGAAGGGAAAATGTAAGAAAGAAGGTGTTCAGATAGAACGAGTTGACTTCCTGGAGACAGAGGAGGAAGCATCAGCAGCGGTTCACTGTTTGGTGCCTTTCATGCTCCAAATAACCGATCGGCTCATTATATCATCTCCTTCATGGCTGTGATGGTAAAATGTGCTCAGATTATATGTGTACTCACCATTAACGTCAAGGCCGTGCCCAACAGAAAAAACGGTCTCTGAACGTGTGTGTGTGTCACAACAAGGACACATTATGTTCCACCAACTCCACGGCAGCTTTCTTTACTTTCACAGTAATTTACGTGTTGCTGAACAGGCATCGAGCTGCAAGGACACGCCAGCAGAGGTCGGATTTTTTTTCTCCACAGAACCAAGACTCAGCCCAGCGGTGAGTTTTGGACACAGAACGAGCATTAACCCCAAATGGATCCTTTCAAATGGTTTTCCAGCTGATTTAATTTGCTTTTACGTGAAATAAAGGAGGGGAGACCTTGACTGATATTGGAAGAGAACCACACCTCAACAATGTGTCCGTCAGAAAAAATGCAGCAATGGCGGCAGAACATTGCCGTAAATAAAATAATGTTCTGAATATACCGGGGGTCGGCGGCGGTGAGAACCACTACAGTAACACGTTTTATCTTCTGCTCTACTTCATTAATAAAACGAATTCATTTACCACTTAATGTAGCGTCCCGTAGAGGGAGGACAGCCCCCCCGGCCGGAAATCAGCTGACTGAGACACACGGAAGAGTCGGCAGATGAAGAGAACCGGGGGAGAGACGGGAGTCGGTGGTGAATCGGTTGTGGGTGAGATGTGCGACGCACTGGAAACGCAGATGATGATGAAGAACGAAACAGATTTGCCGCTGGCAGCCATGTTCCCACGAGAGAGACGTCTCGGGATATCAGCTGCTGTCACTGTGTGTGTGTGTGTGTGTGTGAGCGCCTGTAACACACTGTACATTATCAGGTAGTTAACCTACGGTGGCCCGGAGTGAAAAACACAACAACAAACTCATTCTAGTGATCCATCTTTTGTTTTGTGATTCTGAATTAGTATTAACTGTATTAACCTGCTGAATATTCTCCAAAGACAAAATAAGGCAGAAGAGTGTCCAACATTTCTGGATCTATAAATAAAGTTTTACCAGCGTAGCAGGTGAAACCAGTGACGTAGCTGCAGCTCCACCGCCGCCGCTCAGCTGCCCGTGAGTGAATAATAAAGACGAAAGCAGGGATGATACTACAACATATCAACAAGTGTCGATTATTCACGAAGAGCCGCAGCATCCTCCCTCTTCAAAGTCAATTAATCTCCTCAGTGAGACTTTGTTTTTAATGGTGTTGATTGCACTGAAGTTCTCACCGGCGTCACCTTCATCATCATCATCAGCTTCATTGGTGTTTCTGATTAGCTGCTTAATGGCTTCACGTGTCATTATGTTCAATCACTGTGATAGTCCCCCCTGAATTATGCAGCCGCCCCTTCAGCCGCACACACACACACACACACACACACACACACACACACACACACACACAAGGCCTGCGCTGAAGCCGTGAGGGTTTGATTCCCTGCCAGGACCATCTGAAGGAGGTTTCTGTTGGCAGGACCGCAGGCATGGTTCCCAGAGGATGAATCGTCCCGAGTCTTTGTAGTGGACCAGGAGTCTGCACCGATGGAAATACTGTATGAGTCAGGAAAAAAAGCGCAAGTAGAGGATGACAAGGAGGCGACATTGGACGAGGAAGGTACAGAAACCTGCATAAATACATCTAACCACATTCAGTCTTAATGAAGGAAACACGTCATATCTCACAGAGTTCAACGACTACATTACGCTTGTGCGGTCGATTTCTCCCGAGGTTCACACAGTCGTGGAGGCAGTGCGTGTGAGCCGGGTGCTGTGAGAGGGTGGCGCTAAGCAGGATGGAAATGCATGAAATCATCCTGAGCCGTGTGAAGAACTGAGTCAACTGTGGAGAATCAGAAGGAGTCAAAATGGAAATGCGAGTCTGGTCCGTATTTAGATTATTGTGGCGACTTTGGCTGAAGAACACAGGAACGCGTCTAAATCTAAATATATTCTCCTCCTCAGACACTGCACCAGCACCGTGCGGGTCTCATCGGTGGTGCTGCCGGAATCGAATGGAAATATGTGAAGATGTGTAAAGTGAAGGGAGCCAGAAATCTCTCAGACAGACGAGTGTGGATTGTTCCCTCGCCTCTCTCTCTGTGCTAGTGCTTCATTTGAGTGAGCGCGGTGGCCTCGTATCCAGGCTTCCCGCAGCACCATCCCTCAGATCTCAATTTTCAAGATTTGTAAGCCAGAAAGTGAAAGGAGAGGGGGGGGGGAGACACTCGCGCTGAGAAAGGCAGGGAGACAGAGGAGGAAGAAATAGAAGATGAGAAACACCGTGTCTGTAATAGTGTCGAGCAGCGTTGTACTGGTGTCTGTGTTTCAGCGGCCTTCACAGCCAGAGAAAAAGGTGCCGTTATTATTAGCGACAGCCTCACGTGTTTAGTTCCTCACTCTTTGAACATCTCAGAAGACCAGAGATGGAATTAAAAAATGAAATTGATGTGTCGGAGGCAGGTTTACTGCTGGTTCAGAGGCTCCTTTAACAACCAGACGAACATTTACCAGTGAAACATCCCGCGCTCCAGCTCCAGCTTTGACCCCGTGAGTCTGTGCTGCAAGAAGTTCAGCCTGGCTGTGGAATTAAAACCAAAAGTCAGAGCTCTGCAGCCTCTTCAATCATTTCTTCCAGCGGTGCTGAAAGATTCAGTCCCAGTCGGTGGGTTTGTCCCTCTCCGCGGTGCTGAAATATTCAGGTTCAGTCTCCCTGTTGCTGCGGCGCTCTGAAACATTCATCCCACTTATTCTTGTCAGTATTAGTTATTTCTGTCACGGCAGCTTCTGCACTGTCACAATCGAACGTCGTCGTTTAGCTGAAATTATCGAATCATCAGCGTGTTCCGGATTCAGAAGGAAATGACGGCGTAGAAACTATAAAAAGACGCACACAGGAAATAAGCAGCGCGGTGACATGCAGGTCACTGAGATGAGGATGAGGGAGTGAGGAAACTCCCGCCTGGCGCTGCTGCTCTCACACACCTACACCTGCTGCCTGAAGGGACACGGGTCCGTGTTGGGGGTGGGTGGGGTCCTCGAGGATGGAGGCCGTCCTCCTGCTGATCCTTCACTGCACCACACGACGATGCAGCCTCCTCGGGAAGTGCTGTCGCAGACGGTGGACGGCGGTTTAACTGAGCATGTGCGTTTCCTCCTCTGAATCTGATTCTTGAAATCATTTTGCAGACGTGGGAATCAGCGTGTTGTGGGATCCTGCTGTGATTCTACTGTGCTGTGAATGTTGGGCTGAGTCAGAAAGAGAGAAAACTACACATGCTGCCATAGACCTGGAGGCTCAACGGCCATCTGTGCGTGTGTGTGTGCGTGTGTGTGTGCGTGTGTGCGTGTGTGTGTGTGTGTGTGTCTGTGTGTGTGTGTGTGTGTGTGTGTGTGTGTGTGTGTGTGTGAGTGTGTGTCTGTGTGTGTGTGTGTTGGTTGGTCTCTGAACTGCGCGTCTCGGCCGGGAGTAACTCGTGTGTGTTATCGTTCGTATCAGGTACACGTGGACATGCTGCTTCTGTGTGTGTGTGTGTGTGTGTGTGTGTCTGTGTCTGTGTCTGTGTGTGTGTGTGTGTGTGTGTGTGTGTGTGTGTGTCTGTGTGTGTGTGTGTGTGTGTGTGTGTGTGTGTGTGTGT
>JAUMHF010000006.1:17501356-17524161 GCA_032359275.1 Microctenopoma steveboyesi | reverse complement strand
CTCGTTGGAAGGAGCGCTCACCTGTGTTGGTGTTTTGATTGCAGCCCGTCACCTCTGAACTTGATGCATTATTCATCCTGCGGTGTGAAGGCGTGATTGTGACATGAAGTGCGCGCTGCCGAGTGTATGTTTCTCTCTCTGACTCCAACTTTCATTTTTATCTCTAAAACACATTTTTGTTTCCCACTCTCATATTTCATATATTAAAAATGTGCTAATTATGTATTTTTTTGTTGGATTCGTCTTTCTCTCAGAAGGTGAAGGCCTTCTTCCTCCTTGTAATGTTCTTAATTTGCCAATATAACTAAACTATGCTAAATATATTATTATGTCTGACAGATTTGGGGATTTAAATTTGGCTCGTCCTAACTCATGTCTTGGTCCACTCCATCCCTACTGATGTCTTACTGCTCCACACACTGTGCAGAGGTGAAGCATTCGCTTTTTCGCTTTGCTTGTGTACTTTTTAATTTGTCACACCCAGATGTAATAACTGCCCAACAGCTGAACTGTGAGGGGGGGGGGTGTGGACTCAACGAGTGCCAGAGAGACCGATGGAAGGATAGAGTATTTATTACTATGGGGAGGGGGGAGGGGTGCCAGGAAGCGGGGCTCGTGGTCGGGGAACGAGCTGCGAGGAGCAGCGTGATGGCGGGGGGTAAGAAAGGGAGGTGGAGCCCTGGGGGTGAGGACGGAGCAGAGAACAGCGCTGTGGGGACTCTGTCCAGGACATCTACTGGCCCGCTCAGACTCACATCCCCGTTACTGCCTCCGACTGTTGGAAGGATGCAATGTGACGCATTCTGACAACAACTCAGTCTCTTCATGTGGATCATCATTTATACGGAGCAGGAAAATACATTTGATGATGAATGAAATCATCCGCTTTGTCTTGATTTCTGCTGCTTGTTACTCCCTCTTCTTCCTGCTCTTTCTGCCTCCCACCTTACGTCCCCCCCTCACCCACCCTCCGTCTCCGCGTTTCCCATTACGGCTTCTTTCCCCGTCTTGGCTAATAGTGGAGTATATGCCTGCGATGCTGATGAGGCCCATTAGCGTGAGTGAGCTGCAACAAATGAGGATCACAGCTCTGCGGTGTAATGTGATGAGTTTCCTCGCTCTTATCAATTCCAGGAAACATTAGAGGAGTACAGCAGGAAGAAGTCGTTTCATACACACATAATTAAATGACACAGATGGGCTGATGGTGCGTGGACCATAGTGAATCTGAATTACGCGCAGTAATGATCGTAAGAAGATGGAGATTTTTATACGTTTCACATTCACGAAGCGTAAATCCGTGTTGTAAACAAACAGAGAGACGGCAACATGTATGTGCTGTCAACACATCCGCCGTTTGTCCGTCCAACGTTTTTAAAACGCAGGAGAGACCGGTCTCCACCTCTGCACAGTGTTGTTCCCTCACATCATTTACTGTTTGCTGTACATATTTGTCCTGCTTCTATTTATTTGGGAGACAACAGGTCCACATTCTGGGAGAGAAAAGAACAGATGAACAGACACTTTGAGGGAAAGCCCAGCATTCCCTCGGTACAGAAGCACATTTAGGCTCCAGATTCATCCTCATTAGTTTCCCATGATGAGTTTAATGAGCACCTCATTGGGAGATTTTGGCTTGGCTGCCATCCTCTGGGTCCTCCAGCATCACAGGCTTAAGAGCCCACTGTGACGGCAGTCGCTGGAGGTGTGAGGACACGGTGAAGGAGAGAGAGGCAGACGCAGAGAGGGGCGAGAGAATGAGGGAGAACAACAGGCGGCAAAGCAAACAGTGGATGAGGGGACAGGGGAGAGCTCATGACTAGTAATGCCACATCCATCACCCAGCAGAGTGAGGCACGAGATGAAGGAAGAGGAACAGACACACAGAAGCATTGAGCCAAATCAAATAACGCCAGAAAGCAATAAGCACGGCGCGCGGCCGAAAGGAAACATACTTTCAGGAGAACTTTGAAAATACTACATTCAGCGAGCGCTCACTAAATCAATAAGACACAAGCCAGAGGTTTTTGTAAATGTTTTTTTAACCCTGTTTCTGTGATACATATTGATTTGCTTTGTCAACTGAACAGGTTTTCCTGCCAATAAAGGCCGGATGAGCTATCATCCATATATCACTTTTCACCCACTCATCTGGATGCATGTTGCAGCGGTAGAAGGCCACGGAAGCTGGTCTGCGTGACCTTCTCACGCCGCGTGCTGACGCTTCTCCTGGGGATCAGAGCATTCTGAGCACAGATGGGGCGTGCAAACCTTTCAGTGTGTCAAATGTTTTCTACAGACTGATGTGCAAGGGAACCCTCTGAAACTCCTCCTGATCCCCGTCGCCTGGAACGCAAAGGAGCAGCAGCTTTGCCCGACAGCGGTCAGGCCCGTGAGCGAGCGTACTTCCTGTTGCTCTGGGCCACAGCATCTTTATTGTGGGACTAGAAATCGAATAATAACTGTAAAAAATGCATATTTGAAGGAGCGATCGGTCATGAAATTGATTTACAGTTTCATACTCCCGGGACTAACCAGCAGACGGTTGCATGTTCTGATACTTTGCTAATGAATTGAAATTTTATATGTCTCCAAGTAAATACCACCAAAGAAAACTGGCATTTCTGTCTCATACTCGTCTTCTGAACAGACAATCTTCAGCATAAAGGTTACTTGACCTTTTGCAATAAGTTTAAATTTCACGTTCAGTTGGAGCTCCAGGAAGCAGGGTCAGGCTGACCACCGCGCCAGGACACTGATGCTGACCTGCTGAGTCTGGTGACACATCAAATTAGATTGGCTCGCTTTTACCCCGGCAGAGACTCTTCTCCATGTCATTTCATACTGAAAAGAAAGTTTGTGTTGTACTGTTGTACAAAGAAATAACCAACAATCACTTACAATATGGTGTAAACTAAGAAAGGCTGAATATTACTACATGGAACATGCACAACAAATGAAATGTTAACTTTGATTAAGTGAACATGACTCTAAACTGCTCACTGAGTTCCCTAAATGTAACATATACAAAAACATTACTAAAAACAACATGAATTATAAATATTTGCTGCAGTTAGTGCCAAATGATATTTAAAATATGAACATGGAATAAATATGTATTTCTCTATATTATATAGACTAAATAATTAGCATTAGATTCACTTGTCCAGGCATCTGTCAACGAATGGCTCACATCATGCATTACAGTGTTTAAACGTGTTTAGTATGGTTAAAGGAGGGGACTTTTATTTTGAAGCATTGAACAGATTTAGAATTATGACTAAACTCCAGTCTGTAATAACATGATGGGAAATATACAACCGAAATGAAAGAATTTTAATTATTTAATCTTAAGTCACTCATAAACGGTTATTTCACCGTCATTTTCATAAGAATAGCGGTACATTAAATTCTGAGGTCTGGTTTTATTTCATAATGGCCTTTTTCCAAATATTGGCAGGAACAACTGGCAGGAAAGGGATTGTGAAATAAAAATGACTTCATGAATAATGATAAACCTGCAGTGAAATTACTTATTTGTACAAAGCCACAGTGAAATAAAAACGTTTCAAAAAGCATTGGAATAAAATGTCTGTAATGAAACACACACATTTTATTTGATGTTCTTTTATTGGAACATTTTGAGTCGTGCTGCAGGGTGGTGGAGTTGTGAAGGCCCCCGGTTCGGTTTCCTGGGTCCGGTGGAGTTCCCCCTGTGTCTGTGCGGGTTCTCTCTGGGTTCGTGGATAGGTAGGCGTGACTTTGAGCATGTTGTCCAGGGTGGACCCCGCCCCTCACCCGATGACGGGAACAGCAGAAGTAGAAGCAGCAGGAAATGGATGGACTGCTGTGTGGCTCTGGGATAAGTGGTAAAAAGCAGACCGTGATCCTGGTATATAGTCTCATAAAAAATAATGCTACTCTCCAGGAATGGCCCCGATAGTCACTCTGAACTCTTAAAAACTGCTTTCTGCATACTTGCCTAATATTAAATTGTTGCAGTTAGAGCTACTGGACCATAACTTGTGTAATTTATGCAAACTAAAACTTTTATCCATCATGTTATTTGCTGAAAGATGCTTCTAGCTCATTTATTCCAATTAAAACAGTACGTAAGTCTTAAAAACTACAGGTCAAAGCAAATGAAATTTAGAGGAGACGCACAAACAGCTCAGTTCTAATCACGTGGTGGAACAGAACAAGCCCGTCTGAGAAATGTTGCCTCATCTGCTTCATTTAACTGAATCCTACATTTCCCAGAGAGCCTTTCAAACACATTTGAAGAATGCTGATGAGTGTGGAGGTTTATGACCCATCTCCCCCTTTGAGAATGGCGAGTCTACAAAGACATTCAGACATCAGAACATCTGACGTGATGTTATGTGGGAACATAAAACACCCCAAAAGACCTCAACAACAAGTTTACTAAAAATGAATTGATCAAATATTTCTTTTCATTTGTGCATATTTACATTGAGTGGATTCATCATTTCAGTGAAGCTTTAAGAGTGTTTTTTTTAACAAATATTCATCTTGTACAACAATAAAAAGCATATAACCATTTTACATGTTTTCAAAGTAAAAGCCTTGTTTATACTGCGTGGGAATCGAACGGTCCAGTTTCTCGTTGGTCACAGTTGAGTCCACCCGTTTAATTTACCTGCTTGTCTTGGCCTATGATCACTGGGTAGTTACGTATTTAAAGGTTTACATTTAAATAAAGTGCATTTTAAACGGGGGTTGTTGCTGTATCAACATGTTCTCCTTTTCTGCAGGTTCCTTGCGCCTGACAGAGAGAACGCGGCTACCATTAGGGTCCTGGTGAATTGGCTGGAATTAAAACGAGTGTTTGTTATTGGCTGTGAAGTCAAGGATTTGCTTAGTTGAGCAAATTCAACCAACCCAGAAACACAAATTAGCAAAACAAGAAAGTATGAAACAGACAGGCAGCTTGTGCCAGCTGAGAAAAAACCCTGAAGGGGGTTATGCAAATGCCCAAGTCATGGATTGTCAAAAAATCCAAATTCTGCTCAAGCACATGTCCCTGCTAACTCTCTGTGGAGTCCTTACACACTTCATTATTCATTTCCAGACATCACTTGGGGCTCCTGGCCATATTTTCAGAGAGCACAGGGGGAAACATCCTTGAGAAGCATCAAGCAGCAAAAGAAGCAGCAGTGTTGGCACTTCAGCTCGCTGCAAAGGCGTTACCAATCCCTGCAGAGTAGCAGATTCCCACAGAGGCGCGGACCGACGTTAAATAGCATATGGCCAGGCAATATCATTCTAATTGCAGCTGTGTGTGTGAACGACGGGCTTCCGCACAGAACACCAAATCCACCTTGAGCTGCTGAAGGGTCTTGCATCTGCTTATCACTATAAGAGCAGAATAACACCTCCAAACGCAATAAACAGGCTCCTATAGGAAGCTGCTGGACGCTTCTTATACAATGTGGCACACACACACACACACACACGGTGAAAATGGTGGTTATACATGTACATGTTTACGAAATAAACATGTTGTGTTAATATAAAATGACACATAACTATGTGTAATGCAGCTTTTGCTTTTAAACATAAATCGATTTAACGCTGACACGTCCCTACGTTGTGTCCGTCATTTTTTAACTCATGCAAACGTTCCTTTTAACAATGTTCGAATCTAATCTGACCTTGAAATGGTTGGTATATAAAGTTAAAAACTCGACTGACAGCAGCGTGAACAGGAGACGGTTAGCGCCGGCTAGCCAACACCCCACAAAAGAGTGGAGAACAAGGCTTTGCTGTAAAAGGCTGCTTTAATTCCTGTTTTTATGGCGCTGAGGATATCACACAGCCTTAACGATTTAGCAACAGAAGAGCTTCCAGATGCCTCGAATTCAATTTCTCTTCCTTCTCATTAAATCACGGTGCAGTCACTAGTTAAAGGCAGAGCTGTTTGGGTTGGCTGAGGATGTTTGGAGGATGATATACTGTAGTGCGAGATCAGAGAGTGAAATCCTCCGAGGTAATAGGAATCGGTCACGGAGGTGCCAAACATGGTTTTGAGATGTTTACAACACTTTACAAAGACATTAAAAGGAAGAAAATGTTGTGTCTACGTTTATGCAACAGCAGTAACTCCTTCCTTAAACACAAGCCGGCAATAATGTGAGTCGTTCTGGTTTATTAATTATCGATTACTTCGCGTTAATTTGCTGCTGCTTCACACTTTTAGTGATATTTTACAGGAAAAACACTCACACTACTGCAAAGTGTCACTGTGCTGTCTTCTTCGCCAACAGATGATGATGAACCTTTAAGTCACTCCGAGGTTCTTTCACAACATGTTCCAGTGTCTCACTGCTAATTCACGAATCCCACGCATCTTATTAGAGTCTGCTTGAACAGGAGTCACAGCCAGAACACCAGGCCGTAGAGTTATACCTTCATCTAAGTAGCGTGAACAACGTTATCTTGGTGACTTAAACAGCAGGTTTTAGCTCAGGCCACAGCCTCAGCAGGACACACCGTTAGTCTGGACCAAACCAGATCTTTTCAGGTACAAAAACAATAAACACGTTTTAAGATGCGACTTAAAAGTCGGTGCCGTCTTTATGCTGTTTCAACGTTTGGGGGCGGCTACTGCAACGGCGCCATGAGCTTTGGGTTTCAATCTTACTCCTCGGTACAGTCAGATGAGAGGTTCTGTGTGAATGTAGAAATTGAGAGTTCAAAGTTGTTAACCGAGAGGAACGGTTTGACCTTAGCAAAACCAAAAAGCTGGGTTGATCACACGCACACACATAGGAGTGAAAAATGAAAAACTCCAAGTAACACATACATGCGTGCAGCATGAAGCACTTATCAAGTGGCAGTTTGAATATATTGTGGTAAAGCAGCACACCATGGAACAAAGCAGCCTTTAAAGTGCTTCAGGGCGCGGACGTAGACATATCCGTCTGCCCTCCCACACTCAACTGCATAAGACGCTGTGTCTTATGTTCTTTTATTCTGGGGCTCCACTGATTCAAGACTATCAGATTTTAAACAGAAAAGGGTCAAAGGCCCTCTTTCCCCCACCCTGTGGGTGGGTGGAACATACGGTAGACTGCACACAGCACCAAGTCCTGCTGCACACTGGGTGCACAGGTTGTGAAAACAGTATCACGTGGTGGAACAGAACAAGCCCGTCTGAGAAATGTTGAAGTTGTAAGGAAGCGGTGGAGATGCATGGCAGGCGAACAATGTGCGAGACTGTCGGACTCATTTCCAACTCCAGAGTGAGAAGTGTGGTCAGGTTCAGATGAGGAAAGCGTTTTAGTTGAGGTTAGAGAAACATCTTGGTTTTGTTTAAAGCTTAATTAACACGTTGCATGTTTCTCTATTGAGCGGGGCCACGTAATGTGTAATGATCTTGTCAAACGAGTCCTGGTGTACAACAGAGTCTCCCTATGTTGAGAGAAAGGGAATCTGGATGCAGAAACATATTTAACGGTAGCAAGATGTCTGCAGTGTGAAGGTTCTATTCAAGGTTGTTGTCTTTTCATCTGGAGCCTTTATGATGAGCTCACAGGTTGCATTCGCTCTGTACAACACAAACCTGTGATGTTAACCTTAATGACTTTCAGGAAAACAGAAATGGTTTTTGCAGAAACACGTCACGTCAGAGATAACAGAAGCAGAGTGTAATGCACTGACCCCATAGCTGTCTACAAACGGGGTTGTACTTCCTCGCTGGGTACAGCAAAGTGGCGGCAATATTTATTACCCGGGATCATAAATCTTCAAAGATCCCATCAGCCGAGGGGATCTCAGCGCACGTCTGACACGACAGTCGACAGGCACTGATGCTTGACAATGCCACCAGTGAGCTCACACGAGCCCTCGGTGATGTCACGGGTTTACAGCTCTGTAAGCGTTTATTAGGAGATGACCGCTGACATCAGCTGTCACATATGATGCGCGTCTACACTGCTGGAAGTAACAACTTAATTCACATGCCTGAGGGGCCAATGAAATTAAAGCAATTTAGTGGCTTGTCTCTAAAATAACAGGTTTGAAACCACGGGCTAAAGATGGGGAATGAGTGACACAAATTCCAAAGTAAGTGCAGATGATTCAGTGGATAATTTGTGTGAAGCTGGAATGAAATGAAATCTCTGGTTGCTGAGGAAAATATACATCAACAGAGCATCGAGAGAGAGAGAGAGGACACACGTCTTATAATCAAATATTCAAGTGCGACATCGTGTCAGGTGGTCACGTCAGCTCTAAAAGGTTTTATCTAAAGCAACAAGTGACGTTTCACCTTCCACTCCAGAGAAAAAGCCCTCTGGGGCTCAGCCTCTCTGTGGAGCTGCATGTTAGCCCATAACTGCAGGACCAAAATAAATGAAGCTGCGCTGTTTAGGGCGTCTCCTGGTTGGACAGGGGTGGTGGCCTTTCCTTCCTCGCAACAACAGTCCTATTTCCTCAACTTGGCCACTTATGCAGAGTCAGTGGACAAAACCTGGATAATAATACACAGCATGTGGAGCTGTGTTGTTGGAGCTGGCAAATCGCTCTGGAACCACCCAAGCTGCTTTCAAGCCGGAGGAGCAGCAAGCTGTTTTATGTCCTGTGAAAAAGGTACTTTGCGTGTGTCTGTGCGTTTTTCTTCTTCCCAGCCAACTCATACCCAGGCCCATAGGTAAGAGCCGAGGATGGAACTCGGCAAAAGAAGGTGCACAAAAATATAGTTTGGCTTAGGTTCCCGATAAACTGGAGAGTTTAAAGACAGAAAACACTAGAATAAATTTATGAGAAGAATGTTTTATAGTTTCTATGTAGAGTGTTTCTGAGCTCAGGGCTGCAGACTGAGAGAGAAGAGTTTTACTGCCTCCTCATTAAAATCAAACACAATGATCCCAGATACACGGCGGTATCTCTTCTAGTGTTTATTAATAATAGTAACAATAATAATATAAATAATAAATACTCTATTGATCCCCCTGGGGAGGATCATTCATTTATCATTCGAGCCCATGCTGTAATTGCCCTTCCCTCTCAAGTCTGCTTCGTTCTGGGAGCACATGAAGAATTGTGCGGGCGTGTGCATCAGTCCAGCCTCCCTCAGTTCCTCCGTTTGTTCATTAGGAGCCACTGGCAGTCAGATGTCAGCATTTGTCTCACCAATTTCTCATTCCGTATTTACTCCTAGCGAGCAAACCTCGCCAGATTTGGTTGTCAATCGTAATTTTCTGGGGTGTTTTGGAACTTCACTGCAGACACCACTGTGATATTGGGTTAAACAAACGGAACAGATACTTTTATGGGAGAGACAGCTGGTCCTCTGTTTTTATTTCCATTGAATTGTCTATGCGCTACTTAATCCAACACGGTGGATTTGTTTACCTGCAGCCTGCTCCTAAGTCTGAAGGCGGCTTATGCCAAGATAAACAGGGCTCGCAAAATTTCTAAATCCCTGGTAGCCCGTCGGGCAGGTTTAAGTAGCCCGAACAAAAGAGAGATTATTTTTTATGTAGAATATTGTAAATGAAACAAAACAATTTAAACATGACAACAACTGTATAAAAAATACAACCAACTCAAATATTTGGTTCTAATTATACAGAGATTAGATTAACAAGAGACAACTCGTAAGAACTGTGCAGAACGTGAGTCAGTCTGAATCCGAGATTTTTCTACTGACGGGTGACAGATGAGAAAATGCCGCGCGACGTTGAGGGCATATAGCAGCTTCTTCATCATCGTTCTCTTCCTGTTCCTTCCTATTTAGCTCAGCAGAACTAAAATACATGCATAAATCCATCTCTTTGATGCGGGACATTTCACTTGTCGTGTTTAAAAGTAGTAAGCTAATGAATGAGAAGATGATGTCAGAGAAATTGGTGCGCAATTAGTCCGTCGCTGACCAAATGGTAACCTGTATGTAGTTTGCACGATCAGAAAGTGAAAGTAAAAAACGCAATTTCAATATTTAAAAAATTGCATAATTTCCCAGCTACATTTGCGAAATAATGCAAAAGGATTGACATATATTTTTCCTTTGATAGCCCGACTGGCAGACACAATAACGCCCCGGGACGTCGGGCTAGCTAAAGGTGGTGATAAAGCTTACTGCCTCCCAAAACAAACTGACAACAGAATTTTTCTGTAAAATCTGATGGACTTTATCCTTCACCACTGATGGGGCTCGGACGGAATCAGCTGCGCCCGCTGCAAATCATCATTATAAACTCGTCTCAAAAGTATCTCGCTCACTTCATCGTGATAATCACATTCCAGAGACACCTGTAAATCTTGCCCTTTATTTTACGACCACTGCTGTTTTCACAGTCCAGGTAGCAGAACCTTTACAATAGAACCGGTTTGAACATGTCCATTAGTAATGTGAACTCATCCTCAGCCTTTTACAACTAAAAACAAAGAAATTAGGCTCAGTATTGAGTGAGTGATTCTTTTAGAATCTCTGAATAAGAACAGAACAGATGGGGGATTATTAGACATATCTTGTGTTTTAGTTGTTGCTACTTTCGTCCAGAGTTTCACTGAGATGGATCAATGTCAGAGTAAACCGATGATGAAGAAATCATTCATCAGTGTATTCATCGAGCTGATGTGTGGCCCAGAAACATTTCATCTGTGATTAAGCTGACATTTGATTCACCTGATAAAGGATAATTGCAGTATGTACGCTGAAGCTGTCCTGCAATACAAAACTGTCCTGAACAGCGCCTCCTGTTTCTGCCACACACCACGTCCGCCGATAATATTGCCACCTGTGTATTTGCACTTTGTTTGAGATCAGATGTATGAACCACAGGTGGCTGGATCAATGCGAGATGTTTAATTATTGTTGTGACAAATGGCAGAGGCATTTAACTGGGTTTGCTGAGCAAATGATCTCCGTGATTGCAGTAGAGGAGTGTGCAATGATTCACAATGACAAGGCATGAATTATTAAGCTGCCAGAACTGCCTGGTGCCCTGAAGCCATGTTTCTCTTTGTAGATTGAAGCCCGGCAGGGGCAAACAAAGGGGATTTCAATTCAAGCCACCCACAAACTTGAGGCTGAGGGAAATTTAGGCTGGTGTTGGAGTTGCCAGGCGCATAAGAAGCGGAGGATTTGCACATTCCTGCACTGCAGTTTAGAAGAGAAATGACTCATGAACTCATGAATATTATGAGGAAATACAGCTGAAAAGATTCAATTAAGGAAGTCAACGCCTACGTAGCATCAAAAGAACATTACATCATTTCATTTAAGCACACTGCATTCTGATATTAAGTGGCATGACCCAGATTTATTCTGCTCAGTTATTGCACTAAGCAAAAGCTTCAATCTGATACGAACACTCTACCTGTCTGCTGGGCTACCTGTCTGCTGGGTTAGCTTAGGCTGAAAGAGCTCAGCTGGGAGAGCATTAGACTAAAGATCCAACGGCCCCTGGTTAAACTTCAGATTTTGGCAGCAGCTTGCGGCATTTAACATTTCCATCCATCTATTATGTACCACTTATCCGAGGTCGGGTTGTGGGGGGTGCTGGAGCCTATCCCAGCTGTCCTCAGACGAGAGAAACGGGGTACACCCTCATTGACCCTGGACGGATCGCCAGTCCATTGCAGGGCCAACACACAGACAGACAAACAAACAAACCACCATGCACCATGCACCCTCGCAATCACACCTACGGGCAATTTAGGGTGACCAATCAACCTAACATACATGTCTTTGGAGGGTGGGAGGAAACCCGCGCAGACACTTAACACTTCCCTCTGAGATTAATGAGGTTTTTTGAATTTTGAATACTTTACGATTAAGTTTCTTGCAAAGAAAACCACACCTTTTTTTGTAGATGGGACTGTGGCTGCGGATGGACACGGAGTCCAGAGCCCTGAACTTATTTTCCTCTTTTCTTTGTTTCCTGAGAAAAACTGGTCACTGTGCTCATTTATCCATAGAGTTGCATGGCTGCTTTTTGGTATCACTCTTAATTAAAGCAAATGTTCATGTCCAGAGTGAAAAAGCTATTAAGCAGTATTACTAAGCAGCTATTACTATTACATGTCTACTAATAACCGGTAAACAGGATTTGCCTAATTGACAGTGTTACCCACGAGGCTGCTGAGGTCTGTGATTTAAAATGGAGAACCAGCGTCTGACGCAGCCAAGAGGAGTGACGGCTCAACGGGCTGCAGCCGAAAGTGATCTGGATTCAGAAATATTTACAAGCTGAAGTCAGGACACGTGATGAGCTCTGTGTCACTTTACTGCAGCGCTGCCAATAATAAGTCACGAGGTGAGGTTCCCCCGGCAGGGTCGCTGAGGGCTGTGATTCCCCCTCAGCACGCCGCTGCCTCCTTCTGACCTAATTACCACAAATAATTGCTCATAATACTACGCCGCCAGGAACCCAACAGAAAAAACATCAAGACAACATCCTCAGCAGTTATTACCAACTGTTACACGAGAACCTTTCTATTGTACTGTGAAAACAAGAAACTAATTCAAAGATTATTCATCTAAACACGGATGCATTATGCGCCTTTCATTGATGTGCTGACATTTACGGAGAAAACAATTAAGCAGGATATCATGTCATGATATATCTCCATGCTTCATGCTGCATCAGCTGAGCATCTCACCCACCCCAAAGCCTTTTTGGTTAGCTCAGGGTCTAATGAGCAAAATGAATCCACACTATTCTGCTGCTGTTCATTCATCACTTGAACAGTTCTGATCTGTGCATGCGGCATCTCTCCCACCCAGACCATGACCAACATGACCTTCACAAATCACTCAGTGGACCACCATGAGTAGAGAACTGTGGTTGTTCAGGCCGTGAAAGAAGCTCAACAACCCTTCACTGTTTCCATCAGTCACCTTACTCAGGAGCTGATCTGACCTGTGTGCCTGCAGCTCTATACCCATGTGACACTCTTAGTAGTTCAATACAAAGTGAAATGCCTGTGGCTCCTGGAGGACTGGCTCTTACAGTATGTTTAACGTCTGGGACGTGCGGTGCTTCAGTGGAAGTTGGCGTTGAGGCGCCTTGAATTATGACTTTAGCAGCAGAACACAACCCTGCACAAACAGATGCACACAACAGTGGGGTTTAATTGATTTCTCTCTTGTTGTGAATAAATCCATGCTCCACATCTCATGTCACTGGCTGCAGCCCTTGTCTTCTGGCCTCGTAAACCCCATTCATCACACACAGCGTCTGCATGTGCTGACCTACGTGCCAGCAACTCTGCTGGTGTGCGTGCTCAACCTCGAGCTGCCCTTTCAACACACACACACACACACACACACACACACACACACACACACACACACACACAGCGACAATAATGATTTCAGTATTCCTCAGGGTACATGAAGATAACAGTATATGGATCCACATGGCTGTAAACGCTGCCATAATTCAGTGATAATGAGACTGAAAACAAAGACACACACACACAGATTGGACATACAGTAATATATGCCCAGTTGCTTTAAAATTCTGCATTTGTCAAACACCAGTCCAGGGTTTGTAGCTGGATTGACCCTGAGCTTGTCCAACAGTGACACCGTTAAGAGTCCGCTCACTCGTTTCTTTCTTTGCTGCCGCCACTCTTATTCTGCAGCTGTTTCATGGCATTGTGCATCCAGCTAACAGGTGCCCTCAGAACTTTTCTCTGGTCCTTATTACGTTACTTGAACCTGCTGTGAAATAACACCTGACCTTCCTCTTCCCACTCACACATCTGCTCCCAGTTTCACGATTATCTACTTGGTGTTCATTCTGTACCAGCCAGTCACACCTGCTCACTGCTGGCCGTTCGTTCTAGCAGACGCATCACCACCCTATAGTTGGGATACTGTGATATTTATTTTACATACTTTGTTCCACTCTGTCCAAAGCTGAAGTCAGACCAAACTCATATAAACAGATTCGTTTTAATCGTTATAAATCTGTAATTAACAGACAAATCCTTTCTCCTCACATACACTATTATTTTATTATTACACAAGACATTTTGAGTGTGGTGAAGCCTGGTAGCTCAATGGGTTAAGCATCAGACTGGGATGCAGAAGGTCACAGGTGACTCCTAGTCCATCCCCCACCAGGTGTGTCCCTGAGACAGACACCCAGCGCTAGCTCCCTGTAAGTCGCTTTGGATAAAAGCGTAAAGTAAAGTGAAAGAGTTTAAATATGATTTAATAGATCAGAAACAAATCTAATGTTTTAGTAATTACATGAGGCACCACTAACTCACTTTTGTAAGTCAGTTTTCAGATGCACTCTGACCATATATCATCATTTGTATAATGCAAAGCACAATCACAGTGCATCACACGGCTTTAAAATATTAAATTCAGGTGAAAATACACAGTCTGTTCCACTTCTCTCTGTCTGTCCTTCAGCTTTAACCTCAGCAAGTACTAATCCATCAAGAGACCCAACAGTCCACAAACCCCATGAAAAGACCAGTGTTCACTTTCATCATGAGCACGTAGCACACCACAGAATATAATGCCCAGAAAATAAACATTCACGGCACAAACATGACTTAAAAGTCACTTAAATGTTGTTTCATCGTTAACTAGCAAGTCGCTAATATTCAGAAGCATTGAACGTAACGTAAAGACGTGACGTGACTCTCTAAACTTAAACTTGAAGGAAGGATAATAAACTTCATGAATCTTCGTCAAAACAGACAAACTTCGAATCACATCACACAGAATCTAAAATAATATAATGAATAATAACACAAACTCGTCTGGTTGCTGACAGCAGTTCCACTAATCATCGTACAGCACGTAGCCGTTAGCATTTATCACTTAGCTGCTAGCATGTTCACTTTTGTTCACATTATCAGAAAAACGTATGAAATCTGTTTTACCTGAATCCAGACTCGTTCTTTCCCTCACAGCTGACAGAGGAGGCAGGAGAAACCAAGCTCCGGTCCAGAGAGTTATCCAGGACTTCTTCTCAGGTTCTTGAGGAAGGCCAGGTGTAATTCCTCCATCGGTCCCGTGCTAGCTAGTCCACGGGTATGTCCACCGGTGAGGTCCACGATCTTTAATCTTCTCCTTAGGGTTTTTTCAGCGAAACAGTTTAGTACCTAGCTTCTGAATTAGGTTTCTCCATTAAAAACTGTAAATTAATCAGGTAACGGGTTTTCGGTTTAGTCTCCGGTTCTGACCTGTAACCTCGCTCTTCTGCGCATGCTCCGGTTCACCTTTGCTTCGTTACGGAGGGGCTTCCAGTGCGCATGCGCCAGTTATAGCAGGGCTATGGTCTCAATGGAACGGGAAAACATTTTTAAACTACACTTAAATGCAGATTAAACAAAGTACTCACGGTTTGTAGAATGTAATGATCATTTATTTACCTTTTGTTTTTCTAAAATAGTTTTTTGTTATTCTAGTCTTCACCGGGACCGACTGATAAACAGGTGACAT
This sequence comes from Microctenopoma steveboyesi, assembly GCA_032359275.1. Classification (NCBI taxonomy): domain Eukaryota; kingdom Metazoa; phylum Chordata; class Actinopteri; order Anabantiformes; family Anabantidae; genus Microctenopoma; species Microctenopoma steveboyesi. The sequence continues at coordinate 17,508,719 of JAUMHF010000006.1, read as the reverse complement.
TAATGAGCGCAGATGTTTGAAGACTTAGGCCGAAAAGTAGGAGGAATTCAAGTGGAAATGTTCTTGCATCAGGATCATTGTGTTGCCAGACTCAGGGACAGATGCTGCCAGAGAACCTCTCCATTTTTCAGATTTAATTCTGTAAGATGCTCACAGCTTGACTTCATCTTAACTGTGTATCCATGTAATTACTCTTGGAATAGTTCTAACTTCTGTAAAACAGTATGTAGCATGCACACTGAATGTATTGATCGTCTTTCCATAAAGTGAAAGCAAAGACATGAAGGGGTTATGCCCGTATAGTTTATTCAAGCTCTTCTCTATGAGGCTCTTGTGGAAAATGACAGCTCAGTCGTTTCAAGTCGAGCAGGATGAGCAACACGTGCCACTATTCATTTACCCCGCAGCTCTCAAAGTGCTGACTGCTGCATGGAGAAATGAGATGTGCCATCAAAGCTAACCTTAGCCTTTATTCCTGTGTGAACCCGGCTATGTTTAACCAGTTAAGGTCTCGCAGGGCTCCCGGCAGGAGAGACGAATCAAGGGAAGCTCCGATTCGCACACAGTGCGAAGGTCGGCATACGATAATTCAGTATGAAAATTCAAACACGGAGCACATTTGATTCCTGACACTTGAAAGTGAAAGTTCTGAAATCCTTGTGTATCCAGCTTCAGTCCTATCAGAGGGGAGCGATGTCATTAGACCGGCCTGTGGAGCTGTTCATGCTTGGAACAGGTAACTCAATAACTCTCATCTGACCACAGACAACTTACATGCGTTTTCTGCTCTGAGCTGAGAAATCTGCTGTCGAATGAAGGTCTTCATCTTCACTTTACCTGCACTTCCTGTTAGATGTGACCTGAGTCTTCGTTGAGGTGTTGCTCCTTCCTGAGGTGTCCTCGCGTTACGGAGGAAAGCTTTAAGAGCAGGCAGATTACCAGAGGGCTGCAAAGTCATGTGAATTCAAGTTACTCAAATGTGATTGAACAAACGAGTCAAAGGCTATGGAAGTAACCATGGTAACCACCCCTTAGCATGAACATGTTTACTAAAAACTCCAAACAACAATTTGTGACTACATGTTAATTGTGAGAAAATAACAAACAATTACATCCCCCGTGAAAACATTGTATGTTATAAACATGAACATCATTTTTAGGAGGAGTGGTTGCCAGGTAACCTCACAGCACTGCTATCCCCCAGAATGCAACATGCTGTGACGTGGTCTCTTTTATATGCAGCCTCTTTAAGAGCAAGATGTTTCTGTTCCCTATGATTTACTCCCGTTCCTGTCATTATATTACATCCTGTCACCAAACTCTGTGAACTTTGCTCACTTCTGCACACAAGAAATATTTCACTGTGACCTGTGGGCTGTTTAAAGTAAATGATTCAAATGGTGGAACTTTCTTCCAGGTTACAGCGCCCAAGTTCTTACCCCCCCCAGAACCTTTGTGTGGGTGGAACGTCTTCAGGGTGGGACTATGCAGTTTAATTCTGTCAGGTTTAACGTGGTTACTGAGATCATGTCTCCCTGAGCCCCTGCTCTCCGGCAGAATGACAGTCTAATCCCAGCTGTGCTTTTTAAAAGGAGGCCGACCTGCTCTTTTAGGCCTTGTAGAAATCTTATCCACAAGGACAATTCTTCCTCATCGACTCCACACAGTCAAAAAGATGATGTGTAGCTGGAAATATGAGTTGAGCAGAGTCTTGTTGGCATTTTTATTCAGCACTGGTCTTTTTCCGAGCAGAATTAGAATATACACAGCTCGTGTTGCTCCCAGCCACCCAGTGATTTGTCAGGACGATTAAATATTTGGCTATGTGTGTGCTGAGAGGAAATAAGATCATGCCGACAGGTCACAGTGTCTGTTTCAGATTATGAAGGAAAGCAAAGCATGGGGATTCGGGTGCACAAATGAGAGCGCGAGCAGCCATTCACTGCATCTGCGAGGGCGTCACCTACTTCATTAAGGAAAAGGTCATTTAAGATTCAGCACACACACATGTTCAAACAGCTTTAAGTCCAAATGGAGATGATGCATTAATATTTGCAGAAGCTGCAGAATGCTGCGTGAAAAATAAATCTTCATGTACTCTGTGGCAGCTCTATCTCTCTCTCTCTCTCTATAACATACAACACAACTCTGAGTTTGATGAGTCTGATTTTGGGCCGTGGAATCACTTACAGACAACACATTTCCTTTTAACGGTGACTGACGTGACAGAAACTCAGGCACGGTAATGACTTGGATTCCTAATCTGCAGGTAGGCTGTGATGGATCTGAGGCAGCTGCACACACACACACACACACACACACACACACACACACACACGTGTTAGATTTATGAACTGGTGGAAACTCTGCATGATGTCTGCTGTCTGGACCCGTCCTACATACTAATGGAACTGCGAGGTGATGAAAGCAGGAGGGTGAGCATGCTATCTCGTAATGAAAAGAGAGTAAAGGACTCTGAACTTAAGTGGATTTTTTAATACTGAAGCAGACTCGATAAGGAAGAGGCCCATAATGGGAAATTCAAATTAATGTTAAACGCAGCAAAAGTGACATCAAATCTTACCCGGAGATAATCATCAGCTGCGGTGCAGAAGACATCTTCATGGAGGGAAATAACTTAAATAAGTGGTACACGACTCACTCTGACACCCGATACATTAACATGCTCGGGGTGATACTGCTCAGGGCTACTCGCTGGTTATGATCTCCTTCATAAAGGTTTAAGCACATGAAGTTCAGCATTTTTGTCGTCCTAAATAAACCAGATAAAAGTTTACAGTAGTTAATCAGACTGTGGATGCAGGGTGAACGTCGCGTGGGTTCGTCTGGCTGCAGAGAGTCAAATGCTGCACGTGTTCCTCCAACAATCTGTGAAGCAAACCAGCTTCACGAGTTGCTGTGTCTGCAAACTCCCAGGTCGAATTTCTTTCTGGCAAAATGAGAAAAACATATGACAAAAGAAGTAGAAATCCAGAATGTATTATTAAACCTGGGATCCTAAGTTCTGGCATTAAAAGAAACGGCGCTCAGCAGGAGGGCGGAGGAGCCGGTGGGCGCATCTCTTCCAGCCAGTTTTCCGGCGCACTGCTCTACCTGTGAACGAGAAAACTCTATTAACTGGTTTATTCATAGAAGCAGGGAGAGTCACTCGCAGCGTAGCAAAGGTTCATGTAAAGCGCTTAACTTGACTTCAGAGGAGAACGCCCGGCTCGTTGTAAACACAGCAGGAACTCGGAGGTGAAGGCAGCCACTCATGTGAGTGTGCGACAAGACTGATAATTAATAAGAGAGAGGATGAGAGCGTGACGGAGGAGGCAGCTACTGACTCTGCAGGGCACGGAGGCCACCTTCTACTTCATATATAGATTCTACTTCAATTGTGAACGACCTTTCTACAACAGGCCTTTATGTTGCCATGGCTGCGGGGGACGTTATGGTAGGGAGCAGAGAAAACTCTCGACCCCTTCTACCTGCAGCAGCAACTACATCATCGCGGTGAAGCTGTGCCTCATTAGTTATGCTGCAGCATGAGCACGTTGGTGACGTGACGTGAGGGCAGACACACGCGGGACGAGGGACAGTTTACAATCATCTCTCAACACACCCGACAACGAGGCCCTGCACACCTGCACGTGGGCTCTGATTGGTTCCAGCTGATTGGACCCTTGCTCAGCTTGAAGTCTGCAGAACCACACCCAGCTGTTTAGGTGTACGGGGAGCGTTCAGGGACATTTTCCAGCTCTCATCCTGCATTTATTCTGCTCATGCTCTGATGCAGTTCCTGCCTGTGAGGTCCATCAGCTGTTGGTCTCCTGAAACCCCCCTCTCTCTTACCCTGACATCATCACATGTTGTTAGCATTGTGTCTCCTGTCTCCCCTAAGTGTGCTTCGTCCTTCTGTCTCTCTTTCCCTCTGCACCTTTCTGCAGCTGTCCTCGACCTGAGGTCTCTGTTACCTGCTGTTCTTTTCTCTCTCCTCTGTCCACTAACCCCAACCCGTCGAGGCAGTTGGCCGCCCACCCTGAGCCTGGTTCTGCTGGAGGTTTGCTTCTCTTAAAGGGAGTTTTTCCTCTCCACTGTCACCTGGTGCTGCTCAGAACTGTTGGGTTTTCTGCATTATTCTGTGTGTATACACTGATATTTTTGCATGGTCCTAAACCTGCTGTGTAAAGTGCCCTGAAATGACCTTAGTTGTGATTTGGCGCTATACAAATAAAGATGAATGGAATTGTCCTCAGTTGGACTCACAGAGATGCTTGTTTCTCTTGTCTTTTAGAATCACTGACCCTGATTCTTGCTTAGAAATAAGCCCAGGGATGTTCACACTCGCAGACATCTCTAGCAGCAGAGTGCAAATGAGGTTCTTCATGGATGCCTGAGTGCGTGATAGTTTTCTGCCTCCCTTCAAAACTTACTCCAGAGGCAAATTATTTCTGGAGTGTCAGGGAGGAAGCTGCAGACGTGAAACAATTAAACACATCCTGTGCCGGTTTTGTGTTTATCGTGCATCGACCAACTAAAGATGTGTGTGTGCAAATCCAGTGGGAATTATTCCATATTAATCCATCTCTGATATCTTTGTTTTCATATTGCACATCATAATCATTTCCCCGTACAAATATGAAAAGATGTTTCCTCTAGTTGGTGGCCAGCTCCAACATAATGAAATAATAATGTGCATGAACTTTTCATTTGCCAAAGCATTCAAATCAATTGGAATACAACAATTTCTGTCAGCAGCTCTATGTTCTGGATCCAGGCTTCAGGTGTCACATCCGGCCATGAATGAGCACATTTAAGCATCTTCTCCACATACAGCTTATGAGTTACAAAAAGTGTTCGTTGATACGAAGTTGCTTCAGGTGACGTCACTTTTAGTTATGTCGCATTGTTGGAGAGAGGTTCTGAGAAGAAAACGTGTGGCTGTCCATGGTCCAACAGTGTAAAAGAACCTCATGAAGTCTCTAATCGCATCTATCAACAGACGTCTTATTACTGACGTCACTGCTTCATCCGTGATGTAGCATCGTGGCTGTTTTTGCTTGTATTGCAATTATTGAAGCTCTATTTCCACATCAAAAAAATGCTAAATAAAAGCTTTTGGAAAAACCACTTTATTCCCGGAAAGAAAGACAAACATGCAAACATGAAAACGCGCACATTTAGCCTAACGTTTGGCAAAACACCAGCAGAACCCCTGGTAGGGTGTTCAGGAATCTGTGAGGTATTAGCATCCAGTCTTCTTTGTACTGTCCAACAGCATCCAGCAGCCTCATAATCATTTCTACAAGCATCTGTGAATACCAATCAGGGCCGGCCACGTTCCTGCTGTCTGCTTGGCAGCGAAAAGAAAGGGCAGCACAGGAGCTGAATGTTCATCATTTGATATAAGCGCCAGACAAAGCAGGCCTCTTTGATCAAGGCCCGAAGGTCAACTGCAACAGCTGTTGTGACGCACTGATGGGAGACAAACCTTTTCTTCTTCACCCCGGGGGAACGGCAGCCTCCTGCCAGTCAAGAGCTGCTCACGAGAATTTCATAACAGAGTGGGTTTTGGAAAAGCTCTGGGGAGGAAGGCAGCAAGCATTGACTGTCCTCTTCAGTGGCACCACGAACACACAAATTCATTCATTAAATGCATAACGCAATTCTTCACTTCAATGAATACTCCCCCAAATGCAACTCTCCGATAAAACCACCAGGAAGCCGCTTCTTGCTGTGAAAAATATCAATAACATCCTTCAGGTGTCCAGTGCTCAGGTAGAACTAGGGAATGTGCAGGTACAGGACAGGTAAATGATGGCTTGGTGAGATATTAATTCTGATCACCTCTCGTTGAGGTAGTGTTCACATGCAGCTCTAACCTCTCCGACTCTGCCCCAGGAAAGGAGGACACGAGTTCATTGGTTACCAGCTTCAGAAATCACCAACGGCGTGATCGGGTGGCCTGCATGCAGGGTTTTTCAAAATAAAACACCAGGTCTCTTTTTATTTACATAAATATAAATACAGTTCCTTATATTACTGAAAACGGTATAAACTTCACTTTCCTGTATGTCCATCTAAACCGTTCCCATCAGCTCATTCCAATGAGGACCAGGGGCTGAGTTTAACCCCGCATCACACTGACCACGCTGACCTCTTTCCAGCACAGCCTCAAACCACCGGCTGCATTTAAAGTTGGGTTTGATTGCTGCGAATGCGCTGCAGCACCTACGTGCACTTATTCTCCCCTCCTCACATCAAAGGACCCTTTTCTCAGCTCCTCTGTCCTCCGAGCCACTTTGATGTAGCTGATAGTCCCAGAGTCATGCAGCAGTTCTGCATATTGTTGAAAAGGTTCAACCTTCATGAGGAAACCAAGCACGGAACAGTCGCCGCATTGTTATTGGACTTCAGAGGAGGGCGCACACTTTGTCATCAGCTGCAGGGACGTTATTTTACCACCGCACTGAAGATTGTTCCTGCCAGAAAATGTAGCACTAGTTGTCTGTTCAAGGGCTGAAAACCAATTCTGATTGTTCAATTCATCAATCACCTACCTAGGCATCAAAGCAGGGGTTACACCGCGTACAACCTCACAGGTGTCAAAGTGTCTGAGTCTATTTACTCAGGTATCAAGAGATTAAAGCTCTTTAATCTGAGAACAGAAACACAGTCATAGGACAATCAACAATAAACACAACAACTCAAAACACACAAAATGAACAAACAATTATCAACAGACAATCATATCTAACATCTGCTAATAAAGCTTTAACGAGAGAAATGAAAGAAGCTCTAAATCATGCATAGCAGCCATGAAACATCAAGACGTTATTAAATAATGAAGCATTTTACAAGACTTATTTACTTTGCTTGGCAGACGCTTTTATCCAAGGCGACTTCCAGGGTGTCTGGCTCAAGGACACACCTGGTAGAGAATGGACTAGGAGTCACTTTTGTGGAAAAATTAAACATAGTTGATCAGGGTTAGAGATTAAACTAAACCCATCAAATGATCTGTCTTTTAAAAGTTTATGAAAGAAAAGCCCACAGTGGTGCAGAGTGCCGGAGAGTGAAAAGCAGCACAGATATGGTGAAACAAACATTTATAGTCCTGCATAGAAGTCAGAGGACGGGACTCTGAGACAGTGCAGGGACAGAGAGACAGTCGGTCTGAGCTCCTCTGGACTCACTCTACGTGGAACCTGCTAACTTTGACCTGACAACAAGACAGAAGTTGATACAGGAACATGTGTCAGGATGAAGCAGATGGATAACATATCTTCCATACACATGCAGGTTAAATACGGAGTTCCACAGGGTTCTGTGCTTGGACCTATTCTATTCTCTTTATACA
>JAUMHF010000006.1:17475321-17492497 GCA_032359275.1 Microctenopoma steveboyesi | reverse complement strand
ATGACAGTCTAATGTTTATCAGTACATTACAGAAAATAATGAACTTTATCACAATATGCTAATTTTTTGAGAAGGACATGTATAATACAGCCACCGTCTGTTTTATACATGACGTCAGGTTCATGACCTCTGACCTCTGACCTCTGGCCATGTTGTTGGACAGCTGCACATACTGTGTACCGTGCCCTGCAGCAGGACCTCGCGTGTTGTCTGCGGACACCTCGACCATCTTCATTGTCTTTCTTTCTTGTTTGAACAGCTGCTAGACCTGCGTCTGCGCTGCTACAGGGTATCAGTGTCTTGCCCAAGGTGGTGGGACTGGGAATCGGACTCGCTCACCCTTGGGTTGGAAGAGGACTGCTCCACCCGCAGAACTGTCATGCTGCCCCCAAGGAATACATCTAATAAAAACTGTAAATTTAAAGGCTGCGCTAGGAACAACCAGGACTCACGTTGGACCTGAGTTTATATTTAGACAAATGTTATTCAGCCGGTTTGAATCTGAATCTGTCTAAAAGCTAATTTTCCTTTAGGGTCTAAATAAACACGGACCTCTGACCAGTAGGTTGCAGCTCGGTACGTGGAGAGGACACGCGGTTGAGTAACAGGCAGGCACACATTTTAAACCCGGGGTGGGCAGGTATGTGGCTCACGACAGTCTCAGAGAGTGGTGGACTTGGTGGAGGATTGGGGTGGGACGGGCCAGACGAATGTTTGGAGAAGCCGACACGAGACAGAGGTCTGGTCGAGATGGAGACTTCTGGTGTTGTGTATGACACGTAACGCCTTCACTGACACAAATGTCCTCGTCCACGGCAGTCAGTCCAAAAATGTCCTCGTCCACGGCAGTCAGTCCAAAAATGTCCCCCCAAAAAAGCTCCAAGACGTTCTGAATAAATGTTGAATTATCCATAAATGATGGATTTACTTTCTTTGACCTGCAGGAGCTGATGACATCACATCCCATTTCATACATGCGGCTGTTCACGTAACAGGGACATATTCATTTCACTAGCACGCATTAACACCAACTGCAGCTACGCGTTGACTTCTCTTCTACTGCGGGGAGGCTGATGACTCCGCTTCCTTCTGGCAGTTTGATGAAGCACGGAGGATCAAGGCTGTACCAAAAAGCTTAGCCTGCTGAAAGATGACTGAGCAAACACAGACGTCTACATCATGTAAACACTACAAATAAGACGTCTCCATCGGGAGAGACCTGAAACTTGGGCGCTTAACGATGTTTTCATCGGCGGCGCTGAATTAAAGCCGCCTACCTGAGTTATGTGGTCCTCTCAGCAGAATGCAGGAGCGAGTCATAGCCAGTGCTGGATGCTGGGGAACCTACAGCATGAGCTTTCCTCAGTGGAAATGTGGTTGAATAAAGTTTCAGCGCAAAAGTAATTTAAACTTTCTTATAAGACGATCATATCTGCAAATGCAAACAATGTGAAATGCCGCTGATTAGTGAGGCTTACGTGAAGGTTTAACTTAGACATGAACGGAAGATAATACGGATGAAAACGTGCACAGTTGCTTTTTTTATCCCAGCAGTGACTCACTGCATTCATTCAGCATAAGTGGTAATTATATACACATATATATTTAAGACCCTTTTAATCATCCCGTAGGCGAAACGATCAACACATACAGTCACACGTGTAGTAACACAATAAAAGAGGAACCGTACTCATAATAAATAACTCAGTTACATGAGCTTTCACAGCGGTCGACAGCAGCGAAGCAGAAGATATGTTTTCTATACACGCAGCGTGCGTGGTGCTGGCCAGGCTCGATCTGCGCTGTGCTTCATGTGACCTGGGATCAGGACACTAGCAGAGTGATGTGTTAATCGCCGTACGACCACCAGCGACAGCGAGTGTCTTAACCTCCTACGACCTGAACTCTTTCAGCAGTTTAATTTCACTTTGATGGATGGACAAACAAAGAACCCCCCCACACACAGTGTCCTGAGGACAGAGGAGCACGCTCATTTCTTCATGTGGCGTTCACACTGTACAGTTCCAATCATAACCGTCTCCATCCGTCCATTTCTGAGATGGATGTCATCATCATGTCAGTGCTGATCATGGTTGTGGGTCTTTCTCATCTTTTCTGAACGGAGAGCGGCTGTAACAGGCAAAACTGGTTCCCTCTGGGATTAATAAAGCGTTTTGAATCTCCAACTGAGTAATGATGTGGAAAACTCAACATTTGTCCTGAGAACAGGTTCTCTGATTTTAAACCCTGTACGCACCAACATGAGGCCCGCCCCACCTCCTCACACATCTGTGTACCGTGTCTGTGGCTACACCTGCGAGTCCTCATCAGCATATCTTGGCTCCGCTGGCGGCCACAGGAGAGCAGCCAGCGCTCACCGCTCTTGTTTTATACATAACCAGCAGGCTAATCTAATTACTCCGTGATGGAGAGCAGTCAATTTCACAGTCAGTCAGACACTTCTGCTGCCTAAAAATTTGGGCCACCCACGTTTGATATATGAGGCAATAACCTGTAATGTAATGAAGTCACCTTCAGACCAGGACCCCTGTCATTGAAATGATAACGAATTAGAACAAGTATAATGGTATTTGGCTTTGACACACTGAGACTCTCTCCGGGTTGAAATGGATTTTTCTTTGTTGAGTTGTGATATTGATGTACCTTTGGAGCTCATGGCCGGAGCTGTCAAGCAGCCTGATGGACCGCGGGGCTCAAATGAGAAACATATGCGGAGGGTGAACTGTCAAACACCTTCAAGACCCACAGTGCAGAGTCATTTACTAATGAAAATCTAATCCCGCTCGCGTGTCTTTAGGTCAAAGGTAAAGTGAGCAGTTCCGCGGAACAATAAGCGGCCTGGTAGCTTAGTGGGTTGAGCATCGGTTAGCTCCTCCCCCACCAGGTGTGTCCCTGACACCCAGGGCCAGCTCCCTGTGAGTCGTTTGGATAAAAGCGAAGTAAAGAATAATTGGTTCCTATGCTTCAAGTTAAGCTGCTACATCGATGTGATGCCCCCCAGTCCCTCAGCAGTTTAACTTTCTTAGCTTAGTTTCCTCATTTCATTTTAAACACATTAGGAAACCAGATGTTTTAGCACAGCTTTCCTTTGGTGTTCTCACCTACCCATCGCTTAATGAAATGCATCTGATAGATTTATACGCCGCTTTGATCCCTGGAAGTCTTCATTTCAGATCTCATCTACTGTAGGAGCACTAGTTTCTCCCTCTCCCTGCTTTTTCTTTGATTAATACAAAATCTGTGTGTTAACGCATTAAAATCGTGTGTCAGCAAAGAACTGCTCAACTCAAAGTTCATCCATGAAACTCACATGCCGTGGGTTTTGTTTAATGGTTGGATGCATGTAGAAGGTTCAGGTGTCGAGGTACGTAGCTTCTCTGTAGCGCGTGATGATCTCTAGATATTGTTATTTGGCAAATCTTCGAAACATAAATGAATACATCCAAAAAGTCAGGCTGGCAAATAAAGGGCATCCAAGATCCAAATGCTGGTCAGAAACCCTGAAGCACACATTCATTACGCAACATCCAATCAAATCGTCTGGTTATGTGAAGGCCTTGAAACTCCAGCACAGATGTGTTCACGTCCAATGAAGTGAGGGAGAGTTATTTATCTTCACGCCAAGTGCGATACCTCTGGTGAAACCTTCACTGCTCCTTGTCCTGACGCTACGATGGATTAAGCTAATGAAACTCGATAAACACCCAGACAGCGTTCGAACAAAGAAAGGCAGACGTGGTTTGTGGGGATGTCACAGGCAATGTCCCACAATGCATCTGCACAAGGTCAGAGCTTTATTTAATTTAGACACAGTGAAGAGCAGCGCCGGGTTCATTGAGCCCTTCCATCACAGAAACGGATAAACTGGGCTGAGAAGACGGGTGTGTGTGTGTGTGTGTGTGTGTGTTTTAATGTGTGCACACAGGCCTGCTGACAGGGGGAGGGGCTAACCTAACACATTATCATAAGGAATAATAATCAATCATAAATCAAATTGTCCTGTTCGTGGAAACAAATCTGTAAAAGTTTGTGTAGATTTTCTTCATAATTGTTCTTGAGATAGTGTCAATAAGACTCAGCAGCAGTTGGTGCTGCTGGAGACAGCACAGCGGGAGGAGCAGCTGAGGCGTGTGCAGGTGACGGAGAGAGAGAGAGAGGTGTACGCGCACGCTGTCGTGCGGTGACTCTGACCTTTAGTGAACCAAAGTGTCCTGTGAAGTCACGTGACCACATTTCTTTTTCAGCACAGGGATGAAACATTTCTCCACATCAGACAGCTGACCTCTTCGTGAGGAGCTTTATGTGGACAGACGGTTGGTGAATGATGAGGTGTGAAATTAGGATCTTTTAAGAGTGATAACCCCCCCCACACACACACACACACACACACACAGACTGGGGAGGAGTTTTGAGGCGACTGGCAGAAAGAAAGCTGGAGGAGGCGGGAATCGAACCGCCGACCCTGTGACTCTACCTGAGCTCCTGGTCCTGGTTAGCGATGCACTTCTGTGGAGGCCCTGAGCTTTTCTGTAGGAACCAGTGTACTGTCCAGTCGCCGTACGGCAGCCGGGGATCTACTGCTGGGTGTGAAGCAGGTGTTGCTGAACGAAGCCGACGCTCCCCAGGTGAATAAAAATGTGTGTGTGTGTGTGTGTGTGAGTGTGTGTGCAGTGCTGCTGACAGGTGTGGTGCACCGTACGCGTCGTGTGAGCAGGCTGCTGCCGCCTCTCCCACCGCCCAGCTTGTCAGGACAGATGAGGACAGTCTGTGAGAAGCCCTGCGTGTTGGCCTATGATCCGATCGGCTCTGTTCTGTGTCGCACGTCCACCTGATCGTCTCATTCTTGTTTATGGTTCACGGGACAATACTAGAGACACAGTGTGTCCTTAAGCATGTTGCATTGTGTCCAACACTTCCTCTGGCCTATTCTGCTTACCACAGGTGGGTCATCATCTGCACAGCGGCTAAATCAGCACCACTGGTGATCCAACAAACAGCCTGGGAAACGACGTTTAAAGTCTGTCCTAGTGTTTTGTCATCCACACAAACCTCCGCTCAGACTCGTGTGTCTCTCTAGGCTACGTCACCTAAATGCATATTGGACACCACCATTACCTGAGATGCTGCTGTGGCTGGTGGCCTGTGGCGTTTAGAAGTCCTGCAGGCATCGGCGTGCTCTGTGTTTGGAGTCAGCAGGGAGCCATCAGAGCAACCAGGGGAACACTGAGTCCTGCACTTTGTGAGGAGCAACACTCAACATGACTGGTAGAAGGGGAGACTCCCCGTGAGGACACAGAGCTTGGCACAGGGCTCACTCCTAGAGATCGCTATATGCACATGCAGACATTGCTCTTAAAGTGCTTAAAATAAAAATAATCTGAACTCATCGATCAGTATGCACACAAACACCAAACTCTGATAAATCCCTCATCATTTCCCTCCTATTCATAATTCAGCATATTGATTTGTGTTTGATGGACAATTAATTGTCACATTCACCAGCACATAACATGGATGCAGAGCAGATTGAGCCAGCTGGAGCCGTGAACACTGCATTATTCATCGCTGCTGCTCAGTCAGAGACACCTCTGAAAAAGTAGCTTCGGCTGTTAGTTTTAATCCAACTGAGAGCGTCAAGTCAGAGCCGCTGACTGTGTTCAGCACACAGCTGTGCATTAGGAAGCCCGTCGGTACAGAGGAGTCATAATGGTGTTTACAGCAAACAGCTCTGAAAGGTTTCATCTAGTTCAGGAGTTTCTCGTTCTGCGGCACTTAGCGGGTTCCTGTCTGAATGAACACGCCATAAAGACTTGAGCTCGTCTTCAGTTAGACTGGAAACATGAAATCCAGCAGAAAGCGTGTCGCCTTTTCAAGTCTCTCTGATTAACAGGCCGATTTAAAGGAAGGCGTTTCTGAGGACCGATGGAGAACAAAGAGGCTGAAACAAGGTGGGAACATGCGGAGAGGGTTGGTGTCTACAGGCATCGTCGGTGAGATCAGCATATGTGGGTTTGAAGGGGCCTCCAACCACAGCCTTTCATTGGTTGGTGAAATTACCCCCCAACCCCATTTGTATGTGAAGATTTTAAAAACATTCATTCCTGTTTTGTTCTGGTGTTCTGGCAGATTAGTGGCGTTTCGATGATTCAGACAGTCAAACAGACCAAACCTTCCTGGCCCTATGAACGGTCATGGACATGTGATGAGATGTGATTTGATTTGGTAGAGCACAGTAAGTTTCGGCATCTCAGGGCCCCCTGCATGTCTTCAGATGTGCAAACAGAAGAAAAGTGCCAGACGTTGGCTGCGTTATTGGATTTTCTGGAGATCTTCCTCAGAAAAGTGGAACAAGTACAACTAATTCTTCAACATGTAACAAAGACTTGATGCACCTGGTTTTGTGACGACGCTGCAACATCCTGGATCACCTGAGCAAGGACACAGCTGGTGTGGGGGACGGGCTGGACCTGCCACCGTCTGCATCCCAGTCTGATGCGTGTCCCCCTGGGCTACCAGACCAGCGCAGCCATGGATGGACATGGTGTGTTCCTGCTGTGACTTATTAAGTTGATAAGCTGAACGTTCTAATGGGATTTTGTCACCTGCACCTTGTCCTATGTTATCTGCCTGCACTCAGTCCTCCAGTTTGTCCAGTCGTGTGTTGCTGTGTGCTTCACTTCTCAGCACGGCAGCCTCTGAACCAGGGAGTCATTGGGAACATTCAGCGTTTTGAAGCACTTGATGATAATGACTGAAATGATTGAAATAAATTTGACGTGACACAGCTGGTCCTAATAAAGGTCTGAATAATGTTATTGCTGTTAATTTGATCAGCTAATTATGGAATCCCTTTACAGTAGACTGCACCTCTCTGATTAAACAGAACAACAGGCGATACTATACCATCATCAACCGGCCCGCTCTGCTCTGACAACTCTGACCCTGTGTGAGTCTGTAAGTTCTTCTTATTATGGATGTTGTTTGAATTCTGGATTTGCTGCGTAAACTGCTGTGTACTTTTTGAACAGACAGACTGTAATGAGATTGTCTTCAGCAAGGGAGGGGCGACTGGCAGCCAGGCACACAACCAGGTTTCTAACTCTTTACCCTTCGCCCTCTGAGCCCCTTGGTATTGTAGCTCTAAAGATCACAGCCAACCCCCCTGTTTCTTCTGTGGACTTTTTCTAGATGGGAGAGACAAGATGACTAGATGGGATTTCATAAACTGAAAGACATTGAATTGCTTGAGTAGAGTAGAGAGGAGGGGTGTGTACTAGTGTTGTAGTCAAGACCGCCTAAAGCGAGACCAAGACGTTGCAGAGGCTTGAGGTTACCAAGACCAAGACCAAGACCAAGACACACTTTAATATTAAACCTTTTCAAAATATTCAAATTTTCTGAGATACTGGAATTTGGGATTTTCATTAGTTTTTACATATAATCATCATAATTAAAAGAGCCCTGGTCTGTTTGAAGTCTTGGTCTTGGTCTTGGTCCTGGTACCCTCAAGTTGACTTAAGACGGTTTAGGCGGTCTTGACAACACTAGTGTGTACCCGTTAAAAAAAATAAATTCAGCTCAGGTCATGAATAGGTCAATAAATGAAGAACACATGAACAAATATCAGTTTCCAATTGGTCTGCACGTGTTCAAATCATCATATAAACAATCAACTATTCATGATGTTTAACACCTTCCTCACTGCATTAATAGGAAAACAATTCACTAGAATCTAATAATGAAGATATGAAAACATTACATTTAAATAATGAACTGGAAAAAGAATCAACTATTTTCTGCCCTTATTGTTAATGGGCCATGTTGTCGATGCGATGCGTCTTTTTGTCTGCCCATTTCCAGAGGCTCACGGGGTGAATGGCTCCAGGGCCATGTTCGTCTGCTCTCTGTCCTCACATTATTGTCCAACACAATGGAAGGAAAGCGAGCAGCAGGTGGCTACATGGCTCCGTTATTTGCTCCTGAAAAGCAAAGCGGTGGTTTGTTTCCAGGCAGCGTCTCCATGGACGTCACCGCTCTAAAGAGACAAACACTGAGAGACATCAAAGACAGTGTGTACAGAGAGCCGTTGTCAAGGTGTCCTGACGAGTTGTAGCTTGATTTGCTTTGACCTGGACCGGGCCCCAACCACAGCGGGAAGCATCAGTGTTCGCTTTAACTGTGTCTGAATATATTAGAGAGACAAGAAAGAAAAAACCCCCGATACTGCTCTGTTCTACGTTACTGTACAGTGTCCTTTAGGTCCTGATGTGTCCCTGACAGACAGATTACAGGAAATCAATGCAACAACTTCTCTTAAAAAAAACTTTTCATCTACATTGTTGAGACAATAACCGTATGGTGACATGGATACTGTTGGTATTTCAGAAATGCATTAACTGCGCTTGGAGTCGTCTGAAGTTAAACACGTGTGTGATATGTGCTGTAAAAGACATCAAGATATAAACTCCGCAGTCACTTTGTCTTCGTGATTATTACAGCTGTTGTGGCATGCTTTGTGTGCAATTTCTGCCACAGTATGCTCCCGCTCTTCATCGTCAGATGCTATTAGCTGCGACCTAATTCGTGAGGGGGAGAAATATTGTTCTTTAATTGCCTCGCATCCTGGAGAGCAGCGAGCGGGGTATGTTTTATGTAATCGTGCCAGTCAAGCTGCAGGAAAATAACTGGAAGCCGTTAATGGCACAAGTTCAGAACACTTATCAAGTGGTTAGTGAGTAATTGCAAAGTTTCTTTTGAAAAGGTTCCATTCAATAATGCCTCGTTGTAGCGACGAACGTTTCCTCAGCAGATACATGACACAAATTAAAGCATCATGACTGTGGATTTGGGTCTTTAAACAGTTAGTCTCCTTGTTAACTTCACGAATTGTATAAAAATGCTGCTAAATTCTTCCCGTTTGTTTGTTTTAAATAAAGCTCAGGTGAGGAACATTCTCTTCACTTGATCCACTCGCTAGTTTGAATGAAAACTAATGGGTATGCAACGCACACTCGTTCTCTACGTTCTGTATGCATACATGCTCAGCAGATGATTAATCGCAATGGCTGTTCTCTTTGTCTTTTCATCTCTCTCTTTGGCTTGCTAATTGCTTTCAGTGGGGGCAAAATGCAACCTGTGTTTCCTCTGTCAGACTCATCACTTTGGAAATATGCAAAGAGGAAAGGTTGGACCGGCCTCAGGTGCGAGATTAGACCCCTTTCAGTTTCACACCATGTTCTGTGTTAGTTACTCAACCAATCAGTGACATCAGTGCTAACGATGGAGGGAAAGCCAGCTGATTCATAAAAAACGGTCTAAACTGAGAAGGAATGACATATTCACTTAAACCATGTCAGGTGTGCCTAATACACAGACACGGTTATGTACGAACGCCCTTGCAGCGTGCTCGATCGACCCAGATCCAGAGGCTTAGAAAGTTTGAATGGTTTGATCTTGAAACACCTGAGCGCTAGAAGCAGCCAACAAACAAGGGAGAGGACTGGTAGGAAAGTCCTAACCAATCCCAGCCCTTCCTCGCAGTCACCTGATCTGCTAACCTGACAAACTAGGCCGACACCGAGCTCCTGCTTAACGGCCCTCAGTCAAGTTAGGTACAGTTCGGTTCATATAAAACCCGTCTAAAGCCACGTGGTGCTGTGTTAAACACTGTATCCGTCCTGGTTGGTGACGGATGATACGCACACACAGCCTCTACAATCTCAGCCTCTAAATGATTGTATTATTTTCTGTGTGCTGTTAAAGACAGATGCTAGAGCTAATTGTAACTCAAACTGATGGAGACATTGTGAGTACCTTCATGTGTCCAGTGCTGAGGTGTGTGAGGATATCAAGTAAACAGGCACTGCACCTTTCACTGGGAGGTGGATTAGAGCCAAATTAATCAATCAGAAGTTAATACCTCCCTGGCTAGTCTTAACCCACCTCACACACACACACACACTCCACTACTGCCAGATAACCCTGGAGTGGAGATTGATTCATGAGGCGAGTGTCAAGTTCAAACCAAGGACACCTGAGCACCTGCTTACAGCCGGAATCAGCCACCGTGCCCATGTGGGAAACATATTCAACCAGAAATAATGGGCAGGTCAGGCCCAGCAGAGCTCCTTTAACAAAACCAACCTGATGCTTTTGATGCTGTATGAATTGAAGCAAAACTATAAAATACTGCAGCAGAAACGCATTAAATGCTAACGTTAGCTTCCAAATGCTTAAACGGTGACTGTATGTTTTATCACTGCCCCCAAGTGGTAAAGTCAGTTACTGCTTTAAAAACAAATGCAATGACTTTCATAAACCCATTTTTATTGACAGTAGAACAGAGAGAGATGTGAACACTTTTGCCTCCTCTTAGCATCAGAGAAGCACAAAGGTCGTTCTGCTCTTTGGTGCGGATGACAAGGCGCTTTGTGATTGTCGAAAAGTCAAATTTAGTCTTTCACTTTTCCACAGACCATTTTAAATTCTTCGTCTTCTTTGAAGTTATTCCTGAGGCTGGTGGCTCAGTGCGGAAAAGCTTCAGACTGGGATGCTGACGGTGGCAGGATCAAATCCCAGCCCACACTCCAGACCATCAGAGAATTTGTGGACACTGTTTTGTTTCCAGTCTTTTACTGACTTAATGTTTTGCCACTGTACATTTTCATTGGTCCTTAAAATGGTCCATTTTCTTATTTGCTATATTTTTGTGTTTTGATGGGAATAGCGTGTATTTTTATTAGATTCACAAACCATTGCATTTTTTTAATGTACAGTAGATTTAACATGTTTTTAATGATGTCTCTGGCGTTGGGGTTTCAAAATAAAATATACTGTACTAGCTCAAATTTGGAGTTTCAATGAGAAAAGCCGAAACCACACCCACACTAGGAAATACACGCACACACACAGAGAGCAGTGTCCGTCTGTCTCTCCCCATGGATGAGTCGCAGAGAGAGGGCAGAGGTCACAACTTGGCACTAAACCAGATTCCTGACTCTCTGCCTCTGAAAACAGAGTCTCTCAGATGAGCTCTCTCACGAACAAGCAGACGATGCCCATGAAGCAGCTTAGCGCCGTCATCTGAATAAGTGTGTCATCAGCAGCATCAGCTGCATGATGGCTGTGTGACAGTCGGGGGGGGTCAGAGAATTAGAGGTGGAGTTGAGCATGTGCTGTGTATTCACTGCCTGTAAATAGGATTTCATGTTCTGCAACACGCTCATCCAATAAAAAACAGCTGTATCTTTGTAATGAAACCTATGATGATAAAGATCTAATGGTCCTATGATTATAAAACACGGTACAGTAACTGGATGAATCAGAAGAGAGACATCACAGGGAGGTATAAAGACTACACGAGAACATGGACAGGATGAAAGAGCACAGAGACGAGACGTCAGCTCCTCATGATCACGCATCTCGTGTCTTAAAGAGTGAGGACGTCATTCTGTTATTGTAAGTCCTACCTAAACTGCACGCAGGTCTACAAACGCTCTGTCCCTGATGCATACAGACACGTCAGACGGAAGACGTTTGTGCTTGTGTGTGACGAGCTATGAGACCTGGAAAGTTCAGACTGATCTACAGCACTGCTCGAGGTCCAGCAGCATATGTTAAGCACTGAGTTATGAAGGTATGGTGACGTTGTTTCCACCTCAGTATTTCCCTAAAACCGTCTCCAGAGAAGGAGTCCTGATATTTTCGATATTCTTTGTCGCTTCTCAGATATTGAAACCTCTTCAATTATTCTGCCACCGTGAAACCACAACGTCAAATCAGCAAACAATAAGACACATGAAATCTGTGCAGCATGAATTTGTCCAGTGGAGGCACAGTTAACAGCCTGGATACAGACGGGGGGGGGGTCTCCAGTGCATCAGGAGGGTGATGAGAGTCAACTGAATATATCTGAGCTCATCTGAAATTCAGGTTTATGTCCAGGGGGTAGCCAGGAAATAGGTCAGACCTCAAACCTGGACCGGACACATTCTGGTCTTAGACTCTCAGAGAGAGGGAAGAGTTTGTCCTTCGTCCTGTGCAGAACTGGACCGCCCCCATGTTGAGGGACCGCTCCAGCGCTCCACTTGGTTTTTACAGAAATTAAATATGTGCAGTTGTCTGTCAGAGAAGAAAAAAGAAATGCACTTCTCTGCTTCTTAAAACACTAATAAACATGACATGCAGAGCAGTGTCTGAAAGATTATGTCGAAGAAGACAGGCGAGATGTGCTGGTCCACACTGTGAGCTCAGCACAGACTGAATTAAATTTGCTTCCCTGGGAGATTCTGTCGAAATAAATGAAAACAACAAAGATAATTGTGGGTTAGATCTGGAACCTGGAAGCAAACTGGGAGCATGAGGGCGCAAATGTCACTCAGATAATGTCGTATCCCGCAGGGCAGCGCTGCCCTTTCATGATAGATCATGGCAAGCTTTTTTTTACCACGAGCCATGTCTACAGCGAGAAGAAATGCTTTTTCCTGCAGGAGGAAAAAGAAACAGCTCAGTTCAGGAGAGGAAAAACAAACAGTGGAGTTGGAAACGGAAAATTAAAACTGACTCCTGCCATATTGTATAAAATGGAAGAAACGCTTAATTCAGAGAGAGATCCTCAACACTGCACGGCTGTGTTAAACCTGATGGTGACGGGTGGAGCTGACTGGGGCCGTTAAAACCTGCTCTCTGCGATCACCTGTATCTGACACAGCTGAACGCATGAGTCTGGCTTAAACTAGACTCACACTACGGAGCTGCAGCGTTCTGTGTGATCCACCGCTACTCATGGTGTAAATGAGCGATCACGCAGTTTGCTTCAAGGGATCTCGGTTTTCTGTCCCATTTCACTTCACTAAACGCCCCCCTGCCTGGAAGGGAAAGACCCTCAGTGCAGGAAACGGCAGCCGTGCCAGACTGGAAAGAAGAAGTCTCACTCGCATCCACTGCAGCGAACAATCAAGCGCTGAAGTGGAGGGTGTTATGGCACTTTGCAGCGCGGAGAGCCTGCTTCAACGGATGCGCCGAGTGCGAGCGAGGTAATGAGATAAAGAGACAAAGGCTGAAGGAGAGAGGAGAAGGACGAATGAAAGGGGGCGACGGAGAGAGAAGGAGAGAAGAAACGAGGTGGAGGAGGTGGAACAAACAAGTGGCTCCGTCACTTCTTCCATTACTTCACCCTCTGATTGAAATAACACATCTGGAGCGTTAGTAATGTCACCTTTAGAGCTTCTGGAGGAGTTGGGTGAATCAATCGCCTCCCTCACTCCGTCTCAGCCAATTATGTCATCGGCGGGTTTATGAAACAACAGGCAGCGTGACCTTGACAACAGGAGTCGACTGAACCTGGATCTGTGAGGAAGTGCGAATCAGCGTGAATGTCGTTCTCATCACCAGTGATCCAGTTCAGTTCCAATAATCTCTGTGCATCTTAGACAGTAAAAAGTCCACGTCCCCCCCTCGACCTCCCACCCCCTGACTCACGTCTCAGGTACCTAAGGTGCCGTTATTAGATCCTCTTTATCCTCGGCTCGTGCATGAAGGAGTTTTTCTGCGTTAACATGCAGATAACATGTGGAGGGAGCTGTTGCCGACCACTGCTCCTGAAGGCATCAGCAGGAAAACCAGCAGTAAAGGGTTAGAAAGTAAATGTAGTTTGGATTCAGGAGAAACAATTAGCACTAACGTGGTTGTTCAGGGTCGAGTTGCTGCATGTCTGCGGTTTGTTTGCTGTTATCCTTAAGCCGTGAAGTGTGACAGCCAGGCACAGTGTTCACATCCAGTCGTTTCCAGAAATCTATTGTGAGCAGCAGAGAGAAAAAGGAGCCGATCTCCATCCGGGCGTGACGCTGACGCTGGCTCGTTCATCACCACCCTGCCTCCACTTAAACATAAGTCAACTTTAAGTGAACGTCAGCTACAGCAGCTTAATGGACAGTGAAAGAATAAGAGGATATAAAGTTCATTTATGGCTAAATGACTGATAAAGACACGGTAAACTGTTCAGACACGCAAACCAACACCTTTGCCTTTCATTTTAATTCACGCTGACGGCGTAATTAGTTCCACGGTTTTGTTCCCGGGAGCATCTGAGAACAAGGACCGGCAGCAACCAGCGGTGGCACCTGCTCTTTGTCTTTTGACAGGCACAGTGGGTGATTGAATTGTCTGTATCAGCATGTCAGAGCCCTGAAACACATTCACCAACCTCCTAAACAGCTTGTGACAAGCCTGAGTCTGGCTGCCTCCACGGAGAGACCAGACCACAGGTGCCATCGCTCTTCAGACAGACTGTGACGGGGAAACCTTTCCAGGAGGACGGACAAAACCCGCACAAATCAATGGAGGCTCCGGTCGAGTGCTGCTGTCGCGGCGCATGCTGGTTCGCTGCGACGCAGAAGATCTTAGAGGACGGGAATGAATGAGAGGCAGACCCACACACACACACACACACGCGCTGGCAAACCCAACGAACGGCACCCAAACATTATTTAGACCTGTTAACACGAGATTACAGGCCGCCCCGTTACTTTCTGTTCTTTGAACCCCGTGGAGTCTAATGGCCTCTGTTCATAGTCCAGGTAATGTGTTCAGCCACATCAAAGGAGGGAAAAATGCTCAGATACAGGATCCGTACACTGCATTAGCTGTGGCCAATCATCTCTGAGCACAGCTGTAATAAGCTGGATCCTGCACCAGCTCTGGTTACAGGCCTCGCTGGTCCGGTCTGATCAGGGAAAACAGAGAAATTTAGCCCAAAACCTTTCAAATAATCTAGACAACATACTGCATGTTAGCATAGTTTGGACTAACGAACGACCAACGTCTGCATTCCTGTGTTCTAGCTTTACACGTGTCCAGGAGCCGTTTTCATGTCATTTACATTCAGACACCACGACATTAACTCTCCCAGCTCGTCCAAACGCATTCTTCCTGCTTAGAACTCAATTAAAGATCCTCCAAATGCTGTTATCAAAACCTAATGTGTCTGCAAAGGAAACCAGAGACCAGAGACAGAGTTGTTCTTTGTTGGATGTTTCCCACATGCACCTGAGCCTGCGTGACTGGGACGGACAAAGCAGATGAACCAGCCACAGCACAATCACTGCTGAGACGCCGCTCTGGGACTGGTCATGGAGCACCACGGCTCCCGGGTCCTGCATCATCTGCAGGGTTCAAGTCCTCGGCTGAGAGAATAGAGTTTCTAAAAGTATTCTAAGTAGAAGTTTTCTTCCCTCACTGCTGATAATAGTTAAGAAACGTGCGACTAATAACTGGACTCCACCTCGTGATATGACCCGGCTGAGCGCGGGAGAACAGCTGAACAGCTACTGTCTCATTATTCCAACTCAGCTCGCTCCTCCGGAGAATGTGCGACTCGACAGCACAGCCCAGGCCACAGCGAGCGGCGCACGCTCGGGGTCAAGTGTTGGGAGAGCTGCAGATCCATTATAAAGATCAGCCTGTAGAGGATCCAGGTGTCTAGACACAGAGTGCATTACGTGATTAAGCGGAGTTAAGATGCCGCACGAGTGCAGAGCGTGTGTGTGGTGCAGATGAGGAGAGCAGCTCCTCCATGAATCACGCTCCAGCCATCCAATTTAGACTGTGGGGAAGAGGTGAATCGATCCAGGATGGGGGGGCTTTCCAAACACAGTGGGAGGTTTGAAAACATTTTACGCCCCCCACCCCCCCGCTCTGATGCTGCAGCAAACACTGCACCCACAGGCTGGTGGTTTGTTCAATCATGGCAAAGGTCACCTCAAGGCACGAAACTCAGTTTACCAGAGGAAACCTCCAGCAGGACCAGCTCAGGGGGGGCGGCCATCTGCACCCACCGGTCCTGACAGAAGCTTCGTACTTTCCCGCTTTCCTGGACGCCAACGTGCAGCCGCGTGAACTTTCAGTTGGTGTTTTTGTCCTGAAAATGACTCGGTCACACTTTTCTTCCTTTGAATGAGAAGATTCCAGACACACGAAGACAACAAAGAGGAGGAGATTTAGGGAGAGAGTCACAAGGACACGCAGAGGTAATGAAGGAGAAGCTGATCCCCGTAAATCGCTTGACCCAAACTTCCTCGTTGAGATGCAGCCCAGGCCTGCTCCAATAGAGACTGAGCCAAATACAGTCTGGCTATAAAAGCACGTATAAAACCTTTATCACTCTCCAGGTTGGAGAACCCACAGTAAACAGTTCCCCAAACAAGCAATATAAGCAAAGCTCTGTGTTTGTGGGGCTGCTGGTGCTGCACGTCTCACCCGTCATCACATCACGCGTCCGAAAAATCAATCTCCATCTGAGCCTCCCACCACCGACTCTACGCGCTTCACGATCCGAACACGGATCCCCAACTCGCTGGGGTTACCTCAGTCTGCTGAATGCATATCATCCGTCTGATGAAGCAGGAGTCATCAGACAGGGAGCATGGACACAACGCAGACAGGCTCGGATAGATACGCGGTGAGTCCTGATGCTGATCAAACTGATATGGAGCCACATCAGCATCATCGTCAGGTTTAAAGCTGTGAGTCGGCTAAATTCCAACCCTCTACTTTCATTTAAAAGACCAGATCAGCTGTTTGGAGGTCACGTGGGGAGTGATGAAGTAGTAGGGGAGTGGAGATGCTAACGTCCTGCCACGTAATGGGAGATCTCGAGGCGGCCTCACTCTCCCGCCCTGGTCCTGAGGGACGAGCGACACTTTGCAGAAACCGAAAGGAGAGAAATGGGTTGATGATTTCTGTCTGAGACAGTTAAATGTCCCTCTCACGTCCCCTGAAGGAGAACCACAGGATTCTGTTTCTGTCCCACGACCAGCCAGACTTTTCCTGCTTCCACCTCTGGAAGGCCGAAGTGCTGATTGGACACGTTGTGAACCGTTTCTCTCAATCACCATCAAAGCGTTGGGAGTCTGCAGGTGCGTTGCTGCGGCCTTCGCACCCCGACCCTCTGTTATTCTGGAGTCATATTTCAGTCTTTGCATAATACATCAAACACATCTCAGAGAATATCCCAGATGACAACGATGCATATTAATTTCCACATTTTACCTTCAACGGTCCCAGAAGCTTGTTATCCTTGAGTTTTGATGCCTCCTGGATTCTGCTGAAAGAGATGAGGTTCATTTATCTTTTTAAGCAGGAGGAACACGCCGCTCAA
>JAUMHF010000006.1:17435321-17470321 GCA_032359275.1 Microctenopoma steveboyesi | reverse complement strand
CCCTGACCCTGACCAGGCGACAATCTCTGTAACCTTTTAGATCTAAACGTTTCAGCCTCTGCACAGAATTCACCCACGTGTCATTTCTACACATCTAAGTTCATCACCTGCTGTAGAAGACGTGTGGGTTTTACAATCCATCGCTTTGTTGAGGAGAAATCTAGATGAGGAGAAGTGGGTGTGGCTACTCACTCGGTTTATTTACAGGTTATAAAATGAGAAAACAGGGAAACAGTGGAGATTACATGTCACAGGCTGTGGATGATGGTCCGGTTCTTCAGGCTCTGGACGTACTCTTTGGCCTGGTCAAAGCTCGTCGTCTCCTCCTTTTTGGGCGGGGAGCCCTCCACCAGCTTGACGAAGTAGTGGCAGTAAACTTTGTCCATGATGCCGAACATCCCGCGGCCGTGGTAACGGATGCGCTTCAGGTACCTCCCTTTGCTGGAGAAGGACTCGGCTGCCGGAGATCAGATAAAGAACAGCACGACTCAATCAGCTGAACAAAGGAGAAACAGGAGGAAATAACAAAGACGTGTCTGTAATGACGGCTGAAGCTCTGCAGAAAGAACCTGAACTCAAAGAAATCTGCTGCTTTCATAAAAAACTCATTACCTGCTGCAACCGCAGGTCAATTTTCCACCTTTTAAAATGTGTTTTCCTGCTTTTTGAACAATTGCTGAACACGTGAAGACTGACGCGACATTTCTGTGTCGCTTTGGGAAGTGAAAGGTTTTTCTTTGTTAGATTAAAGTCTATTAAAAAGTCACGCTCACAATGTAAAACAGCGAGTGTTTGAACTGTCACTTATCTAAACGACTTAAAAAGACGTCGTGCTGTTGTGTTTCATATTCATCCCAGTCAACAAACACGTCAGCTGCTGTGTTCAGAGCCGACCGGTTCCAGCGCGCGAGCCTCCTGCTGCTGCTGCTGCTGCTGCTGCTGCTGCTGCTGCTGCTGCTGCTGCTGCTCCCTAACGTTACTCACCTAGATACAGGTTGGACTTGTACTCCACGTTGTGATTCCTCACTGCCATCTCCTGGGCTTCCAGAAGGACCTGAAACCACCAAACATGCTTTTAGTGTGAACACGAGACAACTAAGTGAAGACACTGGAGCTCATCAGGAAACGTTTCTCTGTAGCTAAGAACTGGATCTAAGCGGTGTTGTTCAGATGTGGTTTCTGCAGGAACAACAGCGTTAACCACCTCATTTTTGGGGGGTCTTATTTTAATGCACATCTGGGAGTGATTGCTGTGTTCACGCCAGACTAATAACGTTTTCTGAATCGTCGTATTTTAAATACATCATCACTTTTATTGTACTGCTATAAGTGATCATGTAATTTGAACAAATGTTTTTATTACACATTGTGCTTGTTTATTATGAATAATACTATCATTATATACTAATAATACGTCAGCCCCCACACAACAACACGCGGATATGTTACTGAGCCTTTATCAGGAACAACAAGAACACACTTTCAGCGGTTCTTGATTCTCAAACTTTGCTATTTGTGACTGAGGCCCCGTATTTTTTGAGCCATGTTTATTCGTGACGGGATGATTGATTTGAATCAAAGATGCACGCGATCAGCGGCACGAACCTCTTTCATGACCTTCGCCCCCTTCTTGTCACTGAACTCCAGCTGTGCAACGGCTTCGTCGATGCTCATCCCTCGGACCTGTGGAGGAGGACAAACAGGGAGATGACCCGAGCGTGTTCCCTGCTGACCACAGTGAGCCGCCGTTCACCGACTGGTACTGCGATACTGAAAACGTGTAGCGCTCACCATTTTAGCCAGATACCACATCTTGTCTTTGCTGTACTTAATCTGTCTCCTACTGTGATGGATCTCCTGTGAGAAAACAAAAACGTTCAGGTGCGTTCAGACATCCCCTCGCTCTGCTCCACTTGTCAGAAACCAGCACAAAGACTCACTGCTGGTCTGCGGGGCTCATCTGGCAGCTGAGGAGGATGCATCTTCTTATTCTTCCTCTCCCAGTTTTTGGTTTCCAGTGATGCGCTGGTGTGGACACATGACAGCTGCTGTGGACTAACACCCAGGACCTGCAGTCTGAAGACATGTCGAGGAGGTGGACACACAGGGATGTTATTATCTCTGTGCTGAATTATTTTTCCTTGTTCTTGAACCTGCATCACTGACACTGCAGCACAATCACACAGGTTTTACGTTCAACCATGTGAAACGTTATTATCGGGCAGAAACGCCTATTGCAGAAGTGTAGATTAAGATTTAACTTCCTTTAGAAACCGATGGGTTTGTTTTGTCCTTCTGCAATGACAGAGCTAAGTGAGCTAACACGTTAGCTACCGTGCTTACTGAAGATTAACTTACCTTGGGTGTAGCAGCCCAGTTATGCTCCTAATAAGAGATAAGCCTGAAAACAAGTGAACTAGTTAAAGCGTCGCAAACATAAAAAAAATAAATAAATATATATTGCTGATTTTGTGGAGTTTCTCCTACCGCGTCCTGTCATTGCAGTCGCCATGTTGCATTTTCACGACACTACCGTTGACGCTTTACGGTAGAAAAGTTTACATCGTTAACAGCGACAGTTTGTCCATCGTAGCCGTGGGCGGCACCAACGTAGTTTAGTTTTCTTACAAAATATTAATACTATATTATCAGCTTGAATTATAACTGTGATACCAACTTTACCCAATTTTTTAAACGGCAAACTCGGCATGGTATGACCCAGCTAGGATGCCGTATTCGGCACCGGCAACATTTACGACACCACGCTGGCCGTACGGCCGTTAGTGTTGTAGCTACGACGGCGCTGGTGACATGTGAGAAGTTAAGTTTTGGTTTTTCAGACTGCATTAAAGAGGAAAAGAATAACCGTGTGAGGCGCCATGCACGAAAGGCTGCTTCCCGCCTCCCCGAACTGGTACTGTTCTCGCTGCTGCGACACCAACAGCAGCGGTTTACTGGGCGTCGGAGCCAAAAACATCATTTATTTGATTGACGTGTCTGCATCTTCCTGCAGGGTCGTAGGTGAGTCCGCACGAACACCGCAGCACACATGCCGGAGCATGAATGTACTAAACAGGTAGAAGAAGGGTCATTGTCCAAACCACGACGATCAGGTCATCTCAGGTGTGTGAACTGAACTACAGAAAGTCAAGTACGGCTTTGACTTAAATGCTAAATAAGGTCCAGTGACATTATGACCTGTGAGGTAAAGAACTGGGCATAAAACAGTTGACACCTACAGATGACAGTAGAAAGCAGTGCCTGGCTCTCGGTGTAACTAAGGTGTGAGCCTGAGCCCGGAGAGTCGTGATGGGGACGAGGATGCAGAGATTCCTCACTGAGGTCACAGAGGATGGACTGCACCGTGGACGACGCGTGTGTGTGAGGAGATGGGGTGAGACCGTTCACTGAGAAACCTGCGGCTGTGTGGGACAGTCTCTGCCGCTCGTCTCCGTGGGCCTTTAATCAGCACCTGTGAGCTCCAGCCCCGTTTAACCTGCTTCTCACATCATTCACCAAACACTCACTGGAATCACTGGTTTTTCTGCTTCCATGAAATTTCAGAATTAAAGCCAGTGGGCTCTTTTTTTTCTGTCCGTTAGCCTAAGTCAGGTTTTGGAAAGAGAGGATTCCTAAACCAGCTCTGCTGAGTTGTTCTACTTCCTACAGATGCTTCTCGTGACTAATAGAAAGAAACCGTCGCCTCTCATCTTCGTAATCTGACTGAGCTGAGATATCTGGTTCCGGCCTTCCAGATCTTTGAGTTGTGACGTCACGTCCTTGTCCTTGTCTCCGTCTGTCTCTCAGGTGAGCTCGTCGGCCATAAAGACCTGGTGTCGGGCTTTTCCTTCTGCCAGGAAGCCGGACAGAGTCGCTTCTGTGTCAGCTCCTCCACTGATGGAAGCGTCTGCTTCTGGGACACAGACAGCAGGGCTCTCACCAGGGAGCACGCGTCTCATCAGGTGAGCACTGTCCCCGTGTTTCCAGTGGGTTCTCACATCCCGCTGGTGCCCCCTGCAGGCTGGAGGCTGCTTCGCATCAGAGGAAGAAGGTCTGACGGCTTTTCCACTGTCACACACAGAGCCCCGTCTCAGCGGTGCACTGGTCCCCGGTGGATAAAAACCTGGTGGTGTCAGGGGACGAGAAGGGCGTGGTGGTGTGTCACTGGCACCACACGGGAGACACGGCCAGCTTCTTCCCGGAGCCCAGGACCATCTTCTGCCTCACCTGCTCCCCTCACAGCTGGAGCACTGTGGCTGTCGGGTAAGAAGAGCTCAGCTCAGCGTGGTGCATGTTGTGTGGACCAGAGAGAGAGAGAGAGACCTGCGCCCATGAACCAACACTGTTCTGCTCTGTCGAAGGTACAAAGATGGGATGATTGTACTGATTGACGTGAGTAAGAAGGGCGAGGTGGTGCACCGGCTCCGCGGACACGACGATGAGATCCACTCGCTGGCTTGGTCCCCTGTGGAGCGGGAGGACGCCCTCAGCAGCAGCAGCAGACCCGAGGACGGTGAAGGTAGCGGGGTGCTGTTCACTCTGTAGACTCAGTTAGTTTTCGGTCAATGAACAAATGTTTTCTTGTTTGTGTGACGCAGAAGCCTCTAATGGAGCGTGTGCAGCCGCGGAGAAGGGCTGCTATCTCGCCTCTGGAAGTAAAGACCAGACGCTGAGGATCTGGAGCACGGCTAAGGGCAAAAGTAAGAGATGAAACCGTCGTGTTGTCCTTTTACAGCAGCAGGAAACTCACCACGAGCTGCTCCACCCACAGGCGCGATGACCCTGAAGCTGCCGTACCTGAAGAAAAGAGGCTCTGCAGTGGATCCCGGGCTCAAAGAGAGACTCTGGCTCAGCGTCCACTGGCCACAGGGACGTCCGGCGCAGCTCGTGTCCAGCTGCTTCGGGTACACACGCGTCTTTCAGTCCAAACGCCAGCGAGTGATTCATGTATAGGACATTACATGACATGCGTCGCTCTGTGTCCTCAGTGGCGAGCTGGTGATGTGGGACTTGACCAGGTCTGGGAAGCAGAGGTGGACTCTGTTAGGAGCGTCCTCAGAGGGTCAGAACCACAGCAGGATCGTCTTCAACATGAGTTCAGTTCAGCTGCAGGACGGCAGGGAGCTGCTCATCAGCACCTCCATGGACAGAGAGGTGAGTCTCTGATTGGCTGCTCACATTCCTTAAAGCGACAGGTACCTCAGCTGGGAAGCAGGTCGCTAACAGTGCTAAGCTAACTGGCAGCTGGTTTCCAGGTTAAATGCTGGGACCTGGCGTCTCTGCACTGCTGCTGGACTCTGCCCACCCTGGGGGGCTTCGTCTACACCCTGACCTTCTCCCCCGTTGGTGCTGGCTGTCTGGCCCTGGGTGTCGGTGACAACATGATCCGGGTGTGGAACACTCTGACCACCCAGAACCAGTACGACACCAGGTCCTTCTGGCAGAGCATCAAGTCCAAGGTCACAGCGGTAAGATTTACCTGTGAAGTACAAACGCACAGGAACATTATGACGAGCTGCTGGCGTGACGTAACGCACGCAGCAGTCAGAAACTCCCGAGGAGACGTCCGTCAGCTCGCTGTGACTCAAACGTATGAAGCGTCATGTCGCAGGCTGCTGCTGATGCGTCCAGTCGTCGCCCTCTTCTCTTAGACGAGGTGCATTAAGAAGATTGTCCTTTTTTGCAGCTGGCGTGGCACCCGAAGAAAGAAGGAGCCTTGTCTTTTGGAACAGATGACGGCAAAGTTGGAGTCTACGACGTCTTTTCAAACAGGTGTTTTTCATAACTTGCTGTCTGCAGGTTCAAACTTTTCACGTCATTTATCATCTGTTCTGCTTCATCTCCTCCCAGGCCTCCTCAGATATCGAGCTCCTATCACCGCAAAACGGTGTACACGTTGTCCTGGGGGCCCCCGGTCCCCCCGCTGTCGTTTGGTAAGCTGCAGCTGTTTGTGCTAAACGCCCTGAGTCAGCAGAAAAGTAGCATCTCTGTACCCCCCCGCTCTGTGATCGACTCTGTAATAGAATGAGCTGGGAAAACATTTAGTGCTCTGCCCCCCCAGCCGCTCGTGGGGAAATCCAGACGTGGGATCATTTAGCCAGATGTCACCAGGTGACAGTTGGATTAGTGTGTCACTCACTTTCACGTCGCGTTCATCCTGCTGTTTTCCCCCTTTTACCGGGATCAGTCATGAACCTGACGTGGTTTTTATGTGCACGTGTGACGTCCAGGCGCGGCGGGAGCTAAACCATCCTACAGCCTGTACAGCTGCGCCGGCGAAGGCGTCATCCTGCAGCACGACGCGTCGAAGCTGAGCGGGGAGGCGTCGGACATCGACAAGCTGATCAGAGACACCAACGACATCAAGGTGTGTGTCGAGCTCTCGCAGCATGTGAGCAAAGACCAGTGAAGCCGTCGTTACTTCTCTGCTCTCAGCTCCTTCTGCTTCCACGCACAGACGGCAGAGAGCTGGAGCCGTGGTTCTAAAAGTGATCTCTGCTTCCCAACAGCACAAGCTGTCGCCGCACACCGACATCAGCTGGAAGCCGGATGGGAAAGTGGTTGCCATCGGCAACGAGGACGGGTAAGCGTGCGGCCGAGTCAGTTGAGTTTGCCCGCGTTGTCTCTCTGACCACGCGCTCTCTCTGCTGCAGGTGCATCGACGTGTATCAGGCTCCCAGCCTGAAGCTGCTGTGCAGCATCCAGCAGCACCACAAGATCATCAACGCGCTGCGGTGGCACCACCACCACAGCTCCCCGCCGGAGCTGAGCTGCCTCCTCGCCTCCGGCTCGAGCAACGCCATCGTCTACGTGCACGACCTGCGCGCCGTCATAGGTGAACTCGCCGAACTACTCGGCCTCATTCCAAACGTTCGTGCACCAGAGAGGTTCTAACCAAAGCTGACTGTTTTTATGCAGAGACCCCCCCACAAAGTCCTGTGGTGCTGACGGAGCCGTATCGCCGGCTGTGTGGTCACACGGCTAAAATCACCGGCCTGTCCTGGAGTCCACACCACGAGGCCCGGCTGGTCACCGTCTCCTATGACGGCACGGCTCAGGTGGGTTTCACGCCTGCGTCGTGTCACGTTTCAGCACATGCATTTTCTCTCTGCTGCTGATTCTGGCGCCTGTGTCCGGTTCAGGTGTGGGATGTGCTGCAGGAGGCGGCCGTCTCCAACTACCGGGGGCACGTTGGTTTTGTGCTGTGCGTGGACTGGTCTCCTGTGGATCCCGATGTGATCTGGACCGGAGGGAAGGACTTCACGGTGCAGGAGTGGAGAGTGTCCAAACAAGAGTTCACAAAACCTCCCAAAGGTGAATATCCGTCTCTGGACAACACGCAGAGAAAACGGCAGCCACTCGCTCACGGGCGCACGCTTGTCCTCGCAGGGAAAAAGATGGCGGAGCTGAAGGAGAAGATGAAGGCCAAACCCAAACAGAAGAAGAAGAACAGGAAGGCGCCGTGGGCCGGAGGAGCCGCGTCGCCAGAGATGAACGGAGAGTCCGCTGCAGGAGATCAGGGTGTAGCGGGAGCGGCGCAGTCCAGTGAGGACGATGACGTGAGCTCAGCGAGCAGCTCCGTCGCTTCACCAGGTAACGGAGGAGAAAACTCCACCTGCTGCGACAGAACCCGTCAAAAACTAACCTTAAACTTGTTCTGACGTTTGGTTTCAGCAATCTTTGAGACGCAGAAAAAACCGTCTGCTGCTGCTAAGAGCAAGGACAGACCAGGTAACGCATGCTCCTTCCTCCAAAACACCGTCAGCTGGGTGGAGCTTCTAACAAATGTTTGTGTGCACAGACACAACCCTGCTGAAGAAGAAGAAGCCTCGCTCCATGCTGCCGCTCAGCACGTCCATGGACCATCGGCCCAAAGAGGAGCTGCTGCAGGACTGCGTCACTCTGGCCTCCATCCAACACGGCAACGGTAGGAGTGCTTCACCCAGTCACTCATGTGTTTGGAGCAGGTGTGGGTCAGAGACGGCGATCGAGCCGCTCCGTGGTTCAGGATTTAGATCGAGAGGCTAAAGTCACCTGTCACAGCACAGTAGAGCATGATGGGAAAGGAGGGGACGGGTGAGCCGTAAAGAATTCAGAGAATCTTGGTTTACAGGAGAAAATGTGATTTAAACTTTCCAGAATCAGACTGTTTCCTGTGTGTGTGTGTGTGTGTGTGTGTGTGTTCCAGCGCCCCCTGCAGGCTGCGTCCCGGGCCAGGGAGAGCACATCCACCTGGGCCTCTTCGCGGACAGACGCGCTCTGCACCGTATGTTTGAAGCTGAAGGTGTGTGTGGTTCTAACCTGGAGTTTTCGTACCAGTTCTTGTGGTTTGTGGTTTTATTTACTGCTGCTCCTCAGTGGACGGCCACATGGAGGCGGGACACTTTGAGTCGGTCGTGTACCTGAGGCTGTGGAGCGGAGACGTGGAGGGGGCGCTGCAGCTGGCCACAGAGAAGGGAGAGCTGAACGACCACCTTCTGTCCGTCGCTCCTATGGGTACGAACCTGTTTGCTCCTCGTCACACGAGTCGACTCGACTCGATCGCTCTGTCAAGTCTCAGCAGTTTGTTCCTCTGACTCCCCTCAGCCGGGTTCCAGGCGTGGAGCCGAGCGGTGGAGGCCTACGTGAAGCAGCTGTGTCTGCAGGAGCAGTACCTGAAGGCGGCGTCCCACCTGCTGTCAGTCAACAAGCTGTACGAGGCCGTCGACCTGCTGCACTCGCACAGACTCTACAGGTTCGCCCTCCGTCCGTCCGTCCGTCTGTCTACTCTCACTTCTTAGTGGAGCTGGTATCTAATGCTGGTCCTCGTTTTGTTTCTCGTCAGAGAGGCCGTAGCGCTGGTCAGAGCCAGGCTGCCGGCGGACGAGCCCGTCCTGAAGGAGCTGTACACGTCCTGGGCCGCCGTGCTGGAGAGAGACGGGCATTTCTCTGCTGCTGCTAAGTGGTGAGTAACTCCCCTCTGAGCAGGGTCAGTGCTAAAGGTTAAAGGTTAAAGGCGTTCCTCTCAACCCGTCCCGTCTCCCAGCTACCTGGCTGCTGGCGCCAGTTTCGATGCCGCCAAGGTCGTTGCCCGGAAGAACGACGTCTCCTCGCTGACGACCGCGGCCAGCCTGGCGAGAATCTCCGGGGAGGCTTCTCTGGCTCAGTCTCTGGCGCTGCGGTGCGCCAAAGACCAGGCTGCTGCTCAGGATTGGGTGGGAGCCCAGGAGGCGCTGAGCTCGCAGGAGAGCCTGTTGGTCAGTGGCAAACACAAAAGAACAACTTTAGTGCGCCTCGCTCCTCGAGTGACCTGCGACCACCTCCCCCTGCAGGGCCACCGGCTGCACCTCTGTGTCGCCGAGCTGCTGGCTGCAGCCCTGGCGGACTCCAACGTCGCACCTCAGGCCTGCGTCTCCAGGCACCCGTGGGCGGCGGTGGGCGAGCGGCGCGTCTGCTTTCAGGACCGAGTGAGAGACGTGTGGGACGAGCAGTTTGGTGTTTCGGAGAAGTCGTCGGGATGTCGCAGCGCCACAGCTCTGATGCAGGAACTGAAGTCTGCAGAGAGTCCAACGCCCACCGCCAACGTGCCGCTCAGTCAAGTACCGTGTCTCCAAACTAAACATATATGTAGGAAACATGTCAAAGTGTAAATCACTGACTGTGTCTGGCCCCAGGTCCTGCTCCATTCATCCCTCCATCTGACCTGCTCTCTGCTCAGCTGGCTGCTGGACGATGACGCGCGGCAGATGAAGGAGTTGTGGCAGGCGGTCGCGTGGCCTCGTGGCGCCGGACACGCGTGCGTCTCTGCAGAGCTCTGCAGGCTGCTCTTCCCTGACGGTGAAACATTCCCTCCATCCTGGCGTTTTCTGTTAGGACGGATGTTCGTCCGTCATCTCGTCACCATCTCTGTTTCTTTCCTCAGGCGTCGTCGGTGTTTGCTCCAGGAAACACCCCAGAACCCTAAATCTCACAGAGGACGAAGAAGCCAAAGCTGCTGCCACGAGTCTTCAGGCCTTTGTCAATTACCAGCGTCTGTACGAATGCTGGTGGAGCTCGGCCAACAGGGAGGAGGCTGAAGGTGGACGCGGCCTCTCGGGAGCCGTGAACGGAGGTTTATCGGAGTCAGGAGAGAACGTGTGCTCACACAAACTGGACTTTGATGCGTCTCTGCTTCTGTGTGAGCATCACGCCGCCTGTCAGGCCGCGCAGAGGTCCGTCAGAGAGATCCAGGAGCGCCTGGCCGGCTTGGTGCTGAACCACAGCCGAGCCCAGGGAGGCCCGCTCGAGCCTGGGGACAAACAGGAATCCTCCCCCACCGAAGAGGCTCCGGAGAGACGGGAGTCCGCTGACGCCGAGCGACGGTGAGTTCTCTACACGGGTAATGTTCTTCATTGAGTTACCGAGACACACGTAGACGGGTTAGGGAAGGAAACGTGCTCGCCGTCTTGTGGCGGGTGAACCATGCAGTGACTCTTAGAGTCAGAGCAGAGGTCCGAGTGTGAAGGACGGATCAGCACGGGAGGAGGTGAAACACGTCGTACCTCTAACAGAACTGCCCGTGTCCTGCTTTCTGATGTGTCTCTCAGGCCGGACGACCAGGAGAGTCTCCTCGATCTCTCTGCCAAGATGTCCGAGCACCAGAAGCAGCTGGCGGACCTGCCGCAGTCAGTCAAGGTAGGTGGTGACATGAGATGGACATGCGAGTGTGATGTAGCACAGCAGTATTCTGGACGTGCACCCAGCTGCTGCTTCCGTCTTTTGCCTCAGATGTATCCTCATCCCGACGTTGTCGAGTGTTGCCTCGTCCTCCTGCGCTTCGGCGAGTCTTCGCCATCTGTGTCCGAGTCCCTGCAGCAACAAGCCAGAGATCTGCTGCGTAAATACGGAACAGGCGCGTCCGTCCAGAAGGCTTCGCTGAGTTTGTCACCTGAAGCAGTCGCTGCTGGACCGACGGAGGCGCCTCCACCACACAGCAGTTAATTCAATAACCCACTGCTTGCTTTGTCCTGAGCTGGACGAGACGCAGCTTCAGGCAACGGTTAGATGACCAGTCACTCCAGCCTGTTCAACGTTGAGCGCTCATATTTCTGCTTCGAAAAATGTAAACTTGTGAATTAAGTGGAGATTTCCTATTAAAAATGAACCAGTATCCGTTTTCTGCAGCATGTGGAAATCATTTAGTGGTTTAAAACCTTTCAGCTGCTAAACGAGGCCTGACTTTTACAAATAAAAAAATACTTTATACATTCAAAATACAAAACAATTTAATATACAAGTGTTTAAAACAACATGTGTGAAGGTGACAGTTCTGTGAACGTACAGAGCGACGGCAGGAAACACATGCAGAACCAAACAGTTACACTGTTAAAAGCGTCTGAAAGTTGGAAAGAGCTAAAACATTTTTATTCTCAAATTTATACAGTTTAATTTACAGGCTCCCTCCAGCGTTCACTAAAAAAACATGAGCCGATGCCTGCTAACATTTGGTCTGAAGTCACAGTTATGAGACGGGGGCTGGTCCCGCGCTCTACAGGAGGGCGTCACTAACGCTGCAATTAAACAAGATCTTTAAAAAAGTGTTCCCAATATATGGCCATGTACTCGGTAAAAGCCACGGAGAAGAGACGAGGGCTCCACCGTCGCCGAGTCCATTCCGCAGTCACTCCAGAGGGAGATGGAAAGAAATCTCGAGTCTTGTTCAGGGACTAGAAGCTGGTGGAGCTCATGGGAAATCCGCTGGTTGACTTTTAAAACGAGTGCGACTCCACCTGAAGAGTCGAGCGCTCGAGGGTCAGTGCTTGTTGTTCGTCTCCTCCTGGCCTGAGTTGGAGATGCCGTTCTGGGTTTGGCTGGAGCCGGAGCCCAGGCCGTACAATCTCCCACAGTACTTTGCGTCGTCGATGTTGTCTTCGAAGAAGAGCTGGGGGGGGGCACACAAAAGAATCAGGTGAAATAAGTTTGTCACACAAACTAAAAGCTCTGAAAGAGACTTCAGTGCATTCTGGGAAATGTAGTTAATAAACCTGCACCGAGAGCGGAACAGTGTCTGAAAATAACCTCCAACATAACTTTACTTCAGCAGCGTTCAGTAGACGAGGTCGCCTGGTTCACAGACGATAAGCTTCTGATTCGTACCTCTTTCATCCTGAAGAAAGCCATCCCAGTGAGCAGGGAGTCGGATCCGGCCTGATGCTGCCGCCCGATGCGCTTCAGCTCCAGCTGGTCCGCCACCTCCTGCAGCCCCCCCTGCACAGTCACAAGGCTCAACGCGTGATATGTTTCTATGGTACATTTATTCAAGTGCTACTCGGTCCAGTACAGGTAACTGATACGTCCATAGAGGCAGATCGAGATTAAGCAGGACATATCAGAAGAGTCAATCAGGTCACTTTTAACTCCCATTTAAAACCATGTTTACACATGAATACATGGTTTATATTTACATTTATTATTTTGAAATGTGCCATTTTGCACAATTAGTACTTTCGGTACATTCTGACGTTTACAGGTTCCTCTAGTTCCTTTGTAATGAGCCTTTCTCCACTGACTTCTGCATGTTGGTACTGTGATACCTTCAGGTTCTTGCAGCTCTTCATCAGGTACTTGACATCATAGATTG
This sequence comes from Microctenopoma steveboyesi, assembly GCA_032359275.1. Classification (NCBI taxonomy): domain Eukaryota; kingdom Metazoa; phylum Chordata; class Actinopteri; order Anabantiformes; family Anabantidae; genus Microctenopoma; species Microctenopoma steveboyesi. Next base: position 17,457,723 of record JAUMHF010000006.1, on the reverse strand, counting down.
CAGGGAAGAACAAGTTGAGGATCTGGAAGAAGTCGTGCTCCTCCTCTGGGAGTCGCGCGTCTGTCAGGAGCTTCACCAGGTAGCCAAAGTCGTAGCCGCTGGGAAACAGAACGAAGCGTTACGGTTCGGGTCAGAACAGCTGGATGAATAGCAAAATTGTTATGTTGTATGTATAAGGTTTTTGTGTTGTTTCATCCTACACTGGAATAATTGCACATTACCCTCACTGCTATAATGACAAGAAATGTTCCGATTTTGATGCTGAAAGGAGCAATACATTTTTAAATGGACAGGATTCTAAAAACTAGCATCAGAGATGAAAAGCGGAGCCACAGCAGAACACAACGGACCTGTGGAAGGAGAGCCACTTGACATTTTCACACAGCACCAGACCAGACGTCATGAGGAGCTCGGCAAAGTACAGAGTGTCGATTCCCTCTTCTTCGTGCTTCTTAAACTGGAGGCCTGAGTTCTGGAGCAGGTCTATGGAGTCCTGTGAGTACATGTCTTCTCTGTGAGGAACCACAAAAAAGGACATTTAACTTTTCAGAGTGGTGGTGACAATCTGCCTGGCACACTCAGATTTAGAAGGTGGCAGCAGGTCTCCCAGCCTATCCTCCATAACGCACCCGGCACCACCTGTAGCTGCCCCCAGGGGGGATGGGTTAAATGCAGAAGATACATTTCACTACGTGTTGTCCACTCTATAACTATGTATGTGACAAAGAAAATAATGATTCTTCATTATATTGCACTATCATGTGAAAAAAACTGAAGCCGTGAGTTTGGAGACACCTGAATGTATCCACTGCATTTACCGCACATGAGTGAGGTTAAGCTAAATGACAAAAAGACACCTGTGTATGACGCAGTACTAATCTCAAACAATCCCACTGATGAAATCTGACTGAGATTTACCTCATATATTGGCAGCTGCCAGCTGACACAAATAACTCAAATCTAATGATGTCATCCTTTCCACATTCACCGTCTGTTTCGGCAGTTTTATTGGAATAGAATGGAAACACAGACCCTCTAACACTTATGAGAACTGTGAGATGAAAACTAACCACTGATTTTTCAAAATGGGAAATAACAGGTTGCCTACGTGAGGTTGAACTTGAAGTTGAACTGCCACGTCGTCGTGCCAGAGGGATAGTTCCCATCTTCGTTCATGAACGTGAGCCCCAGCTGGATGATCTTCAGGAGGTCCACGTTACACCTCAGCAGCTGGTACTGGTAGTCCACCGTGCTGCGAAACTCCCCAATGGGTCGGACAACGACTCCGGGGAATTCTGTGTCCTGGTGAACAAATTATTCATCAGTCTAACAGTTGAAACGTTTTTCCTAACCTGCTGTAAACAAACCCGTTACTCTTTTTAACACGGCCAACTCTCACCATGGCAATGTAACTGTAGCTCTGAATAATCTGTCGGATCTTCCTCATCTCCTCCTCCACATTGCTCGCCCAGACTTCACAGATTATCTGACTGGAATCTGTAAGTGCGGCTGGCATGTTGGCAGGTCGGGAAGAAAACTCAAACTCCAGGAATCGTGCAGCACTTGTGAACAGTGTGAAATAGAGGCTACGTGATGAAGAAATACAACTCTGAAAGAAGAGGAGAAGAAGATGTAAACCAATGCACTTGAATCTTTTGTTGCTGGCTACACAGTCACTTTATCAAAAACACAAACTGTTTGAGTTTTCAGTAAACAAACACGAGATGCCATCGTTACAGGAAAAACTAAAACCTCGCTACAGGAGTGGAACTAGAATCAAAACAAGTTTAGATAAGAGTGAAGTTGAGCATTTAAAGCGTACATCATGTAAAATCTACTTTTTGTGTATGTATGTAGACAACAAGTAAGACAGAAAAAGTAAAACCAGTGCCATTAATGACGGCTTTTGAGTATCAGGGACAGAGCCATAAAAAATATTCTTAAATGCTACTAAGTAAAATCTTGGGTTCCCTCAAAACATCCTGAAATAATACATTTACTGAAAGTTGTGTTTCTCACGCAGCCCTTTGTCCTGAGCTGAAGTACACAAACTGAAAAAACTATGCATTTCTTTTAAAGAACTCTCCTTTTGCTGGATGTACGGGTTTAGATGTATTTCACATATACCTCATAATTACGGTTCCAAAAAACGTATAAATGTTATGTTTAATTCGTAAAGACGAAACGTGTATATAAAGCATATAGTTAACAGGTAGTGGAAACGATTTCGTCTTACATTGACTAACTTTGTGTTGCCATGACACTGAAATGAAATCACCTCGTTAGCTAGCCGCTTGTTGTTTATAGCATCTTGGTAGCTAACGTTAACGCAACTGACATCTAACGTAATAGCACTGGATTTCACGAGGGTTACTCTAAGGTGAATGTATATATGTATTTATATTGAAATTAGTAACCGGACAGTCTGAAGTAACATTCATACTCACTAAAATGGAGTAAGGTAAGAAAACACTTGCCGAGTTAATAGCGTTAGCATGAGCGGCTAACGTTTACAAGCTAACCCGCACGTTATCAAAAAAGGCTCATCGCCGAAGCAAACAAATTGTAACTTTTCATTAATAAATATCTGAGAATATCTTTGTAAATATTTAGACATGTCATAATATGCTGTAGAAAGTATAAAATTTGAAAAGAAACACAGGTTTACCAGATAATTTCCTCGACGTGTCCTGCTAAGCTAATCTCTAACGCGTCTGTATCTTCTTCGTTTACTTCCTGTGCTGCACTTCTTCTCTTTGTTTGAATCCCAATAAGATCACACACCGCCACCTACAGGCGGTGATGTGCAACGACGTTAAATAAGGTTTTATAGGGGCCCAGCGGTATATTTGGATAATTTGACACATAATACTTTTGTACAAGAATTGGATAGAGTTTTCTGGTCAATGTATTATACTTAAGTACGCATATGTACTCCATTTCAACATCAAGGCCAGTGATTTTCATTATTTTTGTTGCTGTCAAAGAATGGATTCAATATATTGAAACCATCAATGAATTGTATCTACTAGTTTGTGAATGTAGACCCAGATTTTAGCTAATTTGTCTGTGCTATACAGCTGTACTGTTCATAAATTAATAAATGCACATCAGCCAGTGTTTCGTGACACTACCTCTGATGCTTTTTAGTTCTCAACAACAAAAAATACTGTGGTCACATTTCTCAAAGAATAATCTTTGTTGTCTTTATGAGATTGGTTGACTGTTACAAAAATAGAATTTTTTTGTAAAATATCATCATAATGCAACAGGTGTTAGTGGTAAGCTACAGTAACTACAGGCCATGAACCAGGCCTCATTATCACAGGGTGAACTATGGGAACCAACGTTTGGAAATCAGACCAGCTCATATTGTATCGAAGCCACACATCTATTGTCAAAACCTTTCATACACTTACGTGCAAAGCTCCCCTTCCCCTCAGTATGTGACGCACAGGTGTTGCCTTTCTCTGGTTGGATAGTTTGCCGCCCCCAGCATATTTAAAGCCAGCGCACAGGCAGGAAAACTGATTCCACAACAACATCTGTATGTCCATACCGACAATTAATGTGTGTTGACGAAGACTGAAAAAAAAAATTACACAGGGACTCTCTCACTCACACCGACGGACAAGAAAGTACATTTATTTGAAAACCATCTAAAATACTTGATGTACAATTTAGAATATTGCTTGTTTTGTCCACAACACAGCAAAGAAGAGGAGCGAACAGAAACACCTCCCCTGCATAAATATACACTTTAGTTAAACCTTTGTGAATAATGACTGAGACCCAGTAGAGAGGGAAACACATTTAAGTGGTGGAACATCTGGGGAGAGGTCAGATCAGGAACAACTGCAGGAAAACATTTAAACAGCCAGTTATTTTTTACAGCCAGTATGAAAATGATCTCAGGATGATATCAAAGTTGTCAGAAACGTAATTAACAATCATCTGTGCAGTGAAGCGTGTGGCCGCACAGACTGTTAAAATCCACACGTCCCAACCTTGCTTGTTGAAGCTGGGAACTCTAAGACCTTTAAAAAGACAATCATAGGAATCCACAGTAAAGAGAAAAATCTTCCTACTGGTTTAGTCGAGACACCTTTAGAAAGACTCCGGTGGTGTTTCCAGCCCGTTTGGTGTTTTAAACCAATAATTCTGAGGCAGAATTGAGACTTTTCAGTTAAGAACAGAGGTGATATCACAACTAATGCACATTTTTTTGGCCCCAAATACTGTACTTGAGTGAGTCCTGATCTAATGCTCTTTAGAACAAACCACAGAAAGTTAACACTGTTTGACAGAAACACCTTTTTCCTCCCAGGCGTAAAACTGAGATTGTCCTGAACTGAAAACCAGATAATAGGCTGATGCGAGTTCCAACGTGACGGCGTCAGCTGGTCACTGCTCTGCAGATTCAGCTCTCCTCTGAATGTGGGAAATCTCCAGGATCGGCATGAGAAGCTGGAAAGCGTCCTGGATATAGGAAGCACTGTTTGACGCCTGCAATGGAAGATTCAGAACAATGTTAACAACACACACGCTGCAGAGTGTCCTCGGGATGATGTGGGACTATTTCATGATAATTATGAATTAGTATTTGTGTGCTGATGTAGTATTTATGCCACCAACCTCTAAAAAGACTCCCGTTATCAGCGGGTTGAGGACGTCTCCCTTCACGTTTGACTGGGAAACACAAAGTTTTTATCAAGCAACAAAACATTTGTCAAAAGGAACAAATGATTGAGGAGCGTAAGAGAGTTCAATTATTCAATCTAAAACCAACGTTATATTTCATAACCAAACCCTCTGAAGGACAGAACGTCTTAGGATGCTCACACCTACCCCTACAGCTGTCAGGCAGGAAGTGAACTTCTTGGAAAGCAGTGACATTTCTTTACACAACACTACCGTCAACCTGCGGACACACACAGACATATTTATAGATCTATATTAGAGGACAGATCAAACTCCTAAAGTGTCTTCATACGCCCCCCCGCAGCGTCTTACTGGGACAAGACGTCAGCCTCGGCGCTGCTGTGGGAGAAGAGGATCATCTCAGCTACTTTATGGAAAAGCTCAATGGATCGAGCAGTTATCTCAGCGAGGCTCCTGATGGCCGCAGCATGAACCTCCTGAAGGGATATAGCACACACACACAGGTAGTGATCAGAGATGAGTCCAAGTCTGAATAAATATAGAAAGAATTCCCACATTTAGTGAGTTTGTTAGAGGATAAAGTCCAGGAGGCTGATGCATCAGGACTTTAAATGTTTAACAAAGACAAAAGGATTATTGTGTCCACAGACCTCTACGGAGACGGCTTCCTTTCCATGCTCCTGGCTCTGTGCCTCTTCCTTCTCGGGACAGGTCATGTCAGTGACCTGCCTGCAGGCACTCTTGCAGGCCTGTTGGAGGTAAGAGACTAAGCTATGAAGATAACTGCAGCCCCGTCTGTACTAAATGGTTCTGTGAATAAATGACGCTACCTTGCTGAGTTTGCTGGCTGTGGAGGACACGCTCAGACCCTCCAGAGCCTCGGTTATCTCCCGCTCAAACTCTGTGCCATCTTCATCTGAAATTGGAATTAGAAACGGTGATGCACGCTGCATGTTCCCCCGTGTAACGTGCAGTTTTATGGGTGTTTTACTGAGACTTTACCTTTCTTCTCATCAACTTCCTCATCATCAAACTCCACCAGCGAGAACGGCTCCTTGATGTGATCGAGCTCCTCTCTGAGCTCCACAAGCTTGTCTCCTGAGAGAGTGGTCAGCACCGATTTCACCTGCACACACACACACACACTAGTACATACTGAACTGTGGAACCTAAAACTGTCTCATACCCGTGTTGTTACTCTACAATACTGTAGTGGGCGCCGTGGTCCGGTCTAAAGCAGAGTTATCAAACCTACGCGTATACCACACAGACACAGACTCTGCTGCGCTGTAGCCTACACACACGCGCACACGTACACCCCGTATGACAGACTTTTAGTGCAGAAGCATCGGTCAAGCTATATGTCGCAGTTCTTTGTCTAAACTCCAACCAGTGAACAGATGACCACTGGGATTGTGCTCGTTAGCGTGACACAGAGCTTCAGAAACGATCTGCCTGTGCCGACAGAATTCTTTCTCGCCCACTTTTACAGGAAGCATCCGTCTGGCTTAAGTGTGACATTATGGAACTGAACTATGAAAATACCTTAGACTCACTCTCCCGAGACAGAATCTCCAGAGCCTCGAGGTGTGACAGGCCCTGGAATTCATCAAACAGCATCCCGTAGTGAGCCACCGCCGCCTTGTCGGAATCGGACTCTTTCTCTGCCGTCTGCAGCTCCTCTCGCTCCTTCGCCTCCCGCAGGACCTGAGAGACGGAGACCACAGTGACGGTAATTATTTCTGATCATATCTATCCAGTGCTAGCTTTCATTTCCCATCTGCTTACCTGAGACAGGGTGGCATTCCTGATCATCAGTCCTTTGGTCTTCTTAAAGCCAGGATCACCTTCCGCTATCACATCCATCGTCTTCTTCCCGATGAACTCCAGAGCATCCAGCCCACCTGTTATCACCGTCTTACCCTGTGGGGAGGGGAATACACAGGGCAGATGGGAGATAGCATCTAGCCTGGTACAAAGATGTTCAAACGTTCGAGCACAGGTTTTTTCTGCTCACTGTGCTGTGGACGACGCTGGTGAGCGAGGACAACATTCCCATTGCACTTCCCACCGCTGATGATCCGTCTCCCACCGCTGTGTCTGCCTCACTGCCGACGTCGCCTGCACAGGAAGAAACAGACGAACAAATCTTTTTTCCTACGCTCTGTAAAGGTTTTATACACCGTTAGACGACGTGTGGTATCAAATCTGCATCATCACCACCACGATGTCTGTATGTTACACAGGACGTAACATTTTACCCTGCTGCTGCTGCTGCTGCTGCTGCTCGTCCTCCACCTGCGCTGACAATTCAGTCGGACTGGGAATTCCCAGCGATGTCTCAGCCTTCTCGATCACCTGAGTGAGGCCTTGTCCTAGACACACGAGACAATCAGTTTGTATGAGACGTTTAAACAGACACACAGGGACAGTGTGTTATCAAACGTAATAATTAGATGCGAGTACAAACTTTTAATAATTTCGACTAGTTCAAACCTCCTCATGGCATAACAGGCACACAAACACACTCTACGCATGGATAACCAAAAACATGATCATACGCCTTCTCCACTCACCCACGGTGGTCACAGTAGCTGTTGCGGTGGATAAGATAGTTTTCCCCCAGCTGCCCCAATACCCCCAACCACCCTGAGACACGCTGGACTCACTGGATGCCTGAGAATAGTGAGAGAAGCGACAGAATGAAGACAGGGGGATGGTGAAAGAAGACACCAGAAGGAGAAGAAGCAGAGGTTATGAATGAGGAAGGAAGATAAAATCAATAATGTACATTAACTAGACCTTCAGGGTGACTCTGGGATCGTTGGTGTTACCACACCTGATGATGGCGTTTTAGAGATATGCAGCACAGGCTCATTAAACTGTCGAGAGGTCACATGTCACTATATAGATTTGATGCTTTAGAGAACAGCTAGCTAACACGGGATGAACACATAGGCTCTCAAAGTTAAACCCTGTAACTTCGAAGTTCACGTGTATATGTGTAGTATTTTACAAGGAATTCCCAGAAGAGTGAAGTACTCTTTTTACCATAATTAGTAGTTTTGTCTAGTGTAAACAATGATTTTTAGTACTTTTGCCGGCTGCTGCTCTACTTTCAGCGTCTTCTCGTCTTCGGCTGAAGTTTTGGCGTCTGGTCTCCTCCTGGCTTTTCTTGTCGGGGCCACGTCAGTGGATAAATCCGGTGTGGTTGGTGCTGAGCTGTCGGGAGTACTGGCGGCACTGGCGGCACCCTTTGGGGCTTCTACCGATACAGATGTGGCACATTTTTGAGCCACATCCCAACCCTGTGACGTTTCACAGTCTGACATCTTAACGTCTTAGTGCATGCCTTCCAAGGGAGGAGAGAAGAAATATGAGGTTAGGAAGATAAGGTTGTTGTTAAACGCTGTTGTTTTTGTAATGAGAGTATCAAATGCTGACAGCGAGGAGCAAAAGTCAAAGGTTAATCGTGTTTTTTCTGGCATTAGAAACACACCCAACACAGACCAATCATCTGTGTGTAAGAAACTTGGATCAGTTAATGAGAAATGTAAAGATGAAAACGAGCCAACCGTTCTACCAGTGTCAGATCCAAACAGTGGACCAGGCCTCACTTGGCCGTAACTTGCTGAACTTCACTTTTCAGTGAGAACCCTCTATCATACGTTACAACACCACCTGGGGAGCAGCACAGCGCTATACAGATGTTGGTCTTCTGTCCAGCTGGAAAGACTTAGGTTCAAGTCCAGTCTGGTTTTATCAGAGTCAAACGACAAGGACAAAACAATACACAACACTGTATTTAGTATCTGTATACATTAAAAAAAGCTTTTACGCGGTACAGAAAGGAAGGAACACGTTACTGTGGTCATGTTTTTCATGTATTCAGGGAAATGTGACACACGCAGCTCAGGTATTCTGTTTCTACGACTTTTAGCTGTTTTTCTTGTTGTAGTAACTAACTACACACTTCTGTAGTGTTGGTACAGACTCACCTTTCCTCCTGCCCCGCTGTCAGTCACGATGCTAGCAGTCAACGTTGTCGCACCGTGCTAGCTAACGTTAACAGTTGCCTTCTCCAGATTAAAACAGTGAAATGTAACGCTTTTAATTTGTTTTGTTATCCGACTCGGTTCAAACACGCTACACGTCCCAGACTTTTACTGGAAGCTGGTAAATGATTTATGTTTTGTCGCCCTTTTTGTCCTGAAGGATTAGCCACGTCACGTTTGTTGTCACTGAGCTGCTCCAACAGTTAGCCACAACGAGAAACAGAAGTTCCGGTTCTGGTCTTCAAAATAAAGTTTTATAAATAACACTTTACTTAGAAAAACATTAAGTAGTAAATAGTTTAATTATATAAGCACGTGTGTTTAAATATATATCTATATGTGGTTGTAAAATCAAAAGTTTGGTACATACATTTAAAATCTATCAGATGAATAACAGATTTGGTGGTTTTATTTTGAAGTTACAAGCTACCTACTACCGGTCTATATTTATCTCATAAGTAACTTTCACAATCAAGATTTAAAAATATACAGTACTTTCAAAATAGTCAAATACACTAATTAAGTTTCTTTAAATATATTTGAAGAATTCTAAAACAAATGCTTAAACACCATAAAAATATGGCATACAAATAATAAATGAAAATATCGCAAAACATTGTGCTAAGTAAACTATCAAAAAAAAAATAATTCTGAAAATGTAATTTAATTGTTTCCAAACATCAATTGACCTGGATAGAAGCGTCGTGAAAAGCCACGCCCACCCAGTCTTCACCTGTCCCAAAGTGGGAAGTGAACGGAGCGGCCGCGTCCTGTTTGCTTTGCTCCAACCTCTACCACTGGATGAGGGACACAGAACTACTCAACACGTTTTGACAGCAGCAGGTGTTGGTTACTGACTCGGTACCTGTTCGACCTGGGAGCTGTTTGCTCTGTCACCTGGTAAGTTGAATATTTGCTCGAATTAGTTGTAAGCGATTAGTTTGGGTTTCAGCCGCCATAGAAATGATCATCACTACAGGAAGTGTAAGTGACTGTTATGATTAATGTGGGCATAGTGTAAGAACAGCAGACAAAAAGAAAGTTTTCATTTCAAAGCTAAAACTCTGTCAAACAAAGTCCTGTGTGCTGAGTATCTGTGAGTGTATATATATATATATAAAGTTCACGGAGTGCTTTGTTCCTACATAACTCATATTGTTGTCGCTTCCTGTTCTGCAGGTTTGTCTCGTCTAAACGTGAGCGGAAGCTGCAACTTGTTTCAGTATGCCAGCGTCTCAGAAACACCTGCTTCTCCTGCTCCTCGCAGTCCCGCTGCTATGTGGCAGGTCGCCAGCCGAAGCTTGGAACAACACTGGTGTGGAGGAGGCATCACCAGAGTGGCTGGGCAGCGTCCCCTCCAGCAGGGACATGGTGGTGAGGGAGGGATCCAGCACACTGATTGAGTGCAATGTCACTGGGAGCCACGTGGACATCAAGTGGTACAACTCTAAAGGAGTAGAGTGCAGAGGTAGGAGGAGCAGGACTCACACAGTGTGCTCTCATTGGTATTTTACTAGACCACTTCCATCGTAGTGGGAGTCTCACATGCAAAGAGACAAGATAGAAAGAGTTTGAGTCACATGCAAGAACAAGGTGCGTGATATTTACACACGAGCTGCTTTTCATAGAGAAGATAACGCTCTGACTTTGCAGCAGATAACAATGGCGGGGGAACTTTGCAAGAGCAGTCCAGGCAGTGTGGTGCAAGGTGCACGAGGCCGACGTTCCTGCAGCACACTCCAGCAGTAGAGTAAAGGTTATATCAAAAACCTGACAATAAATCAATAGATAACATAAATGAATAGCAGTAATAATGAAACCGTCTACAGCAGATAACAGAGTGACAATAAACGAACGTGTGTCTGAGCTCTGTAACCGGATTAATCAGTCTGTGATTATCCGCCTCACTCGAGTTTGCTGGGAGCCAAGTGACGAAGGCCCGATGGCGGCGGAAACTAATGACCCGTGTTCCTCCACACTGTGGGGGCGTCGCCGCCTCGTTTATCTGTCCTCTGTCACCAGCTGGACACCGTCCAGGTTAGCTAAGGACCGAGTGCATTCAGTCATGTCCCACCATTGCCCCAGAGGACTCGTCCATTTTATCTCAAGCTCTGCTCCTCCTCCTCCTCCTCCTCCTCAGCTGCTGATGGATGTCAGGTCTCCCTCCTGAAAGCAGGGCTGATGCCTAATAGCACGTTAGCTGATGCAGCGTGTAAACGATGCTATTTCCATGGTAACTTGATGTAACTTGATCTGGTAACTCTGATATTAATGTTTCTCAGTGATTCATTAAATCTACGTTCCACCCTCCAGAGGGTTTCCCCCCCACTATTGGCTGAAGGCTCTGTGTGCTTGTGCTGATACTGAAACCCGTCTTGTCATCTCTCCAGGTGGGCGGTGGCAGATTCAGGAGGACGGCGTCCTGAACATCACTGGCGTCTCCTTTGACGACCGCGGCCGCTACGTCTGCGTCGCGTCCAGCGGGAACAGCTACGCCGTCACTGTGCGTGTAGCCTACACAGACAGCGGCCTGGGCCTCTACTACGTCATCGTCTGCCTGGTCGCCTTCGCCATCACAATGATCCTGAACGTGGCTCGGATCTGCATGGTCAGCAGCCACCTCAAGAAGACGGAGAGAGCCATCAACGAGTTCTTCCGCACAGAGGGCGCCGAGAAGATGCAGAAGGCCTTTGAGGTCGCCAAGCGCATTCCCATCGTCACGTCAACCAAGACGCTAGAATTCGCCAAGGTCACGCACTTCAAGACCAAGGAGTTCGCCCGCCACATGGAGGAGCTGGCGCGCAGCGTCCCTCTGCCGCCTATGATCCTGAACTGCCGGACCTTCGTAGAGGAGGTTGTGGAGACGGTGAACCCCGCACATGATGCTGGGGGGCAACAAGCTATAGCCGCCCCCTGCTCCCACAGAAGTGCAGAGAAGGAAGGCGACGTGTGCCAGACGCTACTTCCCAGGGAAAAGCGAGTCGACCCCGGTGCTGGTGGTGATGTCGGCGTGTCAGTGCACACCGTTTGTGAGGATGAGACAGGCTCACTGTCAAGCGTGTCCTGTGAGAGCCACAAACAGCCGAGCTCAGTCTGAATCCCACCCGAAGAATGTGCCGGGTGTCGTTTAGATCTCAGGGAGTCTGGTTCTGAGAGAAAAGTCACGTTTAACAAAAAGACTTCACTGGTATTATGTATGAGTAGCCGTCAGTCAGTTTGAACACATGGTTCAGCACCGTTTTCTTTCTGTTGTTCAGGTGGACACTTCGTTTTTTTCTCATTCCAATATTTTGCACTGACCGATTTTCAATGCGATGAATGTTACGTTACCGTTAGAGCTGAAAGGTGGAAACTCAGGATGTGTCAAGTATTTCTGTGGAATCAGTATGAGTTTTTAGATTCTAAAAATCTAATCAGAGACGAAAAAAATACGAAACATTGATGAAAACTGTGCAACTGTGGAAATGTTTCGTCTTCTGTGAATCTTGCAAAAAAAAAAGTTTATATTTAAGAAGCGAAGCTGAGCTGGTGATGTTCGTGGACAGAAAGCCGCCGCGTTTTCTGACCTCAACAGAAACAGTTTGTGTGGTGGCTATTTCTGCTGCGTCAGGTAACACCACGAATGAGCCACTGGGTGGAGCCGTCGAGCCACCTATCAGACGGTGGTGTTTGCTGGATACAGTTCAACTACAACAGTCATAGTCTTTAGAACAATAAAGATCACTGAGCTCACACAAGAGAGCAGAAATGAAACATCTTCATCGAGCTCACATGATGAGACCGTAGCTCTTCATGATGACTCTAGCTTTGGAAAGTCTTTTACTTTAACTTCATGTAGATTTATTGTGAAAATCAACCAATCATTATAAGAATATTTAAACTAATAGTGAGAACATGTGTTTTTTTAAATGATGAAATCCTTCATTCGCACATTAATTATCTCCCTTCATTCAAAAAATCCAGTCTGTTGCAGCTTCCTGTCTTTGGATTATCCCACTTTCTCTGACAGCAAAAACATGCAACAGATGCATAAGAAAGGCCTCATTAAGTTCAACCAAGGCGTTGGAGTATGCTGTGAAATATGAGGATGGAGAGCAGCCCAAATAACAATAACCTTGGGCCTCTGCTGAATAACTGGAGAAATCCATCCTTCTCCCTCTCCTGTCCTCTCTGGAGGTGAGCTTATCTAAATAGAATTGATTGGCCCGGGAGATCATTCATCATGCTGAGCCGAAGTAGACGTTTAAGGAGAGGGGGAAGGAAGATTTTAAGGATAGAATATTTCCAGCAGGCCCCCGGTGTCATTGGGGTAAACTAAACAAATCGATCAGGCTAAGGAGGAGAAACGGTTTGTGAGGGAAGGAGAAAAGTGCACCTACGTTATGTGACAGAGCCGACCCCGCGCTGGCGTGTGTCTGCACAAAAAATGCACAAGAGCGAGCTTTTTGGATTTTAAGTGACAACCTTGCTTGATGTTGCAGATGTTCTCCAGCAGGTTAGATAGTACCTCTAGATAATACTGCACTGACAAAAGGACTAAAAAGTCATGTTTGAATACTCAGATGTTCAACAACAAACCATGAGCATGTCACAAAGGCCTCCCGGTTCACCTCAGACGGTCGAGGCAGATGACCGCCCGTCACGAGCCTGGTCCTGCTGGAGGTTTCTCTCGTTAAAAGGAAGTGGGACAGTTTTTTCCACATGATTCTGTTTTGTCTTAAACCTTAAAATGTAAAATACACAGAAACTGTGGAGACCGTGATCCTGGTCCCGCAGGAAGAAAAACACCAGCCCTAACCCCCCACCGACAGAAGTTTCATTCCCACTGAACTGGTTTTTTACAGCTGCTGTTACAGTCTGGGCTGGATGTGAGGCTTTGTTTCAGAAGACATGACGTGACTCTCGAGCCTGTGGAAAACCGAACCAGATCCTAAAAGGTTGAACCAGCTCTGAACCAGCACCGAGTCTGTTCCACTCCACTCATTGTCCTAAAGAAAAGCATCTGCAAGTAGTCCAAGCAGAACATTTCCTTTAAACTTACATGTCCCAAAAACGGGACGAGGTCAAAGCCCCGCAAACAGCAACTGTGCTAACAAAGGCATGGGGGCGCAGTGCCTGGCCTGATTCACAAAAGGACCTCGCTGTTACAGATGACCCCGTTGTCAAGCACTAATGGGAAATAGAGGCCGGCTCCGCTCGCTGGGGACCGGGTTGAAGGTATTGGGGTCACGTCTTCTGACGGCTCCTTGAACACTCGGACAGATACATGCTGCACAGAGCGAAAACATTTGTAAGGGAGAGTGTGAAAATGGCGAGCAGCGACGTTGGCTAAATGAAGGTCAGAGCTGAATGGTGTGGGGCCCTGAGAGCACTGCATCATGGGACGGGTGGTGATACATCTGAGCACTGACTCTAAAACCTAATGATTCTGAAAACGCTATTTTGTGGGATTTTTTAAATTTCAACAACAGAATCCCACATTATGTCTGAACCACGTAGACCTTTGGTGTAAATATATGGTGAATAATGTGTTTATTTCTAGACAATGCTGACATTTGAGCAGCAATGAAATGAATCAGCTGTGAACATACCAAAGGAACAGTGACTCTCTATAATTAGTACAAACTCAGTGGAGTCTTCTTCACGCTTGGTAAAAAGGTGCATAGAGAATAGAAAACATCAAAACCATCAGAGTAATGGACATTTGTCCAAATTCTGAAATGCTGCATTTATGATAAACTGGGTGTTTGAGCAGTTTATTTCCTGATAAACACAGAGAGTAGAGCTTCCACCACAAAAATATCCCATAGGATCTCATTCATTACATAGATTTATACTAAAATTTAGATTATAAAGTACAGTACGTACGACACAGGTTCAAAAAGAATCGTGAATAGTAAACAGTCCAGAGTAACGGACGTGAATCCAGCACTGAACATATTCACAGCGCTGTGAGAACATTTGTTAAGACTACAGATCTCTCTCTCTCTCTCTTTTCTCTATCTCTCTCTTTTCGATTATTTCTGGACGGTATTAGTGGCAGGAAGGTCACAGGGTCCTCGCTGGTCGACACGCAGCTCATTAATGATCTATTCTTAAGTTTTACAGAGCGCACTCACAGGAGCTGCAGCAGGAAATTGCCTCTGCACTCACAGGAGCAAACACAGCCTGTTGAAGGCCATAATTTGCTGCATTATGTGTTACTCAGACCGTAATTAGGTGAATGACATGAAGGCTCCGGATTCTGTGGAAAACAGCCTCCGTGTTCCAACATTTCCATTATCAAACCAACAAAGGGAAATATTAATGTTTTCTGAGATGTTTGCTCCGACCTGAATTTAAAAGATGTTTCCCCATCGTTCAGTTTCCTCAACATTGTTCAACCCACAGGCTTCACGTCCTGCTGGACCTAAACTTCTTCTTATCGTTTCACTTGAGAAGTTTTTTTCCATGATTTTGATTCTTACTTTGAACCCAAGTAAAACTTCCACCAGTTTTTAAATGGTTGACTGTGTGGGCTGAGTAGGGACCGCACGGCCCGATGATGAAACGTTTATGTTCACGCTGTGCAGACCAACCACTTTCTAAACTGGAGCGTGTTAGTGAACCAGCATGAATGGTTTATGATGGATTTTCTGACACCAGGTATGAGGCACATCAGACTGTGGAACTGCCCAAACCGCAGGAAAGCTCAGGGAACACGGACAGTTAGCTGAGTCCTTCCACCCCCATGTCTCTGGCTCCAGAGGGCTCAGCACTGCTCCACACTTGAAGCCCTCACTTTGTGATTCTCTCAGAAACTTCACACCACACTGGATCAGCTGAAGAGATTGAGCCTTGATCACTTCACTGGCGGCGGTGACGTCTCCGTGCACTCGGCTGCGCGGGACACTTAAATGAGACGACTTGGCCTTTCCTGCGCGGCACGGACTGACTCTGTGGCTGTTGGGTTAAAGATTCACAGCATGGACCCGGAGAGATTTACTGAGTGGCAGACACACCATAAATGTGTAATAATGAAACACATGAAATATTTAACGGCCGACTTCATCATCCATACTGTCCCGGACAGGTGTGAGACACCCCTCTGTGAAATAAGACTGGAAGACATTACTGTAATGACTGCAAGTTACTGTTGGAGCCCGTGTTCAAATGGAGAATTTCAGCGCTGGATATATTTACATAAATCCGTCTAAGCCAAGCTGTCAGAGCAGTCCCAGGCTACACAGCATTATTTAGGGCTTGCCAGCATCCAGCATCGGCTCTATATGAGCTGCACGGAGATAACATTCTGTCATATTTGGGTCATGACAACTGGCAAGTCAATTATACTATCTGTGCTCAATCGTCAAATACATGACACGTCGCAAACACGTCTGTGTGTGTCGGTGTCCCAGAAATACAGCAGCGGAGGTTTGCATTCACGCCGGTTAATTCTGAGACAGCCCTGGTTCCGAACATTCACACGAGGCAAAGCGAAGTCTGTCCGAGTTAGTCACGGAACTGGTACCTCCTAATAATTTTATGTTTCTCTGAACTCAGCCATCACCTAGATTTAGGTATGAACATGACGTACTGAACAAGACACACTCTTTCACTTCAACGTCCACTGCCTCAACTCCACAGTGAAATCGGGCTGAAGTGGGTCAAGACTAATTTAATGGGGAATAAAAACAGCCATTGGTTTCCACCTTCTCCTCTGCACACTGCTGCTACCTGCTGGTACGGAGAGTTACTGTTCCATGCACTGGTGCATGTTATCTGCAGTGGTGCATGGTCTCTGTTGGCTCGGCTGGTGGATGGTGGAGCTCTGGCTTCACATCCCGGCTGAGACGTACAGATACGTGACCTCGTTGCCGGTGTTGATACAGACACAGGGGTGGACAAATAGTCCTTTTGATTTGTTCCCCACTCTGCATCCTTGTATGCAGAACGTCAGTGCTGCATAATGCTGCTGTTAAAATCATTTAGTAACTAATGACTGCACCTTTATGTTGTCTTCTGTAGCACAGAGAAATATCAAACTATCTAACTTTATTTGAAAAGACACAAGTAAGAAGAAATGAGCTACGGAACTATATATCTTTACATTTTTATTAGACACTTATCACATTTAAAATAATAAATGTATTGATGGATATATTTGCGTAAACACATCTCTAACACATGGGCTGTTAGCATTCAGTCTTTCCAGGTTTAATACCTGCACAGGTGAGCTACAGTTAACACCTAGAACCCCCCCATCACGTTCTATTTACATTTGTATTAACATATAATGCAGCAACTTTGAAAAGAAAGTGCTGGCTGCCCTTTCCAACATTCCCAACAGCACTATTTGAGTGGATTCATGTGGGGAGGATGGCTGCAGATGAGAGGTTTTGAGATTAAAGTGGTATCTCGGAGAGGAAAAGAAAGCTGTGCACCCACAGGACATCCTATAGTTTACCATCTTCCGCCTTGGGCTAATTTCTCTGACTTTCTCATTAGCTCTGCTCTGGCCTGACACTGAAGATTCCTGTAATGTCTTACTTCATGTCAAACTGTACTGGAAACTGACGCGTGGAACTTCATTCACTCGGCAGCAGCTCAAAGACTAGAAGCTGGATTTCTACCGGATCCTGGCAGCGATGAAGCGACCATCGCGCCTGCTCTCTTTGTTCTGCCGGCCGAGCGCCGCCGCAGACAAACTTTCACCACTGAGTTTTTCAGGAAGCTTTTATACACGAAGCACCGCATGGAAGCAACAGCTTGTGTAAACCGAATCTTAAGCAACACCGCCCACACATAAACAACAGGCCTCGCAGGCAGACACATTCTCAGCGCCCTCCACCACCTTCAGCACTTCACGAGAGAAATATGTTGTGTCGTAAAGCGCTCACATGCCCGGAGCTCTGGAGTCCTCACGCCTCGGGTTCGGATCTCATTAACAGACTGCTGAGCTGCTCACAAAGTAAAAGTAATTAGGACCGGAGCCCTGTCCACTGGTGACGGAGGAGGAGAAACACTCTTGTTAAATAGAGCTTGAGGTAAACGCGGCTCTCTGTACTGCTGCAGGTACCGATGACCCCGTGACCCGCCACCTGCAGGTCTGTCAGACTGTGGTCGTTTACCTTCAGAACGTCATGGTGCCAGATTGCAGAGGGAAACTTTCTAGTTTTCACTCCAATAATCAGATGATAAACCATGTCTGACATATTATCATGGATGAATTAGAGTGAAATAAATCCTTCTCTTCTTTTGGTGTCCAGTTGTCCAGAGATACTGACCATAACTTTTTTACTAGTTGCTGTGAGAAACTATCTTAGAAGAGGGTAAATATCTTTCAGGTTCTGACGGGACCCGCCTGATCCAGGTGATGAGACACAGAAACCCAGTTGGGTCCTCTGCCCCGTGGCACGTCCTGTTGTCAAACCTCTGGTGTTTTTATTGCACTGTGTGTTTAAAGACGTCCTGATATGGCAATCGCTGATTGCTGGTGTACGTTCTATCGATTTCCTGAGCAGCCAGGTTTGTGCTTCCTCCCGGCCTGTGCGCATCCTGAGCCAGTTAATGGTGCATTACTAACTCCAGCCCAGTCATCCTTTACATGCTGCTCTCACAAGAACCCCTTCACCATGAATATCCATCACTGACAGACTGTACAGCAGCAGCAGGGGCTGTTCATAACATATTTATCAATGTGGCCGTAGGGAGACTGTTGCTCAGAATGCTGATGTGATGTTCACATGTTACACTTTTATCAGTTTTTAGCCATCGTTGGACTGAAGCGGCGTCTCATCGCTGCTGACGACGGTCCCACTCATCTGACCTGTTGCTCAGAGAGCCGTGCCGTGGGTTTGTGCGTGTGCCACCTGGCTGCTGGGTCGGCCTCTTAGGAATGTAGCAGAGCATTCACAGGTTGGAAGGCAGGCGCTGCTCGTTATTTCCATTTGAAGTTGTTTTTCATCCGTGGGAATTCTGAGAAAAATGCAATTGAAAGCTTTACTTACTTTTCACCACACAAAGGCAGCTTTCTTTATCATAACCAGTATATTAGGATGTATTATCAGCGTGGCGTTGGTAAAACGAGCCTCACATTAGCTGGGGTGTGTTTGGTGTTTAAACATGAGCTGCTGTGATTAAGAAGAGGCAAACACAGGAATCGCTCACATACTGTGAAGTGCAGTTACGTGTCTTGGCCTTAAATTTAAATACTCCGTCCTCCGTGCTGTCACTTCATCTCCCAAGTTAAACTTGAGAATTATCAAAGAGAATAAATATCAGCAGAGCCAAGGTGGCAGCTGGAGGATTTCAGGCGTTTGAGTAGCACCTGCAGAAGACATATGGCCTGCTAGCTTTTGTTTACTTCAGCGCCATATGTGCTGAGAAGTACATGCAGCTCTAAGCATATTTACACACATATCCGTCTAAGTGGATGTGCACGGTCACCTTCTCACACAAATAAATATAGATGAGCAGTGATGGATGGCAGAGAGAGAGAGAGCGGAGCACGAGGTGGAGGCAAGGAGACTTGAAAGATCAGGATGACAAGGCTGCAGCTTTCTCCCTCACTGTTTGTTTTTCTCCAGATGCTGCATGACAGACAACCCCTGCCTTTTACAGAGCTGCCTTTAATCATTAATTAAACATTAACCATGCTGTCTCCTGAATGTCAAAATGGAAGATGTTTCATGACAGATGCCAGCATGTGTCATGCGCCACAGAGCCATGATGTCACTCAAGGAAGGAAACGAAGCAGGTGCAGCTGTAGAACCTCTGGAAAGGAATATCAGGAAATGTGAGCCGCAGAGGCACAGAGCAGCACACAGAGCCCCTCCTCACATCAGGAAGAGAGGGTCAGGAGATAACATCTGCATGTGCAGGTTATGATCCAGGATCTGAACATCAGAAAATGTTATAAATAAAGGGACATGTCAGGCCGGAGTGACCTGAAATGGGGCTGAAAGCCCTGATGCCGGCTGGCGTCCTGCTCTTGAGATATCAGGAAATGTTCTCTTGTAATAGACACATAAACAGCCAGTTAGGATCATGAAGCCATGGCTGGCTTGTTATGGTAATGCGCTTGTAAGGAAGTGCCAAGTGGAAACACGTTTATCATGCGTTCCGTCGTTCATTTGCACAAGATGTTCGTCTATTATCATCATTTACTGAGCGAATGGTGAAAATGAAAAGATCGGAGGAGATTTGGCAACTGCATCAGATTTTCTCGTTCCCTTAACGAGGCAGTGGGCAGCGTAACCGATGGAGTACAGATGCTGACAGAGTTTTAAAAAGAACTGAACTTGACTTCTGCCAACTAGAGACACTTATCATGAAGCTGATCATCAGCTGCAGAGCCAGATGGATTTGAACTGAGCTTGTTAAAAATGCACCTAGAGCACAAGATACAAGAGACGGTGAAGCAACGAAAGAGCTACCTCAGTTAGTTCTGTGTTTTTGTCATAGAACAACTACAACCTCAGATGAGCAACAACATATATACTAGAACCGTTTTCACTGTGCTTTAAGGTTTTTAACAAAAATGTGCGCATGACATTAGCAATAACTTGAAGCACGACTTTGCTCTGGTGTAGATTTACAGATGTGCGCTGGATCGTTGTCTTGTTGAATGACTTAGTTCGGCCAAGCTGTAGCCGTGAGAGAAATTGCCTCACATTTGCCTCTAGAATCCTCGATCAATCTTTGATTCTTTTTAGACTTTGAGACTTGACAACCCTCCTAAACAAGCTATACTTGTTCAGTCTTCTTCTAATTGTGTTGTTAGGTTGGCATGCAGCATGCCACCTGTGCCTTATGCAGGTTTGGACCATGATCCACTCTGAAGACCTGCTTTTTAATATGTCGTAAGCCAACTCACAACAACGTCTGAATACACAACCAACTAGTGTTGTAGTCAAGACCGCCTAAACCTAGACCAAGACATTGCCGAGATTTGAGGGTGCCGAGACCAAGACCAAGACCAAGACCAAGACTACAAACAGACTAGGGATCTTGGTCTTGGTCTTAAAAGAGCCCTAGTCTGTTTTCAGTCTTGGCCTCTACCAGCCTTGGTCTTGGTCTTAGTCTTGGTCTCGGCACCCTCAAGTCTCGTCAACGTCTTGGTCTCGGTTTAGGTGGTCTTCACTACAACACTGCCACCGACACTAAAAGACTGCAATTATCAATATAGAGAACTGTTTATTATTTGCTTCATTTTTAGTGATGCTTTATTCGTTTACATTAACCGAAGCCAGTGTAGGATTCCGTACAGCTTGTACTCTTGAAAACTAGTTGAACACACACAACAGCCTTTTAATCACTGAACTTTAAAGTGTTTTTCTCTGTTGCAGCAGTGATGCCGATTACACTCCAAGGTGGGAGCGGGGCCTAGATACTGATACAACTCATTAAATAGCACACTCTATGCTTTCATGGTCCCATTTAGATGATTGATTCTGAACATCTTAACCAGCTCAGCTATGCATTAGTGATGAATGGTGCTATGATTTAACATTCTCTCGAGTAGGCACTTGGCAATCAGCTCATTCTGTAAACAACACCTGTATTGTACTGGTTTTCCATCAAGGTAAAGAATATTGAATGTTACAATGAGCAGTTTCATAGTGTCGATGTGTTATATCATTAATACTGCTGTATTTTTAGTTTGCCTCATGCTTGAGCTCCGGTTTCCCACAGTATAACTCCATATGTAGCATCTTAAATAACATGGATGTATGCAAAGGCTGGTTGTCACATGAAATATATCTAATAAAGTACCTCTTCTTGTGAGGTATTTGTGGGTTAAATGGCTACGTGCTTGAAGGAGATTTCTATAATCTATTTTGACAAATGTGATGCAGGATGAACGACAAAACCCTCGGGGGAAAAACATAAATACATAAATCCTCCAAAGCTTCAGTAACAGTGCACAGTTGTGCAATTTGTAGTTAAACCATCATAGAGGACATTGTGTTGCATGGCCTGTCAACAGTATTATTTGTATCAAAACGCATCATTCCTTCAAGCATAAACAGCAAAGAATGCGTCCTATTTTCTCTGACTCCTGCACAGGCAAATGGATAAAAGCCTCGCAGCACATATTCTGATGAGAGAGCTCAACATGGTGTTATAAATTAACTTCTTGGCATAGCTGCAGAGGTCTGGTTAAAATAACATGTCTATTAAAAACTGGCACAAGGCTTGGCAGGTGTAACCGAACGCACCACTTTCAGTTTCTTCATCACAGACTGAGCATGTAGTCGGGCACTGGACAGTCTGATTGATCACTACCTGCATTCAGCGCCTGCATATGATACTGTTTAGTATTGAACAGATTCGATTCAATTCAATTCAACTTTATTTATATAGCGCCAGTTCACAACAAAGTTATCTCAAGGCACTTTACAGTGTGAGGTTTAAGACCTTACACGTTATTTCAATATATACAGAGACAACCAACAGTCCCACTTGAGCGAGCATTGAAGCAACAGTGGAGAGGAAAAACTGGAACGGGGGGGGGTGTCGTCTGAAGTCAACTCTTATCTCCGCAGTTTTCAGCGTGTTCAGCTCCAGGTTGTTGTGACTGCACCAGAGCGTCAGTCGTTCAACCTCCCTTCAATACGCAGATTCGTCACCGTCTCTGATGAGACCGATGACGGTGGTGTCGTCTGCGTCCTTCAGGAGCTTCACACCTGGGTCGCTGGAGA
>JAUMHF010000006.1:17405191-17435221 GCA_032359275.1 Microctenopoma steveboyesi | reverse complement strand
CCGATCAGGGCCTCAAAGTATTTCCCAGGGTCAGTTAAAAGTGGAAGAAATAAATCCGGAGTAGCGTGTTCATAACGTAGCAGCTCAGCTCTGCTGTATGTGATCGAGTTACAATAGACAGAAACAAATCAGTTACAGAAAACAAGACAGAAAAGGAAAAGTCCTGGAGAGCGACAAACCGTGGCAGCCGTCTTCAGTGCCATGTTTTAACATTGCATTTTAACATTGATGCAAATTTTGCAAGTGATCTTTGGCAAGAACACACAAGGACTCAATCTATTATCCCAGAACATCTAGACAGTATATCAGCATATTAAGTGGCTGATTAGCCCCTGCATCTCAGAACACATTTGGAAATAATGACAGATGTCACGGAAGTACAACAAAAAGATTAAAATGGTCTGTCTGAAAAACGGATTTTCCTATTTCTTTTTATTTCAACCTTTAACTTTCTAACTCTCTTTTAGTAAAAATGAGGCTGCATACAATTGGGTTATCATTGTTACTGATTGTCGCCATACAAATACTATTTCATGATCTTGCACCCACCAACAAACAGTAAAAACCTTCATATAACATTGTTTCGATGCGCAGGGAACAAATCTGTGGGAAAGTTCACAGTCTTTAGAGTAGTGGTAAATCAGAGCCAGCAAATGCAATGGCTGGGGCCTCTAAAGTGTAGCATCCTCCAAAACAATAACAGGTAGCTGATAACCGTAAAGAGCAGAGGCAGAGATAGGAAGTGGAGGATGCACTGAAACATCCTCATCAAAGGTTTGCCTTAGAACCACATCACGTAAAGAAATGCACCATCGGAGCGCGTGCTGGAGACTGTTTACACAATTTTTGCTCTCTTATGTCATAACTCAGAGCCTGAATCAACATGTGCAGCATCCTCCCAGATTAAAGTCCTGTCCCACGATAAATGGCCCCAGTTTTAAATGGCACAGAATCAATGACTTTTGAGACATAAGCTAGTTCTGTTGTTTTTTTTTCCTAAATCATCGCCCAGGTTTTCCATCTGTGTTCTATTAGGCTCCACGAAACTGCTTTGACTGCAAAATGTAGAAGATGAGGAGGAAGTTAAATCAACACGTGTAGAATAGAAAGCAGCTGTTTTCACGGTGCCCAGGCATATGGAAACTGATTGGATTTGCTTTGCAGCATGTAACCAAAACAAAGCTGTCAGGTGCCCGGGGACACGCTTCCCCGCACTGGAACATCAGCCAGTCATATGATGGGGATTTCAGCAATCACACAGAGAGGCACTTCAAAAAGAGACCGAAGTAACGGACGTGTGCAGGTGCAAGGGGGCGGCAGGTTTCAGGTTTTACTACCTGCACAGGTACTTCTGAACAACCAGACTAATAACCTTCACGTGTGTGTGGACGATCTCACGACAACAAGCACAAACCTTCAGAGTGACTTTGCAATATATGTCATTCAGCGTTTCTAATCTATGCAAGGATTGTGAAACACTTTCCATACATTACAGCATAATTTATGGAAATTACCAAAGAGCTGCTGCCATTTTCTGTTTCTTCAAATGCTTTTAAATTGAAGGAATAGAAATCTCTCCTCTGCCTGCTACAGCTTTGCCAAAGAAATGCCCGGCTGCAGGGATTTGCTGTGATCTAGTCACAGGAGAATTAGAGAGGTCAGTCACATTACTGGCCTGGCTCTCAGATAATGTTTCAGCTCATCCCAAAGGTGTTGGATGGGGTTAAGGTCGGGACCCTGTGGACCTGGCTTTGCACACAGTTGCGTTATGAGATGAAAAGTGGAAAGGATTTTGTTGTCCACCATCTATCTTTACCACTTATCCTGTGAGTGACCCCACTAACACCTGGGAAGAGGTGTGGCACATCCTGTGAGGCCACAAAAAAGAAAAACAGCATCACACGTTGCCCTGAAAACACATTATGGTCTAAAACATTATATATACGCCATACGTGAGAAGAAACATTCCCTACTTGGAAATAAAAGTCTTAGCTGAAAAAAGAAATGATCCAATATTGACTACATTTTGTCAAACAGTACAATGAAATACAAAATAAGGTCGTCTGACACAATAGTTAGTGACTCCACTATGAAAATCACATTAGTAGACCTATTTTAAGCACCTGCATTCACATACTCAGAGTCATACTTCATTACAATTACAGCTCACATCTCTGCCAAATTTCCCTTCTGCTCCTTTTTACTTTCCTCCCCCACAGAAACTGTCTGTCTGTCTGTTTCCCTGAAAGCAGCAGCATCATCACAAGCTCGGGTTTCCTCCAAATCCATTGTGATGAGGCTCTTTATCATCCCACACACATTAATGGAGGGAAAGAGAAAAGGGTAGACGGGACCAATTAGAATTTCTATGCCAGTCCCAAACCCCAGAGAGTTTTGAGTCGTCTCACCCTTTTCATTATACAGAAGTTATTTTCTTTTCTTGTTGCTTTGGCTGAGTTCAAGACAATTCAAAACTTCCTGAAACACAGAAGAAATCCCACTTTACCCTCCGATGGTACTGCGGTTGTTGCACGCATTAATAATGTTTTGAACAAACCTTCACACAGGCCACGTCTTGTTCTGGGTTAATGTGATAAAAGGTGTTTCAGGTTCCGACACTGAACCATCGTGTACGACGAGGTGGCTCATTTTTGGGACGTTGCTCCTAAAGAGATGAAGCCGACAGTGGTTGATGGGTCGCTGCACGTACAGCTGCTGGTGGTGGGAGAGGAGCAGTGGGGAGAGAACACTTCCCTGAGGATCGCCGGGGCTGACTGTCAGTGTTCTGGATGGGATTTTCACAGACTTCCTGTCAGTCAGGACCTCGATAGCGGGTAAGGGAGCTGAGTGAGTCCAAACGTGTAATGCTGAATGCTGAGATGATGTCCAAACACAAGATACCATCAACTGTGTAGCTGATAAATTCCAGACTCAGGGCTTCATCAGTCTTAAAGTTTTGTCTGATAGCAGCTAGTGGAAGGCAGAATTAACACTGCAGGCAAAAACATAATAATACCTGTTGAACTATGTGCTGCTTATCTTCAAAGAAATAATTGACAGATTGCATCTGTAACAAGTTCTGACATCCATCAGGAAAATAACACCACACCACTACTTCAAACACCGACTGAAAGCAATTCATTATCCTCTGATTTTCTTTCTTACTGTGAAAAGACAAGAGTGGAATTCAAATCAGCACCGGAGCTAAAAATGGAACATGATTGACGCACATATATGTAAAGCAAGACAAGCTGTAACCTTCAACACGAAGTAGACAAGAATCTGAAATGATCAAAATGAAATGTTCTGCCGCTGCTGCGCAGATGTTACTTTTAGAAACCTCTCACTTTTCCCCCAATTTCTCCTTTATATTCCGCCTGTTTCTCAGTCGTACCCTCCGTCTCTTCCTGACTTTCTTACTCACTGAATACACGTTGCACCACGTCTGTTGCTTCCGTGCGCTCGCGTTCTATTTATCAGTCAGTGGTTGCTTCTAACAACTTAGATGGTCACATTTTCTGGAGTACAGTAAAGTTAGTCTGTGGTCATCCAGGTGTCTGGACGTGATTCGGATCTCATTCAATACGGTTCTATCTATTTCGCAGCCACTAAAAAAAAGATTTAGGGCTAAATATTAGTTTGATGTTAGTGAGCAGGTGGAATATGGAAACCGTAAATGTAAAACCAGAACTAAAGCAGCTGATGCGGCGGAGTAACAGAAGAATTCTGCGTCAAGATACAAAACACATTTGAAAAGCACAAAAGACTAAACCACTGACATGTCATATTTTACTGAGCGCTGTCTGGACCATCAGACATTTCCTTGGCGTTTTACTTTGAAAGGTTTGACAGCTGAACATGTTTTCCGTCACTTTACTGTTTAAACTAATTTTGCAGACGCGTATGAAGACTTTGCTTTTTCAGTCTCTCACCCCTGGAGTTACTTTCCATGTACATGGGTTTGAAGGTGACTGTGAAGATTGCTTTTTATTTAAAGTTGCTTCCTTCTCCTGTCCTTAAGAGACGTACAGTAGGAGAAGGAGGGAACGCACTGAGGATGAGCTGTCTCTCTCGTTTGTCCCGTCAGTGAACATACATCCTCACCGCACTGAGCAGACGTACCCAGATCCTCCTTCCCTTCCTCTCTGAAGCCAGCTCTTTGCTGCTGGGTGTGATGTAGCTAGATGAGCTCCAGTGCCCTCTATTTATTTCCACACCCAGTTCTCCTCTTTGTCTTTCCCCACCCCTGCCCCGTGTCTTTCTTCTCCATCTGTTAGGCAGATAAAAAATTAGAAGCACTTTTCTCTTTTTTCCAGCGCCCAAAATAGACCCGACCTACTACTACGGCCTCTTCTTCTCCTTTCCACTGGGATCACACCAACAATATGTCTCCAACGTCCTCCTCTGTAGCTGTAATCTGCCCATTCAAACTTTTCAGTCACATGAAATGTGGTGAGACTGGTGATTACTTTTCAGCAGACTTTAAAGCTCCTATTACTTATATTTTACAAATCTGGTGCAGCTTAAGCTTCTACCATCTTCACCACTATCACTTCGTCAAAATAGAGGCGAAGCGCACAAATCCAGCACTGGACATTTGTATGAACTCAAATAGACTCATAATTTTCACACCAGCATTTTATTAACATAGATTTATTTTTATAAAAACCTAATCTTGAAAAATGTACAAGTACCCACTAATCGTACTTTATTGGTAGTAGTAATTAGATTTTCTTATATTTCTAACTGCTCACATGCTCCGTGTCGCATTGATAACCCAGTTGCAATGAATAAAGATTGCAGTAAATGTTAATAGGCATCAGAGTTACATTAAGAAAATTATTAACATTGATTCTGCAGTGGCAGAAAATGTTGGCACCTCCAGCACCAAAAAAATACCAACCTCCAAGTACTTCTTTGCAACCGTGCTCGACATAATGTTCCATTAAATCACGATTAACAGCTAAACAATAGATAATAAAACCCTGCTCCCAGACAAACAAATACGTACATTGTGAGTCTGGCATACACTCATACATATTCACCACCCGCAGACCTAATCTCTGCTACATGCTGCTCAGTGTAACATGGCATGAAAGATGCATGCACGACATTTGGATTGAGGTTACAGCCCATGTGGGAATGACTTTGTTGTGAGTGGATCATTGTTCTTTTCCAGAACTGGTCGGTTTCCCCCCTCTGCGCGGCTGCAGAGCTTCAATGTGAAGTGAAGGTTGTCCTGCGTGGCCGCAGCTGGGCCTTGTACAGTTTTAAAAAGAACGGAGCTACATCAGCAGAGCTCTGATGGGTTTTAGTGTAAAGGGAAGGTGGTTTTGTGGTTTCTAAATAGGTTTGCTGAGTAATGAAGGTCATTCTGTATCTTCTCTGTGAGGCACACACTTTTATGAATTTTTTTGAATTGCAAATCGGTACGACTGGAATTAAGGTCACCCTCCGGGTTCATAATAATGTGCTGTAATACTGAATAGTTTTCCCTGGCACTTGAATCTGTTTGATGGTTGAACTGAATCAATTTCACAGAGAATTTCTAAATCTGTGCCGATATGTAAAATATTTTGATGCTGCTATACAGTATGTTAATATGCTAATATCAGCATATGTTGTTGCATCAGAATTCAGATGACGACCTTTTGAGTCTATAAAAGTGTGAATCATACACATATTTCTTCATATGCTCTGTTGTGATGAATGATTAAAATACAATGGAAATGTACTAAAATAAAGCCTCTGTCTGCTGCAGTTTCCCTCTGTGAATATTATAAAACCATCACAATGCAGATGGAAATATCAAGCTGAGGTGGATTAATTAAAGAGCCTGTGAATTCTAATGTTTTACCACAAAGCACTTATTGCATTGCATATTTATCGTTCTATCTAATCAGAATTCTGCCCAACTTTTTTTAGAGAGGTTCAGCAACTAAATTCGAACCCTCCCCTCCACAACTGTAGATTTTATATTATTTGAAATCAATGCTAGTATCCTGCCCTGTGAGCAAAAAACTCTGCAGCAGTCTACATGAGTTTGACAGATAACCATGATAGGATTCAAGTGTAGCAGAGGTGGTTGATGTGAGCAATAGATTTAGATTTTCCATCCTTTATGGGTGCACACATTTTCTTTTGAGTGGATTGCTGGATTCCTTGCTGAGGAAAACAGCCTGAGCCCAGCAAACCTTAAGCTGCTCTACTGATTTTTTTCCATCATAGTTCTGGTAGGAAATAAAAAACAGTCCGTGGTCCTAATGTCTTGTTTGAAAACTATGCAGATCTGTATAAAAACTATGCAGAAGAATGATAATAAATTAAAGCTTCTGGCACCGTGTATTAATATGTTATTTACAATATGACCTATCAATTTTGTTCCAAACAAATACTTTCATACACTTCTATAAAGTAAATAACATAAATTGTAATACACAGAAAAAGAAAATATCTCACAGACCTTAAATAACACTATTATCACACAAATTCTAAACTGCAAAGAAGAATGAAAAGCTGCGCTTCAGCTTGGAAAAACCTGCTGAAACCAGTTTGTTCTGCTGGTTTTTAGTCATTTCCCCAATCAAATATTCCAGATATGAGGCATTTATCCAAGTCTGTCGGGTAAATGTTCTTTTTACATGGCAACCAACATCAGAGAGAAAATAGCCACCACTTAAAAACTGCTGTCTCTTACTGTCCATTACAGTAATGACCAAAAGACACACACGCCCACTCATACATCTCTCTATGATGGTCCAATTAATGTAATGCTTCCTGGTGTGATGTGCAGTCTTTGCTATATTAGAAAATGAAACAATAAAACAAAAATAATGTATTTTGAGTTCGATAAGCAAATCTTTTGCTTGGCTTCAAACTGCCACCACTCACCGAAATATGTGTTTCACTGCCAGCAAATCTTTAGCGTGACACACCCCCCCCACTGGCTTGTAACACTCACAGACCAGTCACTGACTCCAAACACTGAAGACTGATAGACGATGGACAGATATAACCTTTGTCCTGCCAAAGACTTACATACGTACTGAAAGCACAAATTGAACCTTTGCTCAAAGGAACTGGGACGGACGAGAGTGTCAGAAAAGACAGATCTTCAATTGCAAGCAACCTCATCTCAGAAAATGAAGTTGTAAAACAAACTAAAAGTGCATTAGGAACAAACTAAAATGCATTACGAATGCATCACTGGGTCCAGGACCTCCACATAGAACTAAATTCATTACTGTAATATACTCTTATTCAAGACATTTTGTCATAGCACCAGGTCAAGACCCGATGGAGATATACAGAAAGAAATCCAATTATTGCCCTTGAGCGATGGTGGAGAGGAAAAGCTTCAGTAAAAACAAGCTCAGGGTGGGAGGCCATTCACCTTGACCGGCTAGGGTGTTTAGACAGTGGAGAGAGAAAAGGAAAGCAGACATCAGACAGAACCCGAGAACGCCAGCAGCCCCCTGGTGCAGCCAGCTAGTAGGACCTGGGTCACAGACACCGTGATGAGGACGGAGAGAAAGTACATGAGTGACGGAACGAGACAATGAGGTGCAGCAAAAACCCTACGGAAAGATATTAGCCTGCTCTCTGACATACAATATCAGCAAAAAACTAAAGATACAGCTGTCAAATCTCAACAAAATAAAATTGACATCAAGAAAGTCCAAAAGGGAAAAGCTGCATTCAGTGTTCGCCAAGACGTGTGGACGTTAACTTGCTAGTTTCAAGCTAACGTCGTAACAGACACTGCGAGGTTTTCGTTTTCTCTCTCATTTCCCGCGTTTCTAGTAATTACGTTGTTCTTAATGTCAGTCTACCATCACTCCTATCCACACTAACCAGACATTTTTGTGTTGCAGTCGATATTTGTGTCAAATAACGACTTGGAGAGAACATTGCAGCCTTCCCGTACGCGCATGATCCAAACAACGCAGTTTTGCCGATGCAACACCGACCCAATCTCTGCCTTTCAATTACTTATTTCTGTCTTCAGTGACTGTAGATTGGGATTCGTCCCTCTGCTCTCGGAGCTCTCTCCCAATTATCAGTCATTTATTCTCTAATCTCTCTGTCCAGGAGCAGCCTTGGTCTGGCTCCATATGGCAGAGAGCTAAGGTGGAAGCTGGCCCTTTATCACAGCGCAGGACCTGGCCAGATTACACCCTAACACACACCGGGGAAAACACAAAAATGCCATCCAAGGCACACAGATAAGGTGCAGAAAGCAGCACCTGCAACACTGCATGCCCCTGGCCACATTACACGGTGTACAGTAAAATGCATGTGAAAGACACGGAGACAAACGTGACCGGGATCAGAAACACGGGTGGTGTAGAGCTCACACAAACACATCACTGAGGTTTCAGCCAGGAGGAGCTAACGTTATCACTCTATAAAATGATTGGTATCAGACCTAGGAGGATTAACGGGAACATCTTTGAGACATTTGTGAAGCATCAGTGTGTTTGGCAATTAAAATGTTTATGACACGTTAAGAAACAACAATAAGCAGATGACATGACGTCGCACATCACCCACTTTTACCTGAAAAACTGCAGTTAATATTGTGTGTTCTGTTGTTTTATGACCCTAAAAACTCACGCATCCTGAAGAAAGACATCTGAGCTGAAGTGTATTTATATCCACACTTTTCTTCTACATAGGAAAAGAAAAGAAAAATGTTTCCTTAAACATATTGATTCCGTGGAGTCTAGTCTTGTCCCACTCACTGTGCTGGACAATAGATGAGACATTAGCTGGATCATGCAGCAGTGAAATATATTATCAATTACTTGATTCCTGCCCGCTTTCGGTCAGATGCATTCGTACAGTGTAGGTTGACAGAGAAAGCACTGTTGTCTAGACTGTCGATAAAGCTGAGCTAGAAGACAAACCGGCATGACTGATTAACCACTGTGTAATGTCCACGGTGAATTAGACCCACAGACACACTGTGCGGGAGCAGCTCATTAATCAGGTCCAGTAATCTACTGTCTTATCAATATGTTGATTGTTGTCTGCTGTAAGTCAAATCTGTGGCTGCAGCAGCCTCTTCAAATAATAGTGAAACATTATTAGTCCCTAATGGATTTATTCATGCTTTGCTCTAGCTCAGTGTTTTACTCAAACTTCACCTCAACTGTTTCTAATAGTTTATGCTAAATGAATGACGATGAATGGAAATGGAGCACAACAGGGCTCGGTTCTTGGTCCTTCTTGGTCCTGTTATATTTGAGATTTTATTATTATCATCTTTTCCAAGAAAAGATGCACGTCTTCATCTGTGTTACCATCATACCAACATGATTTATAATGATCAGTTATCTTCTTAATAATAATTAATATTGATAATTGTTGTGTCTGCAAAAGGACTCCTCGACTCATTCAAGGACTTTGCCCTATTCTAACACGTCGAAGTCGTGCGTACAGCATAGTGTTTACAGCAGCATAACAGCTTTGTCAGTCAATATGGAAATGATCATCATATTTTCATAAAGACTCAGGAGAGGCCCGAGTAAATCCCTCACTGACAAAGTAATTTTGGCCAAAGTCATTCGTGAGTCGTTGGTTTCTCATCTGATGAGGTTTCATGCAGAATTGATCTGATCTGGTTGGTAAATGCCGAAGAAGCCTGTGGTAACGGTTCTTAGCTTCAGTTGTACCAGAGTAAACCCATTTTGATCCATATGCTTCAAATGTTTATTTCAAACATAAAATCACTAAACTGTTGGTCTTAATTTCCTGCTGGTAATTTTTTAAATATGAATCTTAAAGCAAACAGCTGGATCAAAGCTGATCAAGCAATCACAGCCAGATCTAATTTATTTTACTCTCCAAACATGGAATGGGTTTATTTCTCTTGCTGCTGTCCTTTTTTATCCACCCAGCATGTACGTTTTGAAATCACTCAACAATTTTATTTGCACGCTGTGTTGCAACCAAAATGATGAAAATATGCACGAGCAACTATTCTGCAGCCTGTTTATTAGGAAGAGGCTGTAGTTCAGATGCTGGGATAATTCACTGATAAACACTGAACGGACTGAGACACAAGGCATCAGTTAAATCAGCTAATGGGATTCTCCACGTTAACCTGTGCTATCGTGAGATACTGTTTTCATGCTGAATGTCACCACATCATCCATGTTGACGTTGGGTACTTTCTGACCAACATTTGGATCCATTTCTAGTCAGTGTGAGGAACCATCTGGTCCCACCATCTATGTCCTACACTAGGTCACACCGTCGCTCTGTAACGATGCAGACATGCAGCTTCCATCTCAGTCTCCTCGAACATGAGGTAGTCAGGTACTGAGCATATCTCAGGCTCGTTTGCAAGCAGATAGTAAATCTGCCACCGTTGAGGGGCTCCTTCAACGAATGCCTGCTGTTGTAGCAGCACCACTTCTGCTTCTGCACAGATGCTCCCGTGGGTTTTATAAGTGGGTAAAACCAAACTACAGCTCGGACATTTAGGCTGGATGATTCGTTGGGCTCAGCGAGAGATGATCTGCCTTTATCTCGCATTCATTATCTTTCAAGGTAAATCTCGATGACCCTCCGCGTGTTTATAGGCACTTGAACGCCACAGGTCAGCGGAGAGGAGGGGAGGAAACGTCACAAAAGGACGGGACAAGTGGGACTGACTGGTAAAGATTTAAGCTCAAACACTCATGAAGCCTGTGGATGGCTGCGTTAACAGTAACAGCATAGGAGGAGATGCTGAAATCTTTCTGTGGAGTCCTAATTTCAAACGGGGTTTAATGATCGAAGATGTGCAGCAGAGAGTGAATGAAGAAGCAGATACTTTGATTCACAACAAACTGACGATGTGTTGTTGTCAGAGGTGACGCTCCGAGCCTTGAAAGGGGCCAGTAGTAGTGAGTTAAAAGCAGCAAAGCTGGCAGTATTAGCCCGAACATATCATTCCAAGGCTGTTTCATGGGAAAGATCTGAGAAGCAAACACAAGAGAAGAACTGTTTGATGCTTGTGTCTCTCATCTTTTACAGTATATTACTGTGAGAAACATAGTACAAAGGATGAAACAAGTTGTGGTTATGGATATATGGATAGATGGATGGATGGATATGGATATGGATCATTTTATTACTATTGCCTAAATGTATACAGAAGTGTTTATGCTATCAGATGATCCCAACATGCTTTCTTGTCTCGTGTCCTTGTCCTGTAGTTGTGTCTTGTGCATTTTTTTTCCTGGTGACTTGGGGCTGTTTCTAAAATGCAATGAAAAAAAAACCTGTGGTTTGTTAATTGTCATCTGTCAGACGTGTACTTGTATTTTTGTATTTTAGTGTTTTGCCTTTAACATATTCAAATAGGAAGGAGGCAAAGTTTTGAAAATGCTGGGTCTTGGGTTGGGTTGGGTGTTAAAAGCGTCTCCACTAAAGGCTCCGTCCCTGCACGGTCATAAATAACACGACTCAACAGAAATGTGAGAAGAGAGGAAGCTTAAACAGTTTAGCTGCTCCAACGCAGTAGAGTCCAGGGAAGTCTGTAGTACCTGTTACTCAGAATGAGTGAATGTGATCAATGACTGAACAGACAACAGGTTGGAAACCCGCAGGTCCCCGAGCACAAAGACACAGAAGCCAAACATCTCTCAGTGGCCTCATTTACATCATTTTACCAGGAAGCATGTGAAAGTGCTCTCCTCCCTGTGACTCGTGGAGACAGAGAGAGAAGGAAGCAAAAACAAAAACGGTTTCCTACACACACGAATTGCAGGTTTGTGGATGTGCGTGCTGAGAAGGAAACAGGTCATTTAGTCTGCTGAGAGTTGTTACCTTGTGTAAAAAGGAAAGCGATTTTCAGCAGGATGCAGGAGCTGCTGGTTTAGTTTTTTAACTAAAAGGAACTGAAGAGAAACGTCGCTCACACTGAAAACACTTTAGAGGTCAAAGAAATGACACATTTGTAAAAAAATTACAGCAACATTTTGTACTTGTACAAAATAATGTAAAATTTACATTTTTTTCTGAAATGCAAATGTGCACAGAAAAAAGAAACAGGGCAAAAAAGTCAAAGAAGTCGAAGCTGCCAAAAGCATGAACCGGGCAGAACTGCAACGAGAACCAACACGAGACAACAGAAGTCCTGAACTGGGCCCACAGACTTTAAACTGGGCTGATGGGACTCAACTATGTCTGAGAGGGGAGTTACTTTGGGAAACTCTGGGATGTGACCACCCGGCAGAGAGAAAGTGATCAAATCCACAGCCAAGGCTTTCAGGGTAAGTACACAAACGGAGATGGAGTCCGGGTCCAGAAGCAGCTCTGGGAACAAAACTGCCTAACATTTCTTTTTCTGCCAGCTACACTACGAGTCTGAGGGAAAACGGATGGAGCATAATGAATTCATAAATAAAGAGACTGTTGTCAACATGGAAGGATCCCTGCTCGCAACGTTTCATTTGGCTGGTACACAACCAAGGAGAGTGATGGTGTTTCCATAGCGAGTCCAGCTGGAAGACGTTTGTGCCGGAAATGAATAAATGAATTAATAAGAAGTGTGTTAATCTGCGATTCAGAGGCCGTTCCAGGAGCGATTACAGAATGCGATGCAGTAATTGGCTTCACGTAAGTGTCCCTCGGCCTGCTTTGTTTAGTTACTTCCTCCATTTATCACAGCGCCTCATGACGAAGGTAAAGAGTGGGATAAGCATCAGACTGCAGAAGCTGGCGCCATCGGACCCCGGCCCATCCCCCACACCAGGTGTGTCCTTGAGCCAGAGCGTCCCTGAACCCAACCATGACGAACTTTAACAATGCTGAGTGCAGCACTGGGGCAAAGGCGACTCCTCACCTGTAGGTCAGGACAGGTGTGAGTAGACAGCCAGTCCTGGTGCAGCATGTAGGGTTTATGGGCATAAATCAACTCGCCAGACCCCCATGGGACTGCTCATACGAGAGATTGCTGTGCCACATATTTAGCCAGAAAAACCGAGAAATTACATAGAAATCATCAGATAAGATAAGATAAGACTTTATTGATCCCACATTGGGGAAATTAGTGTATTACCATAGCAACAACAACAACACAGTATAAAAAGTAGAAAGAAATAAGTCAATTAAAATTGAAACAGATGAAATAATGAGATGAAATATAAGAAAAATAAGATATATGTGTTAAAAACAATGTGCAAGTACAATAAATTATCTGCTGCATGATGCTACTCCACCACTATGTGCCCTTCACTAGTGGATATTCTATAGGCATGAGCATGTGTGCACACCTGTACCACATACAGTTCATCCATCCGCACTATATATACATACATATATATATATATATATATATATATATATATACACATCCATCCATACACACATACCCATACATACACATATTCGTGCACATGCCCATGTCAGGTGCATTGTGCATGACGCGGTGACTGTGCGGGTGGGAGACGTCGTGATGTGTTGGAGAGTCTGACAGCCGTCGGGATGAATGATCTGCAGAAGCGCACCTTGCTGCAGCGACGGTGTATCAGTATCTGACTGACGGAGCTGCTCAGTTCACCCACGGACTCGTGCAGGGGTTGGTGAGGATCGTTCATGATAGATGTCAGCTTAGCTAGCATCCTCCTCTCACCCACCTCTGCCAGTCTCCAGAGGACACCCCAGCACAGAGCTAGACCTCCGCACCAGCCTGTCAATGCTGCTTCTGTCCGTGCATCCACTCCCCCAGCAGGTTACTGCATAGAAGAGGGCGGAGGCTACCACAGAGTCATAAAAAGTCTGTAACAGAGTCCTGCACACTCAGCCTCCTCGGCAGGTGGAGTCGACTCTGACTTCTTACACAGGACGTCTGTATTTGTACTCCATCAGATGAGAATCGTAAAGTGGGACCATAAAAACACTGCCGCATCCGTTCCGCCCTTCCACTCCGCACATCAGTCACGCCTGGTATTATTTCGCTCCAGCACGTGTGCTGGTAATTTCTCTGGTGAATTATCACTTCTTGACCTTTGGTGGCATTAAGAAAGGGCACTTTCACATATAAATTGTCTATGGAGCGTTGTGCAAACCTCTTCATCACCACAGAAAGGAAGCTGGGAGTTGTGTTTTTTTTTACTTTATGGGCTACATTAGTGATTAAATGCAGTTTTTTTCTCTCTGCCTTAAAAGTGCAGCTGAAACAGTAACGCAACATTTGCATAATAGTGTCATTGACATTCATTAAAACACAATAGTGTGAGGCAGCTGACACACACACACAAACCTGCACTACCTCAGGTGACCCTAAGGGTGTTGTTGCATACTGACTCTATTTCACTCATTATACAGTAAAATAGTATTTTTTATCCAAACACCAGTGTTGAAGCTTTGCCGCATGTTGCCACCAGAAGAGCTCGGCTGCCAGGCGGAGTGGTCGTCCTGTTGACACCACCATCCGTCTCCTCTTTGAGGACTTCATCGTTCTACATGCGGTGTCGCCTAACGTCATGATTATTATAGCCACCATTAAATGGAACTATGGCTCGTAATGAGCTGCTAGCGGAGACGTTTCTTGTATAATGATCATTTTATATGACGTAAGGAAGATTGTCCTGAGGGCTCATTTCAGTTTCTCACCTCCAGAAAAGTAATGTGGTACTTTGGCAAGCTGCTGGAGAAGAAATAATCGTCCACATTTATCTGTTTGGTCTCCAGGAGAACAGCGCCAGCAGTAGAGCTCAGCTCATCGCAACTTGGCTCAATTAAAAAAACGGGATTTTCACATTAAGCAGAGACAGAAATAGCGGGCTGCACCGGGCAGGTCCAAGCAACACCGTTTCCTTCTGTTGTGTGTCTCTGTGGTTCTAGACTTTACATTTATTCCAGCGTTCATCACGCAACCAGGCAAAGATCTTGAAACATATGGAGCTCTTTTGCTTTTCTTTTCCTAACCACACTCTAACACACACTGAGCCTCGAGGCATCGTTTGCTTTTGCTGCTTCAGGTCAAAAGGTGAGAGTTCACTTGTTCATTTCTTTCATTTGAATAAGTGCTATTTAGTGAGAGAAAATCCGACTTCTTCTTGACCCTAACTTTTTCACACTAATCGCCGTGAACCCTTGAATTTGCATGTATAGATCTCAGAGAACGATTGGAATCATCAACATTGTTTAACAAAGTGAACCCACGACGCGTCAGAGTCTTTAATCCTTCGCTTTCGATTCCAGCTCTGGACGCTCAGAGAGAGCTAAAGAGGAATGAGCTCCTCTCCCTCTCTCCGTCTGCACCAGCCTGAGTTGTGACAATTCAATCTGTTCAACGTCCTCCCGCATGAATTATGGATGAACCCCTGCAACCTCTGAATGTGGATTTTCAGCTTTATAACTCGTCCCGCTTGTGTCACAGGAATGAAAAGAGGCAGGAAAAAAAAAAATTAGGGTAATTTGCAGAGCCTCAAAGCAGAGTAAATGGTAACATTATTATCCTGTGATGGTGCTGATTGACTCCTCTGTGCTGAAAGCCATTAGCAGAGCTCATTCAGAAAGAGCCTGGCCGTGACATCCCTGATAAGCAATTACCCAAGCGTTGAGCGGTCGCGGTGCAGGCAGCTGGAAACTCTGCTGCTTCAGGTCAAACAAACAGAAATATGAACATACGAAATGATCAGTATGACATCAAGCTCTGCAAGATTCTTTACAACG
The DNA here is from genome assembly GCA_032359275.1 of Microctenopoma steveboyesi. Lineage (NCBI taxonomy): Eukaryota > Metazoa > Chordata > Actinopteri > Anabantiformes > Anabantidae > Microctenopoma > Microctenopoma steveboyesi. Next base: position 17,419,546 of record JAUMHF010000006.1, on the reverse strand, counting down.
AATGAGTAAGTGAGGTGAAGTGGAAAAAGACATCTGGAAGGAGAAGTCTGTGTTTAGGCTCCAGATTATTCTCATTCCTCTGTCAAACGAGCAGCTGAAAAGAGAAAATGAAAAGCAGTGTTTTAGTGACCTGATCTGAGATCAGTCGAGCCCCTCACACCACCCGCAGCCTCCAGCTGCTCCTCTTGAACCATATTCTGAGTTATCCTGACATGTTTCCGTTTTTCTTTTTGCTTTATCAGCAGGACAAATGAAAACAAAAACTGGTTTCAGAGAACAAAGTCAGTCAAACTGTCACTAACCCGCCAGGACTTCTTTTTAAATGACAAACTGCATAAAGCTGCTGTGAAGATCATTAAAACCCCGCAGGAAGATAGGTGCTCCACCCTTCAAAATAAAAGCACCAGTTCAAGCACGTTCCAGTCGACTCGTTAAAATGAGGATTATAACACTGCATTCTGCAAATCTGATCTAAAACCTCAATAAAACCTAACACACACATTCCCACAGTGGGGCCACGAAGTACAAAAGCACTTCGTTTTTTACTTTGGCTTTCAGCAGAGAAAATCTTTGAAATGCTCTTTTCCTTTTTATTCAGGGATGTTTTAATGTTTCATTTATTCCATCTATCAGTTTTTTATTTATCACTTTTTTGTTTGTCTGAAAATGCTTTTTCCAACCGAGACAGTCGAGGCAGATGACCGCCCAGACTGAGGCTGGTTCTGCTGGAGGTTTCTTCTATTAAAGGGTTTTTTCTGCAGCTCATGTTGGACTGATAAGTTTCTACACAATTCTAATTATACTCTGTAAAATCTTAAACCTTAAACACTGTACGGTTCCATGAGTTGACTTTTCTTATAAATAACTTGAATTGAAGCTTATTTAAATTTAATCTTTAACCTGATTAATCTCTTTCTGTATCTATATACGCATGGTTTGAGAAAAACAAATAAAACACTGGGATAAGTCGCTTTGTTAGAGGAGAATAAAAACACTTGGATGATTTAGTTCTAACACATTTAGAATTTAGTTTTACAAAATGACGCTTTCTTCTGGGTCTTATTTTGAAAGGTCTAACCGGACGTCGCGTGTGCAGGGCTGTTGCCGCGAGCTTGACTTTGCCGCGTCCTCTCAGTCCGACTGAGCCTCGTCACAAGTCGGGACTCGCCAGCTTCGGCCGCCGGTGCTTCGCTCGCTTTTCTCCCGGAGAGAGATGAGGCGGAAGGAGAAGCGGCTGCTGCAGTTCGCCGGGCTGCTCATAGCGGCTCTCCTGTTCCTGCCCAACGTGGGGCTGTGGTCTTTGTACCGGGACCGAGTGTTCGACAACTCGCCCGACGCGGCGGACGCTCCGGGCGCCGTCCTCCCGATACAGGTAAGCGAGCTCTGGAGCCGCGGCCCGTGTTTCTCAGACTTTACTCAGGACTGGGGCGCACATCCCGTCTTCCTAACTAAACCGGGCCGGATCCCTGGGTCTGTCAGCACCGCGGAGAGCTCCGAGGCTGGCGGCAGGAGAGGGAGGCGCGCGGGGACGCGGCGCGGCGGAAGTGTCGCCGCGGACTCAAAGTTTGTCTGTGACGCGTTAAATGGAAAAACAGGTTCGTTCAGGACAAGTGTCTGAGGTTCCGCCACTCAGCTGGTTCTGCGGGGTCGGGTGAAGCCTCACCGTCGCTAACGGGCTCTGAGCAGATGAGTTCGGGTTCGGTTCGCCGTGTGTTCCGCTCCAGTGAGTCCTTTGGTGTCCCACACAGACGTTACTCAGTTGGTTCGAGCTTAATCTGCTGAGTATTCCAGAGTGAACCACGGAACCGGTTCAGCCCAGCAGCTGCTCCTGCAGCCAGATCAGCTTCGTGTGTGTGTGTGTGTGTGTGTGTGTGTCAGCAAGCACACACACACACACACACACACTTCACTGTCTTTACTCCAACCTTGGATTTCAGATATGTAGGAATGAAGCGACTGGTCAAAGGTCGACTTAAAGATACCTGCAATTCAATTTCACCTAAAGTCAAAAGTATGACGTCATTTTGACTAGTGATTATGTCCCATTGACTTGAATGGGAAATGATTTTAAGGTATCTACTCCGGCACTTTGATTATCCGTGTTGTGAATTCTAGATATTTTGAGAACATGAGCAGTCAAAAGTATAATTTCAGACATCTACAACTGAATTTTAACTGGTCATATCGACACATCCAAAAAGATGAATTAGATATCTTCTAAAGGTGTTTAATTAGAGATAGCTTTAACTTGAACTATGACTGGTCGAAATTCAACTGTAGAAATCTGAAATGAGTTATGACTGGTCAAAACGTAGATCAAGATATCTAGAATTCACACATAGTCAAAATGACGTAGTAGATATCTTTAATTCGACTTTTGACCAGTCGTGATGACGTTGCAGATATCTGAATCTACGCTGTTGACTAGCAGGAAAGGCGTCGCAGATATCTGGACCGTATACTCTGTATACGTGTGCTTCCCATAGAAGCCTCATTTTTCTCCTGGGGCTTTGGGCTGTGCAGGCGGCCACATGTGTTCAGTTTGATCTGACAGGCGTTTAGAGCTGATGTCTGTACTTGGACACATGGACACATGGACACTGCCTGTGCCGAGGACAGACTGCTTTTATTATTCTTCTTATTATTAGAACCTTTATTTAACCAGGTTAGTCCCTTTGAGTTCATAGAAGTCCTTCACACAGTGAACAACACATTTCATGTTCACATTAGGATTCACTCACATAAAACACCTGCATGCAGACGTAGCAGATTGTAATGACATCACCGCGGCTTTAAACTGAAGTGTTCGTATACAATACATCTCCTAAAGGTTGTTTCCACCAGTGTTACATGGTAGGAAAAGCCTGATTTATTTCTATAATAAAATCCTAGAAGAGCTTTTTAACACCATGCTCAGTTTGCTCCTTAAAGTCAAACGTTTGTCTATTAAAAATCCTGCATGTTACGATCTTCTCATTCAGTGCAGATCTCACCATTTCTCGAGTAGGAAGAAACATACATGTAGTTTTTTCCCGCACTCTGCCGAACGCCAGCGGTAAAGACTGGACGGCTGCAGCAGCAGTGTGTCTGCACAGTGTGTGTCAGCTTCCTTCGTGTGAAGTTGTATCTTCTGGAGCGTTCAGAACAAAATGTGACGCATCAGTTCAAGTTAATATTGTTAAAAAGTAGGAAAATCTGCCAGTTTCCAGTCATCGGCAAACAAACGGCGCGCTGCTGGGAACAGGCTGCGCGCGTCCATCTGTCTCCGTGCTTTCTGGTAAACATTTAATTGTGAGAGATAAATGGATGAAGGACAAACAAGAAAGAAGGAAGCAACAATACGTGTGTGTGTGTGTGTGTGTGTGTGCTCCCTGCGGGCTGTTATGACGTTGTTGAAGTAGATAAAAATCAATAGCCTAATCCCATTCAGCCTCTTCCCACATAAGTCTTGTTAGAGACATTTGTAGAGGATATTTTCTCTCCCTCGTCGGTTCCCGTCTGCTTCAATTGTAGAAGACGCAGCGTTTAAACCATCAAAACAAGATCAGAGCCGATTAAACAGAAACAGAATGAGCTGCGGACTCATTCATACACGAGCTTTCCTGCAGAAGCATCAGATTAAAAACAGTCCAGGTCCCTCTGAGCGACGGGTCCCTCGGACCACCGATGCACGCTCAGGCCCGTTAACACGCATGTGTGATGGCAGCTCGTCCTCAAACATTCACGATTAAGTGGCTCCAGTAGCTCGGCTGTAAAATTACAGTTCACTGGAGTGAAAGACGATAATAATAACACCTAAACGGAACTGAGACACAGCGGTCCGATCCTGATGAAACCAGGCTCCACACTTCCCATGAATACAGTTCTGGCAGCAGGAGACGACTGGCCGACACAGAGCTGTTCTGCAGAGATCGACGACGTGTTTGCGCCTTTCTGTGCACAGTTTTCACGGGAACCACCTGCTTGATCCATAAAAGGAAAACTATTTGTGGAAGTCTCAGGTGGATTTTTCCCTTTTTTCCAGGAAACCACACGGAGTGAAGTTCTTTTCCTCCACATATTAGAACGTGGCTCCCACTGGGCCTGAGCGAGGGAGCGGGGGGGCAGCAGTGGACGTGGACACAGTGGACATTAGTATCCACAGATACTAATGATGCTCACATCCTCCGCTGGCCTACAAAGACGTGGGAGGAGGAGTAACGAGGTGAACTTCTGGTCACGTGGTGTGAAACCAGATGTCTGTTCGTTAGTAGCCTCATGCTGGATGGAGCAAAACTCGGAAGCAACAAGCGAAGACGAAACGCTCGTCTGAATTCTGCTAACAGGGAAACAGAGAGCTTCATCGGCAGCATCTCTGCCTCCAGGCCACCAAAGTTCTGGACCTGTGGCTCTATGGCTGTCTGTAGGACTCCGGCACTGCTCGGAGCAGTCAGTCGGGGGGTGTGTGTGGGGGGGGGGTGTCGCTGCTCTTTGTGCTGGTGGCGCTGCAGCTCAGCCGTTATTTCTCCCTCTCCCTCGAAAATGATAATAAGAAGCTTATTTACACAGCTCAGACGGGTTTGGACCGGTGCCAGGGGAGGCTGTGATCCCAGCAGTGCCAACATAGCTGTAAATTACCACTGAGGCCCCCGGCAGGTCCATCACACATCACGTGGTCATGGAAAACACAACGCTGGCATCCATTAGAGTCTGTTCACTGACATTTCTAAGCGATTCGCGGCGCAACACAAACGCGCGTGTTGGCGTCTATGAGCCCGTTTCTGAGCCACAAAAGATACAGAACAAAGAAGAAATTTCATCTGGGACGTTCCGATTCTTTTCCCATTGGCTCGGCTCAGTCAGTTCACGGCAGCAGCTGCGGGAGCATGGCGCAGGTTTCACTCATGAAAGAGAAAGAAAGTTTGCAGTGGCAGCGAGAGCCCACACAAACAAAGCCCGCAGCACCAGCACCGAGCTTGATCACTGTTTCACCGAGATTACAGTGGGAAGGGGGGGGGCTTTGAAGCACCCAGGTCAGCTTTATTGCGTCTACAGGCTTCTAAGAACAAACAACTCTGCTTGCACACGTGGATGGAAACGTTCAGCTGCAGTAATGTGAGTTTAAATTCTGCTATCTGCATGTTTCCCCGCCAACACTTTTTATTAATACCCTTTAAGCTGTTTGGGAGACTATGCAGTCGGCTGTTAGCAGGTGATAGCGGGATTTCAGCTGGAGGTGGGTTAGTGCTGCAGTTTTCCCTCCTTTCCCTTTTACACCGGATCCATCCTGTCAGTGTGCTTCTCTCTGCACGTGAGCAGATGATGACTGAAGCACATTTACTGTGACATACAGTATGTGTGCAGCCATGTTTAAACCGGAGTCGTCGGCCTCTGCAGGACTTTGCTCATCACCGTGTGATGTGGTCGGTACAGGCGGATGTTTCCAGTTCGGCCTAAAGATGTTGGGTTTGGTTGAGCGCTGTCATCCAGTTGTTTGGAAACTGGGAGGAGATTTCTTTTTGGAGCTGGCTTTGTGCACAGGAATGATATGTGACTGTTATATCATAAATATGTGATTTATTATTGAGCACAAATCTCCAAACACATAAAACGCTTATTTTCTTATTTTAATGTGTATGATAATAACTATTATTTTATTATTAAGTTGATTTAATAATACATTATATTAATGTTTTTCAAATATTAACTTCAATACAAATTAGTACGAAAATATTTACCAAACAGCAAAGTTGCAGCTAAATAAGATGATTGTATTATTCTAGACAGTAGAGGTTTCTTATTCGATCATATACTCTGTCTTTCTTTCTTTCTTACTTCTCGTTTGTGTGGCCAGCTACAAACTGCATCTGTTGTGTGAATGTTCATCCTTACGCAGGCTACGTGACATTACACCTTATTTCATTGCTCTCTGTGACATTAATCGAACCATTTAATAACACCTTCACTCATTTGTTTCGCCGTGCCACGGTCTCCTCATGGCTTTACCCGGCGCAGCTTTGTATTTTATAAAAATAAAAAAAAATGAGTGAGAGCTCATGGAAACAGCAGGCGGCTTAAACATTTTCCAGGATGCTCATATCACAGCCCATGAATATTGCAGGAGAACGTCTGCAGACTGCAGGAGGCAGAGGTCTCGGTGATTCATGGCCTCTCTCTGGTCTTCTGGCTGCTCTTTCCATCGCAGCGGGACCCCGGATAATGACGCCTTTTGGGAGATAATGGACTGTGCAGTGGCCTTGCCGAGCTCCTTTTCGAGGGGCATATGGAGTGCCTTGCTGCAGGGGCTTTCGCCTGGAGGTCCTCTGCCTCAAACTCAGACAGGACAGAGAGCGGATGTCTACAGGGACTCCATGTAGATCACAACTGGGCTGCTCAGCCTGTTGGACGCTGCACATGCTGTGAATGCACTTTTAGCTGGATGGACACCCGTCTCTCCCGAACCTGGCTCCTCCCTGAGCTGGGACAGGAGTGGATTAGTTAGAGCACGCAGAAGTTTGAGGGAGCAGCGGCTTGTGAACATGCAGCACGATTGACTTGTCTGTGCAAAGCGGCTGAAGGTGGAGAAGGGCGAGCACGAGGTGAGGTGGGAGAGGGGAGACAAGTAATTGTGTCTCTGGGGGTGGAGGTGGATTTGTGTCTGATCCGACAGAAGAACAGAGAAGCTTATTCTTCTCACTCCACGAGCTGCGGTTACCTCTCGGCGGGAGGAGAGGAAAGTGAAAAGGGAAATATTGACCCGTGGTGGGTCTGCTTCGTCCTCCTCCTCCTCCTCTGAGAACGAATGGGCAGCTCTTTCTTATCAGACTCACTGCGCTGCTGGTAACGCCAGCTTGTCTTCCACACCAAACAAAGCACTCCAGTATCTCTTTGTTCACTGTCGTTTGTGTTTGGGACAACAGATGTGAGAGCGGCCGAAAACAAGCCAAACACTGTCTGTTCACAGCAGGGTGGGAAAGTAACAATGCAAAAACAACAACATTGTTTTCATACATGTTTCATAAAGCCTCCTTAGGCGGTGGCATTCATGTATTTGCAGTCACGTGGTGGGTTCATTTATAACAGACGTGAGGTACAGTAGAGCTGGGAACCACAGCACTAACCCTAACCTTAACCCTAACCCTAACCTTAACCCTAACCCTACTACTCGCTACGACATCCAGCACATTTTAAACGTACTCCACATGTGAACAAGACAGCAATAGTTTCTGTCCTGTGCACTAATCTGTATTTTACCTTACCCCCCTTTACAAAAGAAAACCTGGACCGTCTACAGTGATGTGATTTAATGCTCATTCCCGCAGAGAAACCATCTCATCATTAGTTTAGGTCTCAGGCTTGTACACGTGGGAATATTACTCTGCAGTCACGCAGCGTAAAAGCCTGAGATTCTTAGCAAGGTGGTGCAAAACATACAGCGAGCAATACGAACAAGGCCCTGAGGGATTCACTCAGTAAAAGACTGATCAGACGGTACAGAGCGTTCGTGACGATGCTGGTGTCGCAGATTTCTCAGGAGAAGCGTTTCTCCTTTGTTCAATAACACGCGTCCAGGCATTATTAAAGTTCACGCCGAGGCAGTGTGATGTTGCAGATGTTTTCCTGGGATTTCCATTCACATCGTGCTGTAGTGTGCTGGAGAGCTGATCGGTTTCACAGAGAACGAAATGGCTCAGCTGATGCTAACTGCTAGCGACGTTTCAGTCGATCAACCGGGGCAGAACATTTCAGATAAATCCTGCAGAGATCCTCCATGCTCACGGTGCTGAAAGTGTCGCGCCCAGCTCCGTCTTTTATTTGGTTGTTCGTGGCTCTTTCTCTCTTACACACACACACACACGCGACACTAGAAAGGCTGCAGGGTAGAAGCGTCAGACTCTTTGTAAGCAGCAAACAGTTGGACGGACCATTAAAAGGACACAGTGAAGGTAATTAATGGTCAGTCATGCAGGTGAAATTGGCCACTTCCATGTCTCCATCGTTTTCACCATTTCTGCATGTTTTGCTCGATAAAATATGAATTTCAATCGCAGCCCGTCATTTAGCAGACAAAGTGCTTTGTAATTAATGATTGAGCTGTTGATAGAGATGAAACACGGACTGCATGGCTGGTGGTGCAGTTCCTGTGATGCCCTATTAGCTGGTTTATGCTGCAACTTGAATATTGATGAAGTAGGAAAGTGCCCAGAGCAGAAATTTGTTTGCAGCTTGACGTCTCTTCCCTGTGATGATGGCCATTAGGAAGGTAGCAGCAGAACACGCAGCGGGGAGCCGGAGAAAGCAACTCGCGGAGCAGAATAATAATGGCTGTGTTTCTGGGTTTGCCCCCTCACAACGGCTTTTATGAAATGGGTATTGGAGATGTGTTTGATATAACACAATGCAGACACACAGCAGTGCAGAGTCACTCATTTGCTGCACCACCTGCCTGGTGTTGTAGTGAATGTGATGGGGCCAGGTAACCCTGGGCTTTTATTTAGTGAGGCAGCAGCCTCTGCATGTCTACGGGTTATAACACAAACACACCTGTAGAACAGACGACTGGCTGGCTGCTTTAGTTCCGTAGAGTTAACGTCTCTTTTTACTCCCGGCTCTTTTCCCTTCTTAATGAGGGGATTTGTTTTGTGATGAACTGACATGTGGTCCTTTGGCTTCTGTGTTAGTCCGTTTAAACAGCCTTGAAGAGAAGCTCAGTTCAATGACCCCAGCCTGATTCCCCGTTCAGCCTGGTTCTTAGATTTATGGCCACTTTTATTTCTGGCCGTCTTTAGAGCCAGTGTTTTATTGTTTAGGGGACCAACCAGGTGACACTAAGGTGTATTGAATGGTTGCTTTGTGTGTGAGAAGCAGAGCGACTGGCTGCTGCTCTGGCTTATTCTCGTGGGTCACACCGGGCCAGCTCATTACCCGCAGGTCTGCAGCACTGAGGACAAAAAGCGGAGGAGCGGCAGCACACGCTGACTGTACTAAATGGAATTGTTTCTCACTGACTGTAGTTTGGATTCAGCGGTGGAGAAAAACTACACCTTTAGCTGTGCGCTACCGTGATGCAGAGGGACAGTAACTTCATACCGAGCTGAACATAAATGAACTAAATGAAAACGAATGGGCTTCTATGGCGAGCGGGAAATGAATGTGGCACTACAGCGCTGGGTTAATGTGGTGTCCACTCTTATTTCCCGCACATTAGCGCTGAGTGATTACGACAGCTTTTCTGGGAGTTAAATTCCCCTGGCTGTTTGTTCTCTGAAAGGTCCTGCATCTGCTCTGGGAGCGAGCGAGACGCAGAAGAAAAAGAAGCCGACTTTAATCGAACTGAGGGGGGGGCAGCACAGTGTTACAGACGGACTTTCGCTGCGTCTACAGTAGAGACGTGACGTGACACACTGTCAGGAGATATGGAGAAAAAAGTCAAATCGTTGCTGAATAAACCTGATGCTCCATCGTTCAGTCTGGAGGATGGTGCTGCTCTGGTCCAGTGACCTTCTACAAATCATTCATTCCTTCAGGACATTACTAAAAAGCACAATGCCTGAAAGGATCAGATCAAGCAGAGGTGCTAAGAGATTAATGTACTTCAAGTTAAACTAGAGTGAAGTAAAATACTTAAACATTTATCTTAACTTACATTAAACAAGTACACAAAACATATCTGTTGTAAAAGTAACAGGCAGTACTTTAGTACTTCCTTTCGTCACTTTTTCACTACGAAGTAAGAAAGGCGAGAAGAAGACCTTCAGTGTTTTAGCTGAATGAGACGTAAACATTGGGAGCTGAGAGCGAGTGCGTGCATAAGAAGCAGTCAGACAGGTGCGGTCCGATCGATCTGAAGAAGGAGCAGCAAAGATTAGTTGGTCGTCGTGAGGAACCTTTGTGGTTGCAGCCACTGAGGATCCTACGCTGTGGACGGTCTGGCTGGAAAGAACCAAACCTCCAGTTCTGATGATGAGGCTGTGGAGTCATCTAGTAGTGAGGACGGATCGAGCTTCTTCTCATCAGAAGAACACGAATAGAGGCTGGAACTGTGGTGTAGATGGACGACAGAAGTGGGCCGGAATCCGAGCCCTGAGGCACTTCGTGAATGTTTGTGCCGTGGGGAGGATTGACTCTGATTACATCATCACCCATATGGTAGAGAACCTCAGCCCGCCTGACGTTTGCAGCCTGTTTATCTGTACGGTTTACATTGTTGTCACCTTCCACACTGGCTGATTAGTTTTGCTGCCTCTGAAATGCCAAGCAGACAGGAAACAAACAGCAGCTGCTGCACAGGAACACACACACACACACACACACACACTCCCATTGCTCTCCGCGGTGATGTTATCTGACGGTGCTGTGGTATCAGCTAATGGTCTGGTTAATGTCGTTTGTATTAACAACATTTCACTAATTGCGCTCTCCCATGGAAGCAATTCGTTTACTGTTGCCCTGTAATCCTCTAACAACGCGACTCCCTGAAAGTCATTTCTGAAGCAGCAAGAGTTTCATCAGCGGCTGTTTACGCATTTTTATGCTGAGTAGAGAATAAAATGCGATGACGGCGCGTGTGTTTGATTCTCTTCTCAGTCTCATAATACTTTATTTGACCCTTTTACAACCACCTGAAATCTATTTGCATTTAAAACTCACACTTCTGATTTCAAGGAACTGTCCCTCAAACCTATGTAAAATGAAACCGGTTTTTATTTATGTAGAATGTCGAATCAAACCAGCTGTAAATTCTCAGTGGACTGAACTCAATTGATATCCGTGAAGGAACAGTGGAGGTATTAACAGTCCCCATGTTTTCTGTGTTCTCGCAGAAGCTCAACGAGATGAGGAAGGTTGCTCGGGTGGGACTGGACGGCGCGTGGCAGGTAGACTGGCACGACTACGAGGCGATGAGGGGAGATGCTGCTCGCGTTGGTATGTCCACACTGCTGCACCGGTCCACGCACACACACAGACACACACACTTCAAATTCAGCACTAGAGCTCGGCTTCCTTTTTTTTCTCCCTCGCTGAATCGATGCCGCGTGCACAGCCCGGAGTACATAATTAAACACAGTTAATCTTTTGCAATAAGCCTCGAGTGGGAAACATACCTTTGACTTTTCACTGAGATACTTTACTAGCTTTTATGTAGCATCAGGAAAAACCCGAGGTCCAAATGAGCTGGATTTGTGAGCTTAAATGTAGTAAAGACACTAGTTTATCATCCAGCATGATCATGAAGTCTAACACGCTGCGTTACAACTGTGCAGACGCTGCGCTTTGTTGGCTTCAGGGACATGATATGGGATGAGACACATGCAGCCTGTACATCACTTTATGGCAACTGTTATTTTCTCTTCAACTCAAAAACAGCACAGCACACAGTTGTGCAGCAAGAAAGCAGACGTGTCCACCAGCATGTGTGCAGTGATGTCCACACAGAGCGACGTGTTGAAATGTGTCACGTAGTTAGAATCTAAAATGTGTAGACCCCGTGCTAAATTAAATCCTGTACTTAATGATGCTGAATTAAAGGAGTAGATCTGAGCATCACTCGCATTAAAGCCAAACCACTTGTTAAGTACTGCTTACAGACATGTGAAACATCGGTTTGTCCCCTAAAGTCTCTGCTGTAGAAATGATCCTATGAGCAGTTCCACCAATTATTTCTTAGGGTTCTCATTTGCCTGCGGACGGCTGGAAAGCATCATTTTATTGAACGGGGGTTTGCAGAAAAAACACAACCGTTTATCTCTGAAATGAGCCGTCAGAGTGTGGAGTTATCTTCCACTGTTATTACCTTCAGGAACATAGACAGATCATTTCTGCCTAATGGAACAAGGAGGCTGACTTTCATTTGATGCAGCCTCTGACTGTGGATCAGCCTCAGAGCGCGTGTCTGTGTGCGTTTGTGTGCAGCGCATTGATGAGGGGCTAATGAGACACACAGCACAGTGGAATGTGGCGCACTCCTGGAATTTGTTTGTGGAAAAATATTGTTAGTGCTAATACGTATTTCTGTGTAGATGTATCTATGGAGGAATACTCCACTATTTGTATTCAATAATCTCGTGTTGTGTTGTGAAGAGCAAAGCACTAAACACACACAAATAACATAAAGTGCAAAACGGCTAAAACAACGATCCATAAAACACGTTTTATATGTTTTATTGCAAATTTCAGGCAGTTGTGAAACGAAGGATCTGCAGCCGGTGCTGTTGGCTGCCAACAAAATCCACAAAGCACACTGCAAAAAGAAAACAGGCGCTAATAAAGACACAACACGCTCACCCCTCAGGGTGTTGTGTCATCCAGACACACTTTTCCAGAAAGCTCATCATTTCAAAATGTTTTTCTAGTTACTTATTTATCGACTTTGAGCCTGAAGGTTGGCGGTTTGATCCCCAGGTCTTCCACCACAAAAAGTGGACGATGGTAACTAGAAGCAGTTTTAAATGTCTGTCCTCACACGGTGTCTGCTCCTGATGTGATTCCAACGTGTGTATTCGTGTTTGATGCAGGTAACGGTGAGCAGGGGAAGCCCTTCCCCCTCACAGACACCGACCGGATCGACCAGGCCTACAGAGAGAACGGCTTCAACATCTACGTCAGCGACCGCATCTCCCTCAACCGATCCCTCCCCGACATCCGCCACCCAAAGTGAGTCGTGCTTGTGCCTCAGTGGATTCACACTGTATGTTACCACTGGACGTTTTGTTTTACCGAACGTCCTCGTGGGAAAATATCTGTGAAGGTCATGGTTCTGTCAAAAGAGGTTTCATCCAAAGCAGCTGGACTTGTTTGGTTTCTTGGCGACATTTCACCCTCCCTCTGCTGCTTCAAGACATAGTTACTTCAGAACCTTTTTAAAAGTTGTAAAATTCTGGTAGAAACCAGAGGCCGCCCTCACTGCTCTGAACTGTGCAGGTTCACGATGCATTGAAGGCCTTTCAGTGCCAAATGGCACCATGAAAGGCCTTCAATCACAGCTTTTCTTTTGCCTGACAAGAACTTGTCTCTGACATTCGACCCCCCCCTTCATGTGGAAAGCAGCTTTGAACAGTTCTCTACCCCACTTTCCCCCGGAGGACGGGTTCTTTTTATCGGTGTTTATAAAAGCCTCGACCTTACACCATGAGATGTCTGTGCTCACAGGTACCGGTAAAGTCAACATTTCCAAGCAGCCAACCACAGATGGGCCCAACACCGACCTGGAACTTAGCTGTAAAGCTGCTCGGTGTAGACGCGTAAAGGGAAGTGAATCCTTGTTTTTGGACAGATCGTGCACTTCCTTTGAAATTCCCTTTAGGTGATGAACATCTTTTGATCTGGTGCCCTATTGGCCTGGTAACACAATTATTCCAGCTGTTTGTGTGATGTTCTAAAAACGTGTAGTTAGGTTTAGGGCTTTTCAGCTGCTTTCCTCTGGTTGTTATTGACTTGTTAGCATGTGAATGTGTTGATGTTTCCCGCTGACTACCGGATACTCATCGCTCTCTAGTGACCAGTCGGACCGCCACACCTGCTCCACCCATCAACCACTTACTGCCCCACCTTCAACCCTTCCGCCCTGTAGGCAGCGCTTGCCTTTTGGCGACTTGCGTGTTGTTGGTGCCTCCGAGGCAGCCGATCCCAGACCAGCCCGTGACTGACACATTCGATTTCTGCACGCTGACCAGATCCAATTGAAGCACACGCTCTAGCCGCACACACACACACACACACTGACCTCCCGTCTCCCTGCATTCATATTTGGACGAGCAACACGCAGGCTGATGTTCAACACAGACACCGATCAACACACAGTTCACTGCACACGTTCTCTCCCTCTCCATCAGCGAGGGGGCACAACTCTTTTACCGTGATTAGTTTCTCTGCAGGGGAGCTGTCACTTGCTGTGACCATCATGTAGGAGGTCATCGCCGTAACCCGTCATCAGAGCACATGTCAGTGACTGATAACAGCTGTATGTGCTGCAAATAATAAAATTAGAGTCGTCTCCGGTACACGAGCCGCGCCGAGCGCTCCTCAGAGCTGCCTGGCTGAAGGTCGTTGCATCAAAAAGGTCAAACTAGTGTTACAGAGAGAGGCGACTGAATCATTTCAGACGTTATGTCATTTTTTCCTGATTGTTTATTACAGCCAACATGGTCATTAGTCTGGCTCGAGTCATCTAGAAGCCCAAGGAGAAAACACATGGAGATTCCCGCCTGCTTCCTTCAGCAAAGTCAAAGTCATTTGAAAACTCCAGTCGCACTGATTCATTGTTACATTTCTATCCTCTGTGTGTGTGTGTGTGTGTGTGTGTGTGTGTGTGTGTGTGTGTGTGTGTGTGTGTGTGCGCGCGCAGCTGTAAACGGAGGCTGTATGCGGAGAAGCTGC
>JAUMHF010000006.1:17381485-17403598 GCA_032359275.1 Microctenopoma steveboyesi | reverse complement strand
GTGTTCAACCGCTCTCCTCCGCAGCTCGTCGCGGAGGTCATCCTGGTCGACGACTTCAGCGACAAAGGTACAGAGGAGTTTGTCTGATGCCACACTAAGTGTAGCGTTTGTCTACACTGCGCTGACTGTCTGCGAACCCTCACTCAGTGTGATAGAAAAGTAACCCTGAGATGCTAAAAAGCTGAAACACAAGTCAAACAACCTTCGGAGCAGCAGCTTATTCCTCTAGTTATTATGTTTCCTCGACATTTCTGGCAGATCAGCACAACCCACTGTGGTCTGGCAGCACAAAGTAGCGCGGTACTGTTCAGGTTCTGTTAGTAGCAAATTACTGCCATCGTACAGCAATAAGTAAAGGTACATTTAATCATTTAGACCTTAAAGATTAGGGAAAACAAAGCAATACAACACATTCATATATATAGAAACTGATTACTGACCTTTGAACTGAGAGCGGCTGTAACGAGGCCAAAACGATTTCCCTCCAGCTGGAAATCTGTAACTTGTTATTTTAGCAGGAAGTCTGTTGGTTTAATGACGGCTGTACAATTTCCACCATAATGTAACAAACAAAAATCCTTCGTTTCGGGCTGTGCTTTTGCGTCTTTGGCTCTGTAGTTTCACTTCTGCTGTCGTGTATGTTTGTGTGTGTGAATTATTCTCTCTCTCTCTCTGACTCTCCCTTCACCAGCTGTCTTAAGAAAGTGTTTAATTCCTTGTTAATTAGTGGTCTCTGTCGCTGTCCCTCGTTGAAAGGCGTGTTTACCCCTCGTCGCCACGGTAATGACATGTTGCGCTTCCTGACACTCATTTATAGGTTACCCGTTAGAGGTCAGAGACGAAACCCTCGTATCGCTGCAGCGCGCAAAAAGGAAACAAAAAAAGCTGCATGTGTCCAGATGATTGTGTGTGCTACTCGATATTTACTGCAGCAGATCTCAGGATGATGCTGATGACACACATAAGGTCGCGGTGACCTTGAGCTAAAGTCTGATACAACCAGAGACATCCCCTCAAGTCCTTCTTTAGACCCTAGGTTTGTGAGAAAGGGAGCGACGAGTCTGAAAATGTAACTGACCAATAAAAAGAAACTCAGATGAACGGAAAAATGTATTAAAGCGAATGAAGCCTGAGAATCTAGTTAATAAACATCTGACTCTGAACCCACTGCAAACTAACGGCCCTGGAGAATTTGTTAGAACAGTTGCCTAATTTAATAAGCATAGCAAACACAGTTAGTTGACTAATTGGTAAAACTAAACCATAAGCCTGACACGGAGATCCGTGCAGAGAGAGAACGACAGCGGGTTCTTCCAGAAGCAGCGCGTCGTCTAATTCTCATGCAAGAAACACTGACCCAGCCCGCCCAACAAAGGGCCTGCTCCTTCTCTCTCTCACACACACACACACACACACACACACACACACACACACACACACACACACACTGACGATAAGAAACCCACCCAGAGTTTCCTCGCTGTGCTCAGCGGCAGCTCCAGAGCCAACGGCCACATTAAGGCCCCGTTCCATTTTCAACACTTCGTTATGCACCACAACTGCTAATAACAGGTTTCCTAAGGAAAATTCAATCACGAGGAGACCCCCCCCACCTATACTGTTTGCCCGTTGAGGTGAGTGAGACTACACGTGTTGCGATTATGAAAATGGAAACGGACTCTTCCACTGATTCGTCTCCTCGTCCGCTTCTTATTTTTACACAGCTACAGGAGCTAAAATGAAAACTAGGTGGTTTAGTCTCACTCCAACTGATGATGATGATGTCATCCCTGTATTTCTCTTGTGCAGTGATGTTGTCTCGTTGTTTCTGAAATCGTCATTTCCATTTTCACACCTACGGTACTTTTCTAGCGAGTGACGAAAAGACAGTTAGTCCTCTGTTGGTCGTCATCTCTGGGTAACGTGTTTGATGCCATTCCACTGGCATCGCACATTTAGCAACATGTTAGCAAAGTAAAATCCAATGTCCTCTCAGGGGACATGTCCTAACTCTAGGTTTAGCTGCTGCCTGTTTCATGGCAAACTGCAGATGACAAAAGCTATTTGTCAGGCACCAGTGATGTTGCTGAGGTGCCATAGCAACAGGAGCCCGGGAGCACGGTGGGAGTAACCTCTTGTCCCTTCATTCATCGAAGCGTCCATGTGTCTGTTCACACCTGTGGCTCTGTTGGTCTGGGTCGCATGGCTTCTCCGTGTTGCATCTGATTACGACATGATGTTTTTAGTAGGTTTGAGGTCTGTACTGTCGTTTGAAGCCGCTCTGCTCACTCAGCTCAGTAATTAGTTTTTCTCCAGCTGAATGTGTCTCATTAAGACTGCAGTCACCACTGAAATGACCTGAGACACAGGTGGGGACACTTTATGTCTCTTCTTCTAGGTTTTTACATTTTCCACATATTGTTTAATCGCAGTTTTCAGTCGGGGACAGTTCACTGTGTCACAGGGGCAGAGAGACCCACCGCTGGGTCTCTGCTTGCTCTGCTGTGAGGGTGAGGCCAGCAGGCGGTTCTGATTCACAGCCAGCACTGAAGTGTGACACCGAGCTACAGATCGAGTAAGAGTTGCCATCAGAGCCGACGAAGGATCCGTTTCATATCCCGACATCTGACTCTTCCGCAGTTTCTCCACCTCTCGAATGTTTCCAGATATAGCATCACTGCAGGTCTGTGGACCTGCAGCTTGCTTTGGTTCATTGGTGCAGGAAAGCAGGTTTCATGCTTTTCACTTCTCCTCCTTCCTGCTTTTTAACTGACTCCTGTTCCGGCAGAAATCTGTAATTTCCCACAGGCTCCGGTGTCCATTTTGAAATATGTAACAGCTTCTTTTATAAGATAGAATTTGGTCTGGGACTTTAAATGTATTTGTTTGTGTGGAAGGGAAGCACAGACAAAAGGCTAACAGAGGTACTGACTGGATGGATTGTGTTCTGGTGAATGAGACGCTACGTATGTACTTGTATTAACAAAAACTGGAGGACAGTAAGTGTGAGGAGCTGAGGTGGATGAGATGAGAGGAGAAATCAGACAAGATCCAGGACTGTCACACTCTTGTGTGTTTCCTCTAACGCTTTCTGCCCTTTTTCTGGTCTTTGTGGACCCATCTGCTAAGATTTCACTGTTAACATTTAGATTTTATGAAAAAGTAAAGTCTCTCTTAGCATCACATTAAACAGCAAACTGCATAAAACCACAGGGAGAGTGAGTATAAAGCTCAACACAACTAAAATGTTATTAACCACCTAAATAAAAAAAAGATATACTTTCCAAAACATAAGTTGCAAAGCACTTAAGTATTGGCTCAGTATCTACATTCATCTTCTCCCCCAGCGATGAACCGATTTTGGTGCCAGATTTTCAATTAACAGTAATAATAACAGTGTTGTCCACATCTGCTGACACAGCTGGAATGTAGCGACACAGGCAGCAGCAGCGGTGGAGGAACCCAACACATACGTGTGTGTTCATGCACTGTAGCTTATACTACTCTTAGAGTTGAACTTGACGGCAGCTCTGGAGGAGCTGCGGGTTCATGTGAACATCCATGTAGAGTCTGGTGCAGGTTACAGCACACTGTGTTTAGTAGTCAATAACGGGCAAATATGTATTATATTATAATATTATTCAATATTTATTATGTTAATTATAGCAGTAAGTCTGTTTCTTCATATTTATCTCTTCTACTCCAAACTCTGCTTCTTTCTCTAAACCTCGTATTGTTGTCAGTCACATGTCTGAACAACAATTATAAAGTACAAAAACAATATTACCGAATAGGAGTAGTAATTACTAATCACAGTAATAGTATGTTTGTCGACTGCTTCGTCTGTAAACAAGCCTCCTCCTCTTATTTCTTTCAGGACAATGAAAATACTTTCTCCAGCATCTGTCAATAACATTGATTCTTATTCAGAATTAAACACAGTTATGCCCTGAAATCACAGCCTGTATTTGCTCGGTGGGACCATAGCGGCACACTGCACTATCAGCAACTCGCTGATGGAAATCTGCCATTGGCAGATTGATCGTCCAATTACTTCCCTCGTTTCTACTCTCTGATGGGATCAGTTGAGCAAATGGCTGCAATACTTCATTTCAAATAAGGAGCAGGCTGCACGCCGTGTCTTTTGATGTATTTACAGTTGGATGTAAAGGGGGTTGGCAGACAGCACAGCTCCCAGCAGGCGTCAGCACAGTCTCCGACTTGGAGCCACCACTGAGCCGACAGCCAGAGCTCTGCTGCTAATTGTTCAGAAATATGTCTCACGTTTTTGTGACAGACTGATTTTCATTGTGTTGAGAAAGAAGAAAAAAAGCAACCCTTGGTCGTGTGGTTGCACAGTGCTGCAAACCACAGCGGCTGGTGTTTGCTTTTAAGGTGAGCATAAAATCATAAAACAGGCATTTTCAGCATGAAATATTAAAAATGGTTCTGTTCGTTAGAATGGTCATGACACAAAGCTGACAGAAGCTGCTGCTGTTTACTGCTGTGCTGTTTTCTACACCACTCTGCAACATAAGAGCAGAGTGACACAAATGGAGCCTGAGTGTTGAGATGTGTTTGTCAGGTTCCTGCCGTGCCCCAGACTATTTGTCCTGTGAGTATCTGTATTTATGTTTCTTTTACGATATGAGAGGCTTCTAGTGTCCATGTGAGTGTAGTTTTATCTTTATAAACTCACACCTCACACGTAGTGGAGCCTCACAGTAACACAACACAGAAAAACAAGCAACACGGGTTAGCAGACCATCTTCTGAGGCGGATCACACGTGTCACGTGTTGAGGGGGGCTTTAGAGCAGGGATCCTGGGATCGTTAGAACAATTAGTCCCCCGAGGACAATAAAAGTGCTCAGTTCATTTAACGACCAGCTCTGCAATTGATTTTGAAATTGATCGCGTCCACAGAAGCATCCAGTCAGCAATGACAAATCAGGGATCATCCTCTGGAGATCACGAACACCCAGACCATACAGTCACAGTTCGTATGGACCCACTGATAGTGATGAGGGGAAGTGTTAATGACCAACTCACATCAGTGTCCTCGAGTCCACATCCGATAATAGACAAAACCTGCATCTGCTAAAGGCGTGCCCAGAAATAAATATTCATAGCGCAGCGTACTTAATGAAGAGGTTAGGTTTTATTAATGATTTCATTGTTTTGGCTGCCAGCAGTGCAGCGCCGCTGTGAACAGTCTTATCAACACCAGCAGCTTCACCATCTGCATGATGGAGAGGTGGGGAGAGGAAGGACGGGTGATGAGGAGATAGGAGACAGTCTGTGGGACAGGCAGGGATGGAGGCATGTTTATTCATATGCAGCAGTGTGTGTGTGTGTTTGGGTATGAAGGCGTGGGGAGATAATGGGGTAATGGTGCTCAGTGAAGTGTGACAGAGACGAGGGAGGTTGGGGGAGAGACAGAGGACAGAGGACAAAAGAAGCTAATTGAGTGTTGCCGTTTAGAGATGTAGAGCCATCAGTACAAGTGCAAGCCGATCGATTCAAATTAGGATCTTGGTGGGCGGGTGGGGGGGGCTTCTACTGTAGCTCTGAAGATGTTTAATTGGCTTCAGCATTTAGTTATGAAATGCAGAATAAAGTTTTATTCAAAAGCAAATCTGATCTTTGAAATCCCACATTCGATGACACGAGTTGACATATTTTAGATTATTTAACCTGAATCCCAGTGAATTATATTTAGTTTGAATTTTAGTTTAGTTTAGTTTAGAATTATAAAGAGTTTGTCTTTAGACTGAAGCTGAATTAGTTGTTGTTAAACTCCATAATGATTGCATACGTACAGTTTGGATTTCTAAATGTCACCTTTCTAACCAATCAGAGACTTAGGAGACTTCGTATCTATCCTCATCTTCTTGCCTAGTTTAGATCTTTACATTGTTTATGTTCACAACACAGTTATTTAATTTCCCCAAGTCTGCATTGCTCTTCTCTCTAACTTAACTCTGCCTAAATTATCTCTCCTCTCTCATTAGGCCTTCTGTTCCCTCAGCACACTTGGCTTATTCCATTAGAAAATGAACTCATTAACAACTAAACATGATTTTAAAATATCTTCTAGTCTCATTAAACATCAACAAACCAAAGAATCCAGTCATGTCCTTGAGAATGTGTCTCGTCTCGTCTTTGCAGCTCGTTTTGAATTGAACTGGTCCCAGATTCCACGTCTCACAGCAGGTTTTGTACAAAGCTTTCTCCATCTCTGGCTTCCCTGTATTTGACCTCACAACGCCCTTATCGGCAACACTTCGAACGGCAAAGACCTTGTATCACAAAAAGCAATAAATACCTCGCTGAAGTCTTGAGGGACGACATTCTTCTATTTATCCCTTTGCATAAAAACCTTCTTTTCTTCTTCTGCGGTTCCTGAATTCCACAAATACCTGAGTCTGAAATGTGAGTATTTTATTACCTCGCGCTGTCAGACGATTGTAGCATTAGCTCACTTTGCACAACTTGCTGTTTACGTGTACGACTCTCCCTTGATTTAATGTCTAACCCTGACGACTGATGGCATTTTGTTCCGAGCGCATCGACATTTCAGGCTGTTCGTTCAGCTCATTCTGTTTATTAGATGGGACAATATTAGATGTTATAGAGCAGATTCTATCCTGGGTTTCGGCAGAGCAGCTGTGCATTGGGTACAGCAGTCATCTTTAAACCCTAGTGTGAGAGGTTGAATCTCAGTCCTGCCCGGTTACATGTTGAGGTGTCCTTGTAAGGGACACCAAGCAGCCTGCCCAAACAAGGATCAATAAAGTATCTATTTTTATAGACCATAGCAAATCAACGATGAGTTTGAAAATGCAGTAACTAGTGTTGGGACTTTGTGACAAAGGGTTAAATGTGAGCAGGGATATAACTGGACTGTTTATGCATGTGTGATAAAGCACAATTTTGCAGGCTTGTCATGCATTTCCCCAGTCTCCCTCGGCAGGCATAACTAACACCGACCTACAACATGCTCAGTCGCCCCCTCGAGAACCAGTTTGCAACAAAAGCAGCAAATATTCAAACTAGCACAAGGAAATAAAAAAAAATAACTGACAAAGTTCACAAGGGCTGAGGGAATAAATGAGCGGCTCTAGTATTTCGTGGCGCGGTGGAGTGTCTGGGGATTAATCCACCACCCTGGAAACAGCTTGCAGTGTTGGATTTACTGTGTGTGACCCCTAATTGAATTATTAAAAGATGCACCGGGGAATGTTGCTCATGCTATTCCTGCAGAAAACGAGTGTGTGTGTGTGTGTGTATGCTCCTGTGTGTAGACATATCACCACATCTCATTTGATATGAATGATTCCAGTGTGAAGCAGTTTCATAGATTTAGAGAACAGGTCTTTGACTAATGGTTCATCCAATTAAAACCTGTTTATATATCGTAAATATCTGTTTATTCTTGAACATTTATAATTTAGAATTGTGGATTACAATATATATTTGATTATATTTCAATATTTTAGTAGGTAGAACATTGATTATGAAAGAAAGTGTCATTAGTTTTAAGGACACAATAACTGAAGATGACAGATCATAGTTATCGGCTCGGCAGCTCAATGGGTTAAGCATCGAAGCCCAGTCTCACTCCCAGTCCATCCCCTACCATGTGTGCTGGTACTACCTTGTAAGTCGCTTTGGATAAATTAGCTTTGCTAAGTAAAGTAATGTTATCAAGTACAGTATTTATTGAAGTTGAAGAAGGAAGTAGCACAACATGAAAATACTGACTGCTCCTTTAAATTCAGCAGACGCAGTTTCAGTTCATGGGACATGAGTCTGTGTGGTGGGAGTACAGGTGGAGTCTGGTGTGTTCTGAATACGTGGCCTGGATTTCTCTCAGCAACGCGGTGGGCGATGAGTGATTCATCCCTCTGCTCCATGCTGCGAAATGACCCCGACATCCTCGACACCTCAGCCCCTCAATCTCCCCTGCTTCACATTCTAATAAAGACTAATGTGTTTGCCGACATCGGCTTGCTCTCATTAGCATGATTAATTGCCTCTTTGCTTTCAGTAAACAGTATTCCAATTTACTTGGGGAAAATTAACCAATCAAAATTAAATGCTCTGATCTTTCTCTCCCTCACCTCTATCTATACAAGCTCTCTTCACACTCGGGGCAAATGTTGGGTGATTAATTTTGTCTGGCTTCCTGACATTAGCGGGATGATGTAAGTGTTGCTTTGTGTAGGGTGAGCGTTTCTAAAGCGTCAGAGTCGGCCTCGTAATGGTCAGTTTCTAATGGGCTGATTTATTGCAGGAGCAGGCGGGGAGGACAGCGCGCCTCTTTCTCACAGCCTGCTGCCGACCTTACACAGCCCTTCTGACCTTGTCGCAAAGTCAGACCTTACGCCCGCCGCAGAACAAAACAAACAGTAACGGACAGTAAATGTGGCTGGAATCAGAGTTAATCTGGAATCAAGCACGTACGCGTGAAAAACAGGGATGGAGTGATGCAGAACATACATCTGGGATTAGATTTCGATGCAGTGATGTAGAGAGAAGATGGGAGATAAGAAGAAACGGCCGGTGGCTGTAATTGCATCGCAAACATTTTGGAGGGATCAGGCCGAGTAGAGAGTTTAGATATTTACAGAAATCATAGCTTGTTCTGAGCCTGGATCAATATGCGTCTTCATGAGTCAGGCGCAGCTTGCTGCGACAGCAAACAGGGCGTGGTGCCGGGTATTCATACAATCCTACAGGAGAGCAAAGCGGCGCTGCTTCCCTGGTGATGGTGCCTGAAGTGTAAAAATGGAACCAGAGGATGGATAAAAGCACACAGTGTCCATAAATAGCAAAGGAAAGCTTGACATAGAATCACTCCTTAGTAGTAGTGATGACGGACAGAAATATTGGGGTCAGAATGAACGAGTCCTGTCACATCCTCCCTGTTGCTCTTCATCGCGCGACTCTTCTTTGTGCCTTTTATGTTTCTCTGTGACATTATAGTTTAATCCTAACGGACTGCGATGGAAAGAAGAAATTGAAGGAACAGATGTGAGTGAGGCATGCAAACAAGAAGGCCCGTCTCTGAGGAGTGTTTGTTCTCCACAACCTCGCCCCCTTTTTCCATTGCTCCCTGTTACCTGTAATTTAGTGACATTGCTCAGCCGTTCTTTCTCTCCTGCTGCACTTTATGCTTCCATATTTTGGCTTCTTCCTCACCTGTGGCTAAAAGTCTTGATTCAAAGCCTTTCACACCTTCATCCGTCATTAACGCCTCATCAAAACAGCTCCGACCCACCAACACATGGACCCTGTTAGACTTCAGAAAGCGCCGTGGTTCCTTTCCCCTCTGCGAAGGTCGACCCCTGCTGACCAAACCTCTTCATGGTCGTTTCTTCCTCTGAGCACTGAGCCTAACGTGTAACGGATGCTTTCATCCAGTTGTCCGACAGAAATGATTTGGCACCAGCTCTATGAGCAGTTGCTTACCGGGATAAACCCTATAGCCCCATCTCCTGTGGGGCTTCGCACACAAAACAGAGAGATAAAATCACATGATTATATGATATGATTTTAGAGGCAGGCAGCGCATGTGTTTCAGCGTGACGGAGAAGGAGGCCTGAAGCATTTGTTGTTACTGGCAGCTTCATGCTAATCATTTAAAGTTTAAATGAGTCTTTTCCCACGTTTTGTTTTTTTATTGGTCACTAAATCTGTTCAACAAATCTCTTTAAACTGATCAGATGTAATTTCTTACAGTGTGTCTGATCCACAGTGTGGTTTAATGTAAGAGTGTGAACATACCACAGTCAGAGAATGTCATGAAAGACGTTTGTGACAGACAGACACTGAGGGACCTCAAGATGAAAAAGTTTCTCTTCTCACAGGGAGCTGGAGCCTGTCCTCTTTCCCGTCCTCTTTTCTCTTTTCGCCAGTCTTATCACATGACACCGCTGCATGTGTTCACTGCAACACAAACTCTGTCCTGTAAATGCAACTGGACAGACTGAGTGCTTCAAACCCTAAATGAACACTCCTACTGTTTGAAATAGATTAAATACAATATTAAATATTATGCCTGTTCTACTTTACAGCTCGTTCTTGTACAGACCCAGAAATCATTCTGATTGTGATCTACATGCTCATCCCCTTCTACTCCCATTTGTGCAGAGCACCTAAAGGTGGCGCTGGAGCAGTACATGAAGCGGATGCCGAAGGTTCGCATCCTGAGGACGAAGAAGAGGGAGGGGCTGATCCGGACTCGGCTGCTGGGAGCCGCCACAGCGAAAGGAGAAGTCATTACATTCCTGGACTCTCACTGCGAGGCCAACGTCAACTGGCTCCCTCCACTGCTGGGTGAGGAACACACTAACGTCCCGTTCACAGGATGCTGTAACAATGACGTAACATTCGATGGTAAAAGATGTACAAGCAGTCTCTTTCCAAAAATCTCCTCACATTTTCATGCTCTCTCTCTCTCTCACTCACACACACACACACACACAGGTCCCCATGACGTGACTGTGTATACCGTTAAATGTCCCCGCACAGTGATGAGTAACAGAACACACACACACACACAACCCTACTGCCTCCTCTTCTGGCTCATGGGCACAGATAGCCTCACTTTCTCTGTTCTATTAAGGACTCAGCATGGCGCCGAAACATCTCAACCTTTTTTAATTTATTCCTATAAATGACATGCTACAGGGAGGTGTATGTCCCTACCGCTCACCCCTTCGTACAAACCCTGCTGAAAAACAGGAATACACACACACACACACACACACACACACCGCACACACACACACACACACACACACACACAAAATAGTGTTTTCTTTCTTTGTGCTCAACATTCACCTTTGTCCTTCTCAGACCGAATTTTACAGAACAGGAAGACCATCGTGTGTCCGATGATCGATGTGATCGACCACGACAACTTCGGCTATGACACCCAAGCGGGGGACGCCATGCGAGGGGCGTTTGACTGGGAGATGTACTACAAGCGAATCCCCATTCCTCCGGAGCTGCAGAGGGACGACCCCAGTGAACCCTTTGAGTGAGTGACTGGCTCTGTCAGGAGGAGAGAAGAAGTAGTTAACATGCAGTTACTGTACAACACCAACGTAAAGAAACCATGTTGTTATGTGTTCATTCTGTGGCTTTACCTGAAATCTGCTACCCCTTAATCCAAAGAGTAACTAAACATTAATGTCCCTAAGTAACATAATCCCCTTCCTTTTTGAAGTTATTTCTGGTACCAGTCCCCAGAGCTTGCTGAGAACAACCCTGTAACAACCCTCCACGCACACTCAGCTCCGTGTAGGAGGTGGGGACAGACTGAAAGCCAGTGATTCATTACGTTTTGACTTGTGTGGTTAGACACTTGTACGGGCAGCAGCCACTTCGCTGGTTCAGTGCAGTGCTCTACTGTAACTGCAGGAATATGTCAACACATGAACCAAACATTATGCTTGGTGCTTCACCCACATACTGCTGTGCGATGTTTGTCCTTTAATGTCCCGACCGGCCTCCACTCCTCCTCCTTTGTGTCGGATCTCACTTTGTCTGAGTGATAATTAGGTTTAGATTTTTTCTGTTCAACCTCAGAGAAATGTACACGTGTGTTTAAAGCAGTGTTCCAGGCAGCACGGAGTAAAGGCCATCACAGCGCTTCACTGTAACAAACAAAATCAGGTCCCGAAGAGGCCGTTTTCTAAATGTACAACTAGAGAAACGTGGCCGATGTTTGTACCTGTGCTCACTGCTCGTGAGGCGTACGAAGCCCCGGGGAGTTTCTCCCCGCTGCCAGCAGGGTAGCTGCCCTGTTTCCCTTTAATTGATCCTCCTCAGGGATGACTTTGGCGACGAGAGGCTACCTGCTGGCTGCCTGCCTGCCTCTGACTTCTGCCTGATGAAAAGCCTGTAACTATGACAACACTGTGCAGGTGCAGGCGTATGTGTTGTGAAACGTCTGCAGTGAGGAGGACCACAGTGTTACATTACTGGGTTCCGGTAAAGGAGAGAGCTGGGGGTCAAAGAAGTTCTCACACACGTGTTTTGTGTGTCTACATGTTACAACTTCTCCTGCTCCACTGTCACCAACGGCTAACGAGCCCCTCAGAGCAGACTGTGCTTTGCAGGGTAATCGGTTCTGCACTGAGCAGACCGTGTTCGTTAGCGGGAGAAATGTAGCACCACCCAAAATACATGAACCCTGACTTTTTCTATTGATATACGTGTGTGTGTGTGTGTGTGTGTGTATCCTCCAGGTCACCAGTGATGGCGGGGGGACTGTTTGCTGTGGACAGGAAGTGGTTCTGGGAGCTGGGAGGATACGACAGAGGTCTGGAGATCTGGGGAGGAGAACAGTACGAGATCTCCTTCAAGGTAATGATGATTTTTTATGTGTTTAGAGGAAAATAAGATTAGTTGTGTTTTATTTTCCCTCCTGTAAAAAGCTCTGCTGCCTTTTAATCTATTGTCTCAGGGTCATAACCATAATTATAACAACACATATTCTCTAGGAAATTAATGTTGTCCCTAAGCAATAATATAATCCTCTTATTTTCTCAAACTTTGTGTCTCTCAAGACTTGATTTGTTTAAAAAGGACGAGGATGTTTATCTTTGGGAGTCCTTCTCCTTAGAATTCATTAAAACTTTCCTCTGGCTGCTCTTCGCTCACAGCTAACTAGCAAAGACATCGTTAAAACACAGGCTGTGGTGATTTACATTTACATCCAGGTTCAGTCTCAGGGCTCCAGACCAGTGGGATCTTCACTTGTCTGTCAGTCATCGGGTTCCTACTCGCCGACACCAACACACGATGAATTGATACCACTGGAAAACATGGAAGGTCTCTGGTGTCGGGAGAGTAGCGCTGTTCATCACAACAACTTCAGCTGAGTTGCTTGTGTGCAGCTGACCTCTGACCTCAGTGTTTTTGTAAGCTGTCACTCATGACTGGTCATGACTTCCCACACTAAGGACACCACTCGGTGCTCCACCCCCCACTGCTGTTAATCTGAATTCTAACCTCGCGCTTTTAAGGCTCGAGCAGAAGGTGCTGATTCCTCACATGTAGAGCTGAAGGTACGAGGAGAGCAGACGATAGACCTTGACTAACACTGACTGTGACCCGGGGCCGAGCCCAGAGCGAATGTTTCTGGGCTTCTCATCGTATTTAGGTAATTAATGAGATAATATCCCAGACCAAGGTTATTATTTTGGCCGAGCCTGTCATACTATTAACGGTTGCTATCAGCACATGCCTTGCTCTGCCTCTTAAGTCTACTTTGTGCTCTCAGATATTCAATTTGGTTTCCTTTTTTATTAAGATCCCCATTAGCTGATACTGTGCAGACAGCCAGTCTCCTGAGGTGAGAAGATTAACAGGCTCTCGTACTAATCCTTACAACCAAACTGCTGCTCCCACAGACAGCGAGGCTGCCACTTGCATGCCAAACGCAATCGCTTCATTTCTCCGGCACACTTTAATCTAAAGCTCCATCGTAGTGACACTGGTATCAGCGCGCCCCGCATTTCCTGCTCGAAGAGTCAGATAATTCCAGCGCGCACAGACGCGGCAGGACCTCACGCGTGAAGCAATGTGGTAATCCAGGCGGCGTGGACGTTTCTCAGACACAGCGATTCAGCTCTGAATGGGAAAACGCTTCATCGTGACATCAACCTTCCAGTGTGGCCAGCACTATGAAGATGTTGCTACCAAAGCGGTGTAGCGGCTTTCTGCTGCTTGTTTCCATGACAATACCATCCACTGCTGCATCTGCTGTCTGTTCTGCCCAGAGAAACGGACTCTCCAGTTAGACGCAGGGAGTTTGCTGCATGGCCGTGGACAGTGGGTAATGTTTCAGGTGATGGTGACAAACACGATGGTGAGTGAGCCACTACTAGCATCTTCTTTCCCAGATTTACAGGAATCCCTGTCAAAGCCGCAGAAACACGGCGGGTTTCATCATATATAATCAGCAGGAACTCTGAAAACAAACATATTCACTCACACGCAGGGAGCCGGGCTTCGTTGTTTCCAGGTGGTTTCGTGCCTGGATTTGTCGACGGAGATGACTAAAGTCTTTTTGAACTTGTGGCGCTGTGTGAGGGTTCGCCGACGGTGGGACTTCTTAACCCGCGTCAGAACGGAGAGGCTGTGGTTCTCATGCAGTGACAATGAAGTCAAAACTGGGTCACAAGCACTTTCTGGACGTGGCTGGATGGTTTAATAATCTGGCTGGTGCTTGAAATTATCCCCGTGTTCCCACAAACTCAGAGCGAGTGGGGAAGTCAAACCTCCACTCAGACTTAGTTTATCACACACGTCTGTCTTCTACTGTTTTTCATTCCTCTTTTCTCCAGAGCAAACCTCCACCTCTCCAGACTCTCCTCCAGCGGCTCCCTACTCTCACTACGAATCACATCGTCTTCACTTGGAGACATCTCAACTGTCAACCCGTCCATTGCCATAGCAAACAAAACGGTGCTTGGAGCTGATCCCTGATCAGTTATCCTACCCCCACCTCCCCACTGTCCTACTGAACTTGAACCTTTGTCTTTTGGGCGATGATAGAAAGTTAGAGGGTCATCAAGACTTTGGATCCTCTGGGGATCATGATAATTTAATTAAATAACCGTCTTTGTTTCTCTGGCAACAGTGACGCCACCTCGTCGATCTTTGTGATACAGTGTTAGAACAACGTTAAAAAGTATGGGTATCACAATAGTAGGGGTTAAATTTTGGAACAACTTGGAGGAGAAAATAAAAGTAAGTAAAAACATAAACCCGTTTAAACCGAGATGTTAAAAGCTAATTTCTGTTTTGTGATTAGTTTGCTATTATATAATTTAACTTATAAATAAGTGATAATATGTATGAAGGGGATGGGGAAATATAAGTTTACACTTCAGCCTGCTCCTTTTTAAACAGAGGAATTAACATGAAACACTGATGATGACAGTAAATTATGCTTGATAAGTTTGTTTAAAATAAACGTCTTCTACTTTAATGGACATTTCTGGACAGATCCGATGTGTTTTACTCATGCCCGCCTGACGTCCTGCCGTGGCAGACGGACGGGAGGAAGACCACTTGCTCTAATAACTAACTAACGTGCAGTCATAATTCATGCCCATGCCCCTGAACTCCTCCCAGCTCCTCTCCAGCATTAATCTTGTTTACACGTTAAAGGATTTCGCAGAAACAACCTCGAGGCAGGCATTTCTCTCCACTCACTTGTTTGTATGTTTAAATCCAGATTTTAAATCCAGCAGCTCTTCATCTCGCAATTGTCTTGGAAATAAAAGCTTATTGTTTTCTCTTTCTTCTCCATCCTCTTCGCCTTTCTGTCTTCACTCCTCTCTGTGGGTTTATTTTCAGCAGTGCAACACCAAGACAGGGAGTCATCGCCGCTGTATTAATTATAGTGGAAGGATTAAAACAAGGAGCTTCTGCTCGACGTCTTAGCATTCGTGTGTTCTGACAACTGAAGGCAGAAGAAATAAAGCTCGTTTAGTGTGTTTAAAACATATTAAACACGCTTCTTTTGCAGCTGTTTGTGTGAGATGCTGATGATTTAACCCGGCAGCGCGTTCTGTCTAATCTGATCCTGCTGCTCCAGTCACGTCGGCTCACCATCATGTCTTCCTCCGTCTCATGTTTACTGCATGTCTCCCCTCTCCTCTTCGTCATCCAGGAGGAGCGCTGCACTTCACGGCTCTTTCTTCACAGCTGCCTGCCCTTCTCCTCGGCAGCGCCCCTCCTTCACCTTTATCTTTACCTCCACAACTTGATGGAACAGAGCGTCCCGGCTGATAAAAGTTTCTGTGTGTATCTCTGAAGGTGTGGATGTGTGGTGGTCAGATGAAGGACATCCCGTGCTCCAGGGTAGGACACATCTACAGGAAGTACGTCCCGTACAAGGTCCCCGGTGGAATCAGCTTGGCGAAGGTAACTGTTCACGTTGTGTTCCTGACAAAGAACCATTCACAGGATTGACCACATGTTGTTACTATGACGGCCTCATGTCAGCCGCACACACAGTGCATAACCATGTCGGGACGTCCAGTTCAAAGACGCATCCGTCTTCACTGTCCAGGTACTAACTGAACACGGCACGAGTTTTGTCTTTGTCACAAAGAGAAATGTCAAGTGGTTCTAATATCTTTCTGCTCCACGCAGCCATTAAATTATTTATGAGGCAGAGAAGAGCAAACATTTTTGAAAATACATTCACCACTGGTTGTTTCACAGACATGTGTTTAGTGCACGTTACGTCAGCACGCAGTGCGCGGGTTAGTTCCTGTAGCAGGATAACAAAGGCCAGTTCTTTACTAAGTACTTCCCTCTTTCTCCTTCATGTATCAGAGCACTTTACAGTCACCTCAGCATCCTCTAACAAAAAGACCTCCACAAGAGAAGCGGCACACCGTTTATTTGCCTTAGCGTCTGCAGGTACTACAGTGAAGTCAACGTATGTACGCAGCATGAGAAGCTGAACGCCCGGTTCATTATGTATGGCTCCTGCTACAGCCTACAACAGTTTGGCTCAAAGGCACTGGCTTTTGTTTTGCTCTTTTCTCACTAACTTTTTAAACTGCACCTCAGTGGAATGCTGACGGCCCTGAATCCAGCCCCGCCGGCTACCAATGACAATATATAGACATATTCTATAAGCCTTAAATATATCAGTTAAATGTACACATGCAACATATTTTTGGTCTCCAAAATATGCAGCGTCCAACGTTTGAGTTACTGCAGAATATATGAAAACAGAAACGTTACTGCGTTGCTTTTCTGGCTTCAGGCTCTTGCAGCATTGGGTCAGGACCAAAATGTGGGCTGGGTTAACAGATAAAAATCGGTCTTTGTCTAAGCCTAACCAACAGGCTCTCCTTCCTACACCCTGCACAGAAACCTCCATGCAACTCGACGTGTTACTAAACGTCATACTTCAGAAACGCAGAGCATAACAAAATAATTACTCTAGAACTCTGTTTGCAATAAATACGTAATCACAGTTTCACTTTAATTGCACAGGAGCGTCACTTTCAGGAGACAGAATCACGCTCACCCTGAAGATAAACATCTATTTCTGTTTTATATTGAAATGCTTCAATGCTCCCTGAGGGCAAACAGACCCAAACGAGAAGAGAAGACTGAAGGCCATTGAGTTGATTGGATCAACCAACCCCTCTCTCTCTCTCTCTCTCTCTCTCTCTCTCTTTGACCTGACTGCAGAACCTAAAACGTGTGGTGGAGGTGTGGATGGACGAGTACGCCGAATACGTCTACCAGCGCCGGCCGGAGTACCGCCACCTGTCGGCGGGAGACATGACCGCACAGAAGGAGCTCAGGAACCGACTCAACTGCAAAAGCTTCAGGTGGTTCATGAGTCAAGTGGCCTGGGATCTGCCCAAACACTACCCACCGGTGGAGCCTCCCGCTGCTGCATGGGGAGAGGTACTGTAAGTCCATTTACGCAGCAAGTGCAGAACCTATAAATAACAGCTGCTGCTGCTTCTCCATCTCTGGTTTCATATTATAGGAAAAGATTCATAATGTGGGACATGACTGACAGGTGTGTGGGAGAATAGCCATCTGATTATTGCTCTTCCACCTACTGTCGGCATTAATACGTGTTTTTAAAGTTTATTCCAGATGAAGATCCTCTACCCTCGTATTATTTCACAAATGAAATGGACAAAAGTAGAACTGTGTAAACACAATTGGAGAATTTATAAATATATAAACGCTGTGCATTTTGATGCATTGTGAAACCAATCACAGGCAAGAAACCAGCATTCTTACGTTTAAATTTAGCAGCAGAGTGGCGGTATAATATTTTACAGGTATTCAGGACGTTGCCTCGATTAAACTTTGCTCTGTTCTTCTGGCTGTTGGTAGAAATCTGACAGCAACACTTAGAGCTTGGTGAAGTTGAATGTGCCTTTCAGGAGACTAGTGGAGCACGGACAGAGAGCGCACTGTTCGCGTGCAGCTGTGTGCATGTCCCCTTCATTGTGTGCGGGTCACTTCACATGCTGCAACAATGCAAACACTCCAACCTCCTTTGAAGTCTCGTCTTTTGGGATTAGCAATGAAAAGCCGAACCTGCTGAGTTAATCGGAAGCAGCTCAGTGTCTTCATGAGCGTTGGCTTCGGTCGGCATTATTTTTCATAACAGAGTTGTGCTGTTCCTTAAACACAACTGAGGCGAATGGACCTTTTTATGGTAATACTGCAGGAGGAATGCGTGACTGTGGAATGATCTGTATGCAGCACAAACAGCACGCGGTGCTGCAAGGTGCAACAACACTCCTACCCGTAACAACAGACACAAATGGTGATGAAATACGTTGGCAGCAATAAAGTGAGGTGCCACGCCTCCTGAATGTATGTTAAGTTATGTGAGGAATAAAGTGTGAATCTGAACCTCTACTAACTCTACGTGCCTCGTCTGTGTTTGCCAGATACGGAACATTGGCAGCAACATGTGCATGGAGATCAAACACTTTGTGTCGGGGAGCCCCATCCGCCTGGAGAACTGTGTGAAAGGGCGCGGCGAGGTCGGGTGGAGTCACGGACAGGTGAGGCTCATTTCTCTACAGTTACGTTGCAGGAGCCATTCGAGTGTTTCTGAAAAGGCCGTTACACGTAAACAGAGTGAGGGTGATGTGAACGTCACGTTGTTCCATCAGTTTCATTTCAAGAATGGCACATGTTACAAGATATCCTCCACCCAACACCCCGTCTTTCTACCCTCCCCCCAACACCCCGTCTTTCTACCCTCCCCCCAACACCCCGTCTTTCTACCCTCCACCCAACTAAGAACAACCAATGAGAAGGGGAACAGGGAATGTTGGTTACAGCCAACCGTTCTCCCTGCAGGTGTTGACATTTGGTTGGAGGGAGGACATTCGAGTGGGCGACCCCATGCACACGAGGAAAGTTTGCTTCGACGCCGTTTCCCACAACAGCCTCGTAACCCTGTACGACTGTCATGGCATGAAGGGGAACCAGCTGTGGCGCTACAGAAA
Source organism: Microctenopoma steveboyesi (assembly GCA_032359275.1). NCBI lineage: Eukaryota > Metazoa > Chordata > Actinopteri > Anabantiformes > Anabantidae > Microctenopoma > Microctenopoma steveboyesi. The sequence continues at coordinate 17,384,557 of JAUMHF010000006.1, read as the reverse complement.
GGTACGACAGAGGATCGAGGAGCCTGGCTCCAGTTCACTGCTCGACTTTTCCACTATTATTGTGGCTGTTAACATCCTTCAATTACTGTGAAGGGAATTTTGAGAGATGCATAAAAATGAGATGTTACACTTGTTCTTGTTCTTTGTCCTTCAAAGCCACCAAGTAAAAGATGAAAATCTTCATTAGTATAGTATAGTATTCATTAGATGCCTGAAAGATTTTTACCAGTGCTGTCAGAAAAGCACAAAATGGATTAAATGACTTACCAACTATTGTTTGGCACAATTTCCTGTCACAGTCAATTCTTTGTTATTACAACAGGTATTTGTTAATTAGATGTGACATTATGGTCTGCCCCATGGTGCAACCTTTTCAACAATGTCGCATTCTGCACCATAATTAATAAGAGGTTGGGAAAACTGAAAATATAAAAGACTTCACTCATAATAATTTGATATGACAATGTCCAAGCTTTTGCTTTGGCAACAAATTGAATAGAAGGAAACGTCCAGAGCCTGTTTGTTCAAGGTCACACTGCCCCTAACAGTCGTAGAGTACAATGCTATGAATGACCCTGGGTCTTTTTTCAGCCAAGACCCTTTTAAATCCTGTTTCAAAACTAAACATGAAGGACGGACTGGGATGATAAATGGCACTTGAAAAGATGTGTCCTTCTGTTTCTTACCCCAAAGCTTTTTATTGGCTTGCTCTACTTACAAAGTGGTTTGCAGCAGGTTTTCGGAAAAACAAAATACAAAGGAAGTTTTTTAAGGACTAAAAGAGGAAAAGACAGTTTACACACATGTATTAAACTATCGTTTTTGAAAACGAGTCTCTATGTGAGTCCCACGATATGCATGTCTGTACATTAAAATTAAAAGTCGTCACTGATACAACGTTCCTTCCCTTTGAAAATTATTTCAAATTTAGCACAAACCCAACCCAACCCGACAACACGGGATAGGTTCACTGGACCGGCAACCAGAACCCTTAGGAAAAAAAAGGCTGGCAGCAGTTTTAGAAATACCTACAGGCTGAACATGAAAGTGTCACTTCAACCACAGAAGAAGTTAAACCACCCGCGCGTCATACATTGTTCTCTCTATTCCCCAGGATAAGAGTCTGTATCACCCCGTCAGCAACAGCTGTATCGACAGCAGCCGGAGCGAGCGGCGAGTCTTCATGAACACGTGTGACCCCTCCTCCCCTGGCCAGCAGTGGCTGTTTGAGAAAACCAACGCCACCGTGCTGGAGCACTTTAACCAGGGCACCGACTGAGGGCGCTGGACCGCGAGATGAGGTCGTCTTCCAACGAAAAGATCATTAAACAATTCTCTTTAATCAGGTGAGTGGAGCTGTTTGTAGCAGACTGAACTCACGATGATGCACTCTTGTTTTTTTTAATTATTGATCTATATTTTATCTCAACCAGGGTCCAACTCCTGGAAGTGTTTTCAGAAGATGCTTCTGCATAAACTTTGAAGGTACATTGGCTTGAACTATTACTATCAGACGCTGATAGCACGAATGCTCGCTGCATTAACACGGGGAATGTGCCTTTAAAGAAGAGATGTAGTGAAATGGTATCCAGAGGCAGAATCATCTGATTTCAGAGTTTATCATTCTCCCACTGATGCTAACAAATGTCTTCACAGTTATTTTTGATTAGCTTGATTTCTGTAATCCCATTTGAAGGTCAGCGGTGCTAAAGTTCCAGACTGAAAGATGTACGAACTTATTCAGTGCTGGCTGGTTTGGACTGACCTCCCTTTCCACTTTGCCCAGATGAGAACGGAAGCTACAAGATGCTGCTTCAGAGGCACGCGGTGCAGCAGCGATACCGTGAACTGGCCGAGACCTCGGGGTGCTGAGGACCCGGTCGGACCACACTCACACACATGACACTAACAACCCAGTCACACTGCATGAGCTTGTGTCGAGGAAGGAGGTAAAAGAAAGACACACTTGCTTTAGCACCGATGTAACCAACAGTGAAATTTACAAACAGCAACAACTACAGAAAAACCAAACACGTTGATTGACCATCTATTTTCTGTCCTTTCCCAGAGGGGGGGGGCACAGCGAAACTTGACTGCTGCTGTGGAAACTAAACTGCAGTTTGGACTTGGACTCTTTTAGGGTCAGACACAGACCTTTAGAATTGTGATTTCAACCTGCTTCCTATTGGTGCCTTAAACAGTTCTTTGTTTTCATACCTGGGATAAAAGGTTCCAAACAGGTACCACAGGAACATTGTTTCAAAGACGGAACATCTTGTACATACTGATCTTAAAGCGCAAATATTTTTCTACAACAGAATAAATCAACTAAACAAAAAATCGCGTCAGTTTCTTTCATTGTGTTTGTGATAAATATCAAGGACGCGCAGAACGTCCACGCGGAGGCCCGGTCAACGCTCCAACGTTCTCCTCGGGATGTGAGAAGTAGGACAAGAATGTCAACCCACAACACTGGAAGTGTTTGTTTGGCTGCTGAGGACTGAAGTCAGCTCCGTGTGCTGCTTCATTCTGTTTCTGCACCAACACACATGCAAAAGTATTAAAGCTGCTGAAGGCTGAGGTCTGAGCAGCGCGGGCACACGCGCATGCTTCTACCTGAACGGAGAGGTAAGACACGCCGCAATGTGTTTCAGCATAAAGCCATCAATTTAGAGGCATCGTCCAGGGCCGTTCCTGGGTCTGTGGGGGCCCTGTGCAAGATTATTTTGGGGGCCCCTGCTTTGAATCGATAAGAGCAAGAAGTGGTACGGGCGTCGTCCCGCAGAACGGAACTAATCATCTTCAGATGTGACCCACAGCTACAACATTTACACGACAGTCAAGGCTCGATAATGTTGTAGGAATGAAACACTGTAGTATTTGGCGTGCTCACCCCCCCCCCCCCGCTCACGCTGTGCGTTAGTCCGCTCAGATCCCTGTTCTGCTCCAACACCAAGCACACATCTTATTGGAAATCTGATAAAAGGCCACACAAACTCATCATCTCTGCAGAGGCTAGAGATGAATCCTGCACACAGAGGGGGGGGGGGGGGGGGGGGGGCGGGGGGGGGG
>JAUMHF010000006.1:17361011-17380481 GCA_032359275.1 Microctenopoma steveboyesi | reverse complement strand
ACACACACACACACACACACACAAACACACACACACTGAGGCTCAAAGTTAATTTCCCAATCCCACTTTTTTTATTGACACAGTGAGTCATCAACCTGAGCAGCAAATCCAATACCCACGTATGAGCCCGGGGACCTTACTGGACACGGAACGCTGCCACCATCAATGCAGACACCGCTCTGACCTCAGACGCTCTGCAAGCAATCCTGGTGAATGATGAAAAATAAAAGTCCAACTGCCATCATTTTCATGTTGGTGTGAATTCGCTTTGCAGAATCTTTGTTCTCACTCTGCAGCAGTTAAACTGAGCAAAACACAGCTTTGGCTCCTGACTTGTAAAATAAAGGCCATGAAGTAGAAGCTTATATGAAAGATTTTGTTGATTAGTCTCAAACAAACATCAAGGACAACCAGCGCTTCTTTAATCTGATGGCTTGATGTGTTTAATGACCACTGGAATCTACAGCGGCGCGCGGGCCTTCCTACCCAATTAGTCCAAGCTTCAGGAAATCACATGAAGTGAAATGGGTTTGAAGCGACAGGCGGGCACAAGTTTGGATTATATCGATCATTTTCATTCGCTTTCTGCTCTTCATCGTGAAAAAGATGCGCTTGAAACTTTGACATCTTGTGCTGCAAACAGACGCAGAGACAATCACAAGTGAATGGCAGGCAATCTTCACAATTACTGACTCTGGAGCTGCATGTGTAGCACGCTGTGTGGAGACCATTCAGCAAAAGGGGGAGAGACCCAGTGTCATTCAAATTCCATTTCTAGCACATCCAGCTCCATCATATTATGACCCTGCAAATTGCACCCGCTCCTTTTGATGATGTGAGATATGAACATCAGACAGCATGAAATGGAAAGATAGATGTGAGCCCGAGACAAAAAGTGGAACAACAACAAAAAAAGGGAGAAAGAGAAATCTAATTGAATCCTGCTCTGACTTCCTTAGTGTGAACTCTTATTTATTATATCTGAAAAGTATGTTTGCAGAAATAGGTCAGGATGATAATTATCATGTGTGCTAAGCAGAGTAATAGAAGCATTAGCCGCACGTTGGAGACGAGACAGAAAGAGACCTGATGAAACATGCGACGACTTCCTGGTGAAAGCGCGGTTCCTCTCTCTGCGGAGACGGCGTGACTAATGTCCAAATGTTCCTGCTGGCTTCTGATTTGCTCCGTCCGGGGAGCCTGGAGAGGTGTGACAGACCTGCTCTGCTCATAACCTATCACCTGAATAATTACAGCTAACCTGTTTCTCCACAGGGCTTTGCTGCTATAAACGGCCCTGCCGTCACACACTAATGGAGAATCACGGTAGTAGCCGCGTCGCAGCAGCAGCAGCAGCAGCAGCAGCAGCGGCAGACTCGGGTCGCCGGGGACCCGTCTGGATGTATCCAGGTCAAATCCTTTCACGCAGCTCACTGTTTAAAAAAAAGCTGGAGCCGTTCTGCACTGCCGCCTTTAGGTGCTGCAGAGACACAGTGTGCACGTCAGTGGTGAAGGCAGAGGCCTGGGATGCAGGAGCAGCGGGATCGGTTCCCAGCTGAGTCACCCAGCCCATCCCCCATACCAGGTGTGTCCCTGAGCGAGACACCCACCCTCTTCTTCCTCTTTAGAGGGAAGACAAACATTCATCAGGGTTCAGAGTTGGTGTTTAACACCCGAAAGAAGAGTTTCCTGTCATGTTTGTCAGCGACGCATCAGCACACGGGTCTCTGGGTCACTCAGACCTCACGCAGACTGGTGGAGGTGAGGTCTCTATGACTCCAGGTTTGCGGTGCACTGAAAACTGTACGTCTGCCACCTCTGAACGCCGCGTACGAGACGCCGAATGCTGATCCCTAATCCCGTTTCCCCGAACTCCAAGTCAAACGTTTGACATTTTCATCTTCTCCTTCCTGTTGTTTCCGCTGCTGGGACACAACAACGTGTCCGTCGCTGCATTTTTCTTTATCATCATCCTTCCAGGCTGTGAAGCAAATGATCCCTCCACTCCCCGCCCCCCCACTCCTCTGTCTGAGGCTCAGACACTTAGTTAAATACCTGGTGTTATATTTACATAAACCCATTCCGCCTGGGCGAGTAAATCACAGAATAACAGCAGACGTGCAGAAACTGAAGCTCATTGTGCCGCAGTTTGTTCCTCGCTGGTTCCACGCACGCACACACACACACACACACACACACACACGCACGCACACGCACGCACACACACGCACACACGCGCGCGCGCTGCCGTCACCTCGGTCTTTGAACAGATTTATACAACATGCTATATATTCTGTTCAGGCCGCCTGCACCAGGCGCGCGTCCAAAAGCAGCTCGGCTACAGGAGCCAAACTGCTCTTCACTGACTCTTCAGCTGAGAGGAGCTGTGAAAAACCGTCGGCTGGGAATTAGAGTTTAAAGTCGGCGTTACATAACGAGGCCGAGGCAAGTGAGCGTTTACTACAAATCTACTATTTACCGCAGTGATTTAGTTCTTGGTGTTGTTTTCCAGCCTCCAGGCAGAAATTCTTTCCTGGTTGTTTTACTACAGCGACATGAAAGTTGCTTAAGTTCAGCGGTGTCACGTTAGACAGGACTCTACAGGAGTTTATGATGCTTGTTGTCCACAGTAACAGAGCCAGAGATCTTCCTTCACATGTCACAAAGTCCAAAGTTCACAGTAGTCTTTCTCCGTCTGTGTGGACGTCTGTGATGCCAGGAATGAGTCCTTCATGTTGGTGATGTGTTAGGAACTGGAAAGTCCACATGATATTTGAACTAAGAAATAAAAAAAGACCTTTAGTGGCCAGACTGCATCCGTCACCAAGGCTAAGGTTTCAGAGAATTGCTCACTTGAACGTCAGGAAGCGGAGAAGGAAACACTTTTCTTACGGCGCCGCTGAGGTGGCTCATTGTCGTAATTTCATTTTGTCTTATTTAATGTCACATCTCGTGGCTGCTGTGTGCTCAGTCCTAGATTCGAGTCATTTATCTGAACGCTGAGGGGGCTTCACCCAGAGGATGACGACAGCTCAAGAAAAATCCACCATCTCACCTCGTTACATGCGACGTAACGACGTCTTTGGACCTACTTCCACTCAGACTCATCTACTTCAGTCGGTAATTACCTACATTTCCCAGAGTGCATTTCATGTGGGAACACGCAGCAGTTTCTAAAATCGCTGCTGATAGAAAAGGGGTGAAAATGATTCTGGGATTCTGTTCGTCCTCATCTGTCGTTGGCGGCTTTTCAGATAAGTTATACGCTTTATTGATCTGAACCCTCAGGGTGACATTTCTGTGCTCTGTAACCAAGGCAACCCACAGCTGATACGGATCAATCCAGGTGCAGAAGCTGTGTGGCTCTACGAAACAGAACCCGCGTCCTCGCATCCGCTCTCTCATTCACACAGTGAAGATAATTACTTATTTCATATCAGGTCCTCGAAGGACAGAGGCGCTCATTTATCCAACAACCGAATCAATCAAGTGGAAAAAGAACGAACGCAGTAATATATGGTAATAAAAAAATCCCTCACAGACAATTATACTGAAAGTGTCAGAGAATCCAGAGAAGCACACTGCCCTCGTCGCAGCATGCTTGGCTCTGTAAAAAGACTTCACCACAACAAAAAGAGACATTTGCAAATGAAAAGAAAGGACAGCAAAGTGGAACTTCAGGTCAGGGCTCTGAAGGCCAAACGTTGAGAAAACCAGAGCCGCGTTTTTTTAAATTCATGCTGACGTTAGGCCGGGATTGGACGAAACAGAACATTCTGTCAGAAAGAATCTGGGCAGGTTCTGCAGGCATTCCTTTGACTCATGGAAACGTTAGGCAGACTTTTCCCAGACCACCTGCGAGGTTGGAATTATGTCCAACATAGCAGCAGCTCAGGACACGGTGGCATCAGACAGTAAAGCCTCATCGTGGTGACGCTGGTAGGAATGCCTCCGCTGAACGCGAGGGACCGGGAGAAGGACTTATCACAGTCAGCAATTCCAAATGGATTTTGGCAACGATGAAGTGACCGTTTCATCTGCCATAACAGCTTTGTTCTTTTCTTTTCTCCCTAGATTAAACACAGCTGCAGTACGGGGGGAATTACTACATTGGTTTAGGCAGAAACCTTTTCATAGCGGAGCTGAACGTTGTCAGGAAACTCATCCTCTGGGCTCTTGTCCAAGGGAAAATTCCACAGAGGAGAATCGCTGTGTGCAAAAAAACTAAGATACAATTTACTGCCCGTCTCTTACTCTGCACAACATTATTCTTTCTGTAAGAAGAAGAATCCACTTTATTGTCATTGATACATTTTTTACACGATACAACGAATTTCTTCTCTGCATTTAACCCATCCCCCCTGTGGGGGGAGCAGTGAGCAGCCACAGGCGGCGCTCGTGGAGCTAGCGCTGGGTGTCTCGCTCAGGGACACACCTGGTATGGGGGATGGGCTGGGAATTGATCCTGCTATCTCTGCTCCCAGCCCTCGGCCTTAACCACTGAGCCACCAGACCGCCTGTAAATCAGCAACGTAACGTACCGACCACCGAAAACACGAGACGCCGGGTTTTAATGGGCTCCGTTTTTGAGTTGACCAAGGACAAATTGGATTCATGTCTCAGTCTATACTTATGAAGACATTCATTGACACAATGCATTCTCTAACCCAACATCACAACAAAAGTCAGAGTCACTAACCACAGTTTGAGGAACTGTTCTAATAAATCATCCCGTTTCTTTCCACGGCCTCAGACGAGCACTGAGTCTTGACCCTGTGTCTCTGACATTCTTTGGGGTTGTGATGGAAATCTATTATTCAGAGACTATAAAATGGTGGAAACCTTAATGTTCTGAGAGGAATGTTTTTTTCTCATTAGCTTTGTATCTGTCTGCTTTGTTCTTTCCTACGTTCATCCCGACCCATGTACCTGTATCATCTTCGGTCTTGTTAACAGGTTCCACGTAGAGCGAGTCCGGTGGAGGTCAGACCGACTGTCTCTCTCTCTGTCCCTGCACTGTTTAGTAGCAGCACTAGCTCACAGAGGTCAGTGACAAAGTGACAGACGTCTGGTATAAAACTAGAACTAGGACATAGGAACGTTTAAAGTTCAGTGTGAGTCGTGATTCTCTTTATCTAAAAAGTCTTTCAGCTGCAGGTTTTCTCGCCCAAATTAAAAACATGTGGAGCCTCTCGTGTGTTTTCGTCTTCAGACTTGAGCCTCTACACATGACCTACTTATTTCTGTTTCATTCAGCCCACAAAATTCATTAATCCTTCATGGAGCAATTTTCGAGGCAGGCATTAAATCAGAGACTAAAAACCACACACTCACGCACAAAGAGTAACCTTCAGAAACTCGGTCCTTGTTCGGCAGCATCAATCTGTCACATAAAGGAGTGAAGAGCTGCTCTAATGTGCAGCCTCGCCTCCATTTACCGTCCCCAAAACCATCCAACTTGTCAGAGTAATTTCCTACACTTGAAATTAGCTGCTTCTAATAAAATTTTAATTCAGTTATTACAAGCAGAGTAACGCCTCAAGTGGCACCCCTAAGCCCCGTCTGGCTTATGGAAATGTACCCGCCAGATGCACTTAAGCCTCGTGCAAATGGATTTTAATTTGGCAGAAATTGGTTCTGTTCATTAATGCGACTTCAGCCGAGCTGGAAAACGGCATCTGGACGTTCGTCGACACGGGTTCAGGGTCGCGGACAGAGCTGACGTGGTGAGAAAACGCCAGTCACTGCACTCACACCAAATGGCTTCATGCAAAAAGTGGTTCGTCACAGTTTGGTCCAAATAACAACAAGTAACAGTGAGGAGACGAGAAACTGCTACTGATGACAGCTGAAACACCCGAGAGACAGACAAAGAGCAAAGCAGAACTTTGAGGCGGAATCTGTTTGGAGAAGCTCTTGGCGATGAGAAATAGATTCTGCAAGCCGACGTGTGTCATGTCAGTCTGGCAGCTTTTTAATAATCTGTCACATTGAGGCTTTCCTTTTCATAAACTGTAAGTGTTTACATATACAAACAGCTCGCAGCACAAGCCGTCTTCTGTTTTTACACTCTGAAATATTAAATATTAGCTGTAGTCCTCATGAATTTAAGATGCATCCTCACATCAGCGCTGCTTCTCTGGAAGCTGTCGGCGCGTTCCAGGAGTCGGCCGAGCAGGAAGTCATTACTGTAACCTGATTCAGTCCTGTTCACGCGCACATAAGCAAGGCAGGAATCCCAGGACATTATTCAGCGTTAAGTCAGCGTGGAAATCAAAGTGTAGCCGGCTGTTTGTTCAATCTACCCTCAAACCCTGATCTCTGTGAAGGGGAAAAATGACACCAGACAACAAAGAGAGTCTAAGAGAGCCGAGTGTGTTCATATCTTTAATGAATCTCTTTAATTAAGAGACTGTGTCTGCAGGCGCATCGAGGCTTCCTCCTGTGTCCCGAGTTCACAGGAGACACAACAACCACTGTGCGTGGCTGCATTTACAGTCTGTGATGTCAGTTTGACGCTCGCACACGAGCCATCGACGGTCAAACGGTGACCGTGAAGGAAGAAGAGTGAGGACTACTCTGGGTCCAACCCTCAGGATCTGGACTCGGAAACAACAGGACTTGAGTTGGTTGGTGAGTGAAAGGTTGCTGGTTTGAATCCAGCTGGGGACCTTTGCATGCCACGAACTCTCCCTCCCCATGTGAACAGTGCACAGTTACACACACGCTCACAGGTGTGTGTGTCCTTCGCTCCCAGGTTCATGGTGGGCAATGGTGCAGAGATCACACACACACACACACACACCTCAGCACAAGGTGCATGTGTGTGCGTGTGTGTGTGTGGTGTGCGATGCTGCCCGCCCACTCACACTCACTCAGGCACACTGATGATTATCCCGCATGAATAATAGACTGAATGTGGACATAAACACAAGCTCCCAGTTTTGCTGAACTTGAAAAAGGAGCTGATAGCAAGCAGAGACGGAATAAATAATGAATGAGGGAAAGCCTCTTGTCTTTTAGCTCGGGTTCTATAGATGTAGGATGCAGAAATATTATAATGATGTTGGAGGAGCAGAGGGAGGAATAACACAGCTGCTTTTTCACCTAACATGACGATTGTTTTATCAAATCAAAATGCATTTATATAAACAACCGAGGTCGACCAACGTGCTCAACAATTTTACAAGAATAAAAAAAAACCAACAGTAACAGGTAAAAAGTTAAAATAAGAATAAGCTAATAATAATAAAAGCAACTGAAAAGAGTGAGTTTTTAGTTTGTCTGCCCCGCCTCTCTGTGTTTTTATTTCCCTCATTCACCTGTACGCGCCCGGCTCCCTCTCACGTTATCACCTGCAGCTGTTCCCAATCACTCGCCTCGCTCCCGACACCTCCCTCACCTGTCTTCACTTCCCGATCGTTAGCAGCCCTTTATTTCCCCCCTCAGTCAGTCACACGCTGCTGATTATTTGTTACCTTACCTCCATGTTCTGCAAACCAGTTTGAGAATAAAGAACAGGGGAAGAAATGTTTCTTAAAGTCAAAAAAACATTGAATTAATTACCTTTTACATTATGATAAAAGAAAACAATGTAGTTACAAGAATAATCCAACAAAGTTCATGTGTTGCTGTAATATTTGAAAGACTAGGGTCGTATGTCTGAACTGAAACGTGACCCAGTTCCATGATGGCTGGTGCAGCTGCGTTTTGTTGCATTCTGTTTTCTTAAATTAGTTTTATTTTATTTTGAAAACTGCACATAAGTGGTGAAACACTGTCGCTACAAGAGTTGGGTAAAGACTAGTGATGTCCAGATGAAGCCTTGTAAAGCTTTGAAGCCTCGCAGCCAATTGTTTCGCTAAATGGTTCATTTCTCGAGGCCTCATTTCTGGCTTCATGTGCTCAAAAACCCCCTGCTGGTCAAAGACAGTGATGCAGGCAGATGTGCTCCTGTTCTTTGAAATCGTCTTGCCACAGTTTGGCTTGAGATTAAAAAGTGCAAGTATTGTCTTTGTGTGTCAAGCTATGATGACATTAGTTTAATGTGTGTAGTTTTTAAACTGATCTGAATAAATCCACTTAATATTTATGTGTCTTTGAGACCGACACCATACAACTTGCAGGGAAACTGTTACATTTCATTATGCTATAAACTCTGGACGACGCGCCAAACCGCGAACCAGTTGCCGAACCACTCTTGTGGTACGTCCCACAAACGAGGCTTCATGCGTCATCACATACGTCACTGAAGCAAACCTCGATGCAATAAGTCCCATCACCAGTGACTATGCTTAATCCGCTCACACAGACTCATTGCAGTAAATGTTGTGAGGTTCACGCCGTCCAGGAGACGCTGAGGGATTCTCCAGGAAACATTCACATTGCTGCATGTCTAAACTTTTGGTTTTCTTTAATAAATGGTCTCAGCTTCCTGAGCATGACTGTACCATCAGAGTACTGGGTGGAAGAACTGCAGCAGGGTCTGTTATCCAGTGTCAGGCTCTCAGGACTACGGTTGCTTGGTAACGGGATTTAACTCCACCTGGTAACCTGTTGCAGACAGAGAAACACAAAGCTCCTTCCCGTGGCTTTGTACTGGTCACTTCACAGACACACACCAGCACAGCTCCCAGCGCGTGTGTGACAGACGGCCGGTGTGTGGAGTCCTGATGAAGTGTGTGCAGCCACAGTCACCTTTGTGACTGAAGAGGAAATAAAACTTAAAAGTAAAAGCGTTAAATTAAATTCTCAGTGTGCGAAACGGTCTGACCTGGCTGTTCCATCAGCCGCCTTCATATGCGTGGAAGGGGGATAAAATCTAGTCCCGCTCTCTAAATCCATTTCCTCTGATTAAACAGGAGCCATTTACTCACATTTTCTCCACTTCTATTAACCTTTGTTCAATTAACTCTGGGTAATTAAAAAAAGGGTAATTGGGTGAAATTTGTCTGCACGGAAACAAAGGAAACTCAACCTGCATTAAATCTTTAGTTCAGCTGTGACTGAAAAATTAGTCACAAAGCAGCTGGAGTCAGTAATAAAATAGGGTGTGGGGGGGTGCACATCTGAGGACTAAGTCTAAAGACCTAAGCTGACATTTAAAAGCAGGCGGACACTGGGGACAACCTGGAAGAGTGGGAGGTGGAAGCAGCAGGGAAAATGTGCTGGGACGTAAACGAGGAGAAACAGGTGGGCAGGTGGGCGTGGCTACTCACATCATTTGAAAAGCAGGAGGAGGACTAGGGTTACTGCCGGGCCGATGGCATCGCCGGGGTCTGATGGCAGAGGCAGGTCACTTCCAGGTCACTTCCTGGCTCAGGAGGGAGAAAGGTTCTCACCCCGTAGCGAGTCTCGTTTCTGATTCGCAGCTCTGAGCAGGAACGTTTTCCTCACAGCTGTAGACCATCGGGTTGTAAATGGGACTCAACACTAGAGATGAACAAAACAACTTATCAAAGTCTCTTTGGAATCCCACCGCGAGCTGAGAGTATGCGAAGATGCCTCCAGAACGATTGGCCCTCAGGTGATTTCGCTGATTAATCCTCCGTCTGTGATTGTGATTGAAGGTGTGTTTAGGCAGAGACTCACCAGGCGGCCTGTGTCTCACAGCAGGGAGGTAGCTGACGAACACACTAATAAAAAGAAGCTTCTTTCTCTGTTTCCGTTAGACCCAGACATTACGTTTGGCCGCGCTTCTTTGGACAATATGTCAGTCTGTGTGTGTGTTTCCAAAGGAGAGTGAACAACCCCGTAGCTGGACTAGTATAACGAGGTCTTTGGCGAGCGATTAGAGGAAAAGGTGTCAGACCACCACGTGCTACCAGAACAACCTTGATCAGTCCTGCCTTCACGTACATAACAGTAGAAACTCCACCACATTGTTTTATAACCACAACCTGCTCCATTCAGTTGCATTATGCTGCACGGGAGTAAACATTTTCTCCTCCTGTAGCTCCCTCCCCTCGCCGGTGGACTGTGGACGGCTGCTTTTTATAATGTGCCTGATTAAAGTCATCAGCAATGACGTGTGATGACTTGTGGTGTTTCCTGATGTTGCAGGTGCTGCTGTCTAACTCCCAAAGAGCCTGAGTCCCATTAGCACTCAGTGCAGCAGTCTCCCTCCCAACAGGTGCCAACAGACAGGTTCCCGTTGTTCGTGGAGACAAAGACGTGCTGTGCAGCCGGTCGAACTCGGAATAAGAGGGACCTCGAACAAGTTCTCAGACAGAACCGCGGCACGAATAAAATGAACTCAACATCTACCAGCTTCATCATAGTTACAGAAAGGCAGAGCTTGCAAAACTATTTCCACGATCTTCTGAAACTTTATCTCTTAATATATTCAGTTTTCTCAAGATGCATTGAGCAATCCATCAATAAAACAATGGCTCCATAGAAAGTGCGTTCGTTCATTGTGCTGGAGGAAGAAGGTTACACTGGAAATCTGATTGCCTCATCAAAATTCCCTGAATACCCACTCTGAGAAGAAGGGCCACATTAATCAAGCAGCAGAACCCAAATGAGACGTACCAAGCCCTCCGCCCTCAGCCTCCTCATCTCACCACGCGGTACCTCGCTCAGTCTCTGCTTTCAGCTGACGCCTGAACGCTGGAGAGAGAGTGAAACGCAGCTTCTCCACGTCAACGCTGCATAAAACGTCTATTCCTATAGAAGGATATTAGAGATGGGGTTCATAGCTGCGGTGACTCAGGGGTCGTGTGCTGTTTCTGAGGACGCTCCCGTGGCCTGACAGGAACCGCTCACAGTATTGACGAGTAAAAACACATTCTTTCACCTCCTGGGATCAGACATTTGTTTGCTCCCTCTTCAGGACTGACAGACGAGCTCCTCTTACATTTGCATAGTGGAGAAATTCACTGCGAGAAGCAGGGAAACAAACAACCGAACGAACAGTGAAGCAAACAGTTTTCCTCTTGGATTTCCTGGGTGAGAATGTGGACGGAGCTGACAGGAAGATTTTCATCTCACAATGGCAGCTTCAGCCCTGGTTTGTCATGTCTATGGGTCAGTGCTGCTTCCATCTCACACACCATCACTCGCTCGCTGTCTGGCTCTGATTTCAAAAAGCTGTGAGTCCATCTGTACATCAGGACGAGAATCATTTATAGATCAGGAAGGAGCCGCACACAAATGTCTGTGCTGATGTGTGTCAGCTGTTGCTCATGGGCACTTTTAGCAGGCAACACGTTTTAATGCCAGATTTGATTTTACGGCTTTTATGGAAACGCGTTCCAAAGCTCTTCTTCAGATATTCACTTCCACGTTTTCACTAAACTAATCGTAGATTTAAAGGACAGTAGAACAGAAGGACATTTTGTTTTATCGGAAATTAGGAAAAGTTTGTTTCCTATCACGTCATAATCGGCGTAAGAATCAAACTGTGTTTGGCAGTAGAGTTTTGCTAAAACCTCACTCAGACTGAAAGGATCACTTCCTGATAAATCACCTGAAAAACAGCCCTGAGAAGCAACGCCCTGTTTTCTGGGACGTCCTCTCGTCACATGATGTAAATATCTATCATTGTTACTACATCATTTCTACAACACTGCTACGAGCTACAGGGAAAGCACGTGCAGAGAACTTAAAGACCAAGGAGACAAGGCGTGCTTCAGGATTTGTCGTTTCATGCACTTCTTGGATGATGAAACTAAAATGAACAAAGAAAAAAACCACCGTTGGGCACATGCACGAGCTGGATGACAGCTGTTCCTCACCTTGCTTCACCTGATGGGCGTCGCGCACATTTCTCTCGGAGATGCTGTGTATAAATAGAAGCTCCCTGAGACAGATGGGCGATGGATGTCTTTCAAAACACCGGCAGTGTCGACCGCCCTCACATCTGATATAAGGAGAAAGAGGGAAGGAAAGAAAGCGGGCTAATGACTACTGGTGTCTGAAGTGAACAAACACTTTCTCTTCTCAGAGGCAGGTCACACCTTTGTACGTGCACAAATACAGTGTTCGTCTCATACAGGTCAAAGGTTAATTGGGCCACTGGCCTTAATTGGCGATAAACCCGTAGAGTTACATGCCAGGACCTGTAATAAAACATGTCAGATTCCCTCAGCTCAGCCGTACAACAGCTGGAGGACACCTTGTTCTGCGTTGACTGGGTCCTATCGGGTTATTGATTCTCTCCCTCGCTCGGCAGCACCCTGTTACGCTTATTAACCCTGCAGATTTAAGCACACTGACACAACCTACGGAGGCACAAGATACTTTGATTTCTAAAGCTCCAGTGACTAATGGATCTCAAAACACAGCCCTGTCTGGTAAAATCATCTTTAGACAGTGAGTGTGTGTGTGTGTGTGTGTGTGTGTGTGTGTGTGTGTGGAAGAAGGAACCAGCCTCCTCAATGGAAACAAATGAAGGTTCGATAAAGGCACTGAACTGCCACCGCAGTGAGTAATAGATGCTCCATGTCCTCGCACTGCATTAAGCTTATTGCATAATCATTTCTCTCTGTGACAAAGTCAACAGAAACTGGTCCTGTTTACCTGTGCTTGGAAATGAAATGAGAAGGCTAAGGGTTACGAAACCACAGCTTTCCTCATCTAAAGTGTGCCTGGATGGTTTTTATAGCACATACAGATCAGAGAACAGAGGTGTTGAGAACGTAAAACCCATGTGACATGTGAGCTGTCACTGAAAATGCCCAGGGAAGTGTGTGTGTGTGTGTGTGTGTGTGTGCGTGCAGCTAGTCAACCAAGAAACACAAGTAAACTGATCTTTCAAACAACTGTTTAACACCCTGGAAGTTTCTAACATAAGTCCCGTAAACAGCATCAATAATGCAAATTAACATTAATATTGCATGTTTGATTAGCATGATTCTTTGCTAGCTTGTTTGTGTGTGTGTGTGTGTGTGTGTGTGTGTGTGTGAGTATTGTTATGTGTCAGATGGGATTCATGCCCCTCTCTGATATAAATGTTAATAAGTTAAGCTCATTAAGCCTACACTTATCCTCCAACATCCTCTGCTGTTCCAGTTCACCGCACAGTTACAGCAAGTAACCGAGCGATTCCAGGCACGTTGCATCGACAGAAACTCCACAGATTAATCCTTCAGTGAGACATCGAACCTGATAACTCCCAGCAGGTCTAAATGTGAGCAAAAACGCACTCGGCTTCCGTTTTTTATTTCCTGAGAGTGTTTCTTTAAGAAGCAGCGTGTGAAATGGATTCACGGCGGGTTGTAGTAATCCGTCCGTTTTCCTAACGCTTGTGCTCGTAGGGGTCGTGGGCGTTTAGGAGCCTGTTTCAGCTGTCATTGGGCGAGAGTTAGCTACACCCTGGACAGGTCTCTAGTCCATCCCTGGGCTGACATACAGACACAGACAGCCGACCACTAACAAACCAGTAACCTAACGTGCACGTGTGGACAGTTGGAGGAAGCTGGAGGCTGACTCCACACAGAAGGACACCCGGCCGACCCTGGGATCAAACACCGCCCATGTAATAATCCATGTAATGTTAATGTGCTGTATGCCACCACTAGCTCTCTTTGACTAATGATTCATGCACACTGTGTGCATAAGTGACTGAGCAAAGTGAATGAGTGGTAGCATCTTCAAAAACACTGCGAGTGTCTCTGGAGGTTCTCCACCTGAGCTCGCTCCGATTCAACCTCCTCAGCTCCGAAACTTTGCGCCCTTATACATTTACACAATCTATGCATATTAAAGCGCGGGGATATAATTTCACATCTCAGTAATAGGACAGGGCTGCGGTACCGCAGGGAAATCCATCATCTGTTACGGCAGCTTCAGGCTCCGGTTGATCACATTAAATCCCTTCTGCATTGTCTTCTGCTTTGTAGATTCCAATCCCTGGGAACAGTTTTAACAACCACAGTACTTTGAGCAAAGTTTCCCATGTGTCCTTTGAGATTATTACGAGGTACCTAATAAGGAGAGGAAAACTTCTCCCGACTTTCTATGCACTGAACATGGAACAGCGCAGTGAAGTAAACAGATATTTCTTTCTGAGCGCAGCACAGTCAGTGATGAACGCTGTATGAACCAATGTTTGCTCGTGGAAATGGCCTCCTTAGCTTCACCAATCCCGGTCCAGGATCTGAACTCATTCATCTCTGAAGGAGTGACCACCGTCCTGTAGATGTAAATGGGCTGAAGAGTAGAGAGCAGAGTCCTGAGTTTGATCACTGATACCTGGGTCCAAATAAAAGCACGCCAGGTGAAGAATGTCACCAAACATAGCGCTGCTGTGGAGACGGTGAGGTCGACTGGTTCGGACGAGGTGTGAGAGAAGCAGTTTAGCGCGGGATTGAACAACCCTCGATAACCAGAGGAGGTGGCCTGAAGCATTATTTATCACCGCCTTCCAACGCCGCCATCGCTCACACTCTGGTGGTCACGGTGACATGAGAGCCAGAGGGAACAACGACCCACAGCTGCTCGGACCAGTCAGTCAGAATTAAGAAAGCCCTCTGGAACGGAGGGTGAAACGTAGTCGAGGAACTAAAAACAAGTCCAGTTGTACCTTTTTAAAACAACAGGTGTGAATGTAGACTGACCTGTACTTGGCTGAGCCACCTAACCTCCTCCTGACAAACATTTTAAATGATCAACACTCTAGACAGAGTGATGTGGACAGGTTTTTGGCTGCTGGTGCAAACAAGCCGTGTATTTCACAGAGGGACATGGACACGTTGTCACATGACGTTTTACTATTAGAGCCAATATTAACATTTCCTTTAAACTTTTCACAGCTGATAGCTACTTGTTTTTTCTACGGTCCCTGAACTTACAGGCTTGTTTTCCACTTTCTCCCCGGAAAGGTCACATGCTGCGCCGACATCTGGGGCTGTAGGTTCACCAGATTAGAGCTTCTGAGAATCAGCAGATGTGCTTTTTGTTTTCCACTGAGTGAGGATGAGTGAATACATTTACTAAGCCTCGTTCGCTGATTGTAATTTCACAGTCTGCGAATTTCTGAGTTACTTTAATGTTTTCATAAGCAGCTGTCATATGTACATTTCTTCTAACCTTTATCAACCCAGAAAGGACATTAGCATCATTATGCCGGCGATTTTTCTTTAAGGAAGGAATAGGACATGCACAAATCAAGCCTTTTCCCTCCCCTCACAGTGGTTCTGATCCCTCAATTCAAGGCTTCAGCTCAAAGCTCCCACATTTAAAACAAACACCTGTCGCTGACAGCATTGTAAATGTATTTGAAGTAAAATGAGGCCATGAAAGTTTTACTGCCAACAATAAAAGGAGGTGATTGGTATCAGGAGACAAACTAATGACTGTAAACACACTTAAGAGGTACGAATCCAGCCAGTGTCAAAACTTGGGTCTGACACGATGAAAAGCTTGAATGAAAGCTGAATAAGGGAGAAAATATTGAAGCGGTTTTTATCAGCGTTGCTACTCTTTAATTGGATTTCTCTGGCGGCGTGTCATGCAGATTGTTCAGGGCCGTGCAGCATGCAGCATAAATCACTGATCGATAACCAGACACTGCATTATCTGCTTTATCTCCAGCACAGCTCTGCAGTGTGACTGTGGCAGCACACTAGCACACCATACTCTGACATTTCAGCCACATAAATCAATTTGACAGTTTGATCACTGGCACACATACAGTAGGATCCATGCCGTGTTGAGTAATCCCCGCACGCCACAATGATTCTATATATTTCAAAAGTGACACGGATTATTTTGTTTGCTTGTATTTCTTAATTGAAGTTTCAATGGTGGGGTTTGAATGGTGTCTGTGGAAGAATGCTCTCCAATTTACATGTTGCCATACAGCAGATTGATCGACCTTAATGAACTCTGTGCAGAGCAATGCAAAAATGTAAACGCCTCTCCCCCATTTATTCTTTCAAACGCAGGCAAATTTTGAAAACGGTGCATTAGGAATTATTATGTTGACGTACAAACAAAAGTGCTCGTTGTAGAGAAAACGTCTCGTCTCATGTGCTTGGAAAGTTATACTGACAACAAATGTTATTTCTAATGCAAAAATCAGTCCAAACTAAAATTCACATATGTTTCTCCTGTTGCTCGAACACCAGCATGCATTTGTTCTCTTTTATCAGTGTCTTTTCCAATTTAAAAACGTTAAACATAAATTCCCAGAGATGATTTGCCAAAAGGACATATTCCAGTTTCACCTGTTCTTACTGCCAGAAGGGCTCATACATTATCTCGAATGGCTTCTTCGCCCATTGAGACACTGGAAATGTGAATCGCTGCATATTATACAGAAAAGGCATCACACAAACCCGATCTGTACTCCTAACATGCTGCTGTGTAGCTGTCCTACACACTTCACGCTACACATCTAGTGGTTGTAGAGCCATCTTTAAGGCTCCTTGTGTAGACATTTAAATGCGCCTGTCCGCTGATGGTGTTATAAATCCGTACGTTGTGATGACACCGCTGTAAAGCACTTGGGAAGCTGAATCTCCACAAAAGAGTGTTCGTTGTGGGTTCGGTGATCTATTCTGTGCTGGTTTCCGATGGGATGCTTAAAGGAAAATGGCTCTTGCAGCTTACACCTCCCGTCTGACATCCTCTTGTTGTTTTGTCAAAATCAAATACCCCCGTGGCTAACGAGCATCTGTTCGCATGGATAAGATATGAGCGAGGTGCAACAGTCAGCACCGCTTAAGGAACCGTTTCATATTCAAGTCAATTGAAAAGACAGCCGAGGGACAACAGCAACCCACAAACTCAGTGGAACCCTGCAGCAAACCTGGACTCCCTGAGATAGGAAATGACAACCACACAGACGACTGTTGACTTGAGCTTTTGATTTTTCTATTTTTGTATGAAAAACTGGGAATTTTGGAAATGGGGAAAACAATCGATAAAGAAAACAGACTCTTTAATAACTCCAACAACCTTAACCTAAAGGCTGTATTATATAGTTGTCATTACTAATACAAATCTAAAATCACGATTCAACGTAGTTTAACTGCTAATTTGTCTTATTCATTGAGACACTTCTGCAACATTAGTGTTTTTTGGATGATATGCAGTTGCACCAACAGACATGTTGTCAGTAGCTTCCAAACCACGCCTGACTGGCTTGTATTGTGCTCTGCCACAAGCGGCTTTGTCGAGGTTTAGTCAGGAGTAGGAAATAGGACACTGGTTAGTGGTGAATTCTTCTGTTGCCTCTTGTGGTGCAACAGAATTGACTAGTTTGTAAGGTCCGCTTTTACTGCAGTGGAGCTCTAGTCAAACGCAATGCAGTGCATTACAGCGTGCTGTGTACGCAACTACTCAGGCACATAATGGTCCAAGGAGGCCATGTTTTAATGTTGTAGTCGTGCCACTTATTCTCAGTGACAGATACTAAAGGGCATTCCATACAGTTACATAAGGATCGGCCTCATTAAATAAATACAACAATGCAGATATAATGAAGCAGTAAAGTCAACATAAACAGTCATTTACATTAAATTAACAAGGAGCTTAATTATAAAAACACAATTACCCCAATGTTAATTGCATAAATGCAATATGCTGCAAATCACTAAGAAAAGTGCAGCTGCAACTGTAAATATGCAAAGTGAAGATAAATAACGAAGGCATCATTCTCCTAGCGTGTATCCGCTCTGAACAATAAATTATTCGAGATTCAATTCACCTAAATTCTTCTTTACCAATGTAGTGGAAGTCACAGCTTAGGAGTTAAGAAAGCAGAAATGTGTCCTCACAGTCTGCATAAATATTTGTCTCCATAACTAATGCAGCATACATGCATGAAGGAAGACGTTTCCCACCACTGCACCATCCAGGAGCCCCTGACAGGCCCGTCTCAAATTTTGATTGAGCACCAAATTACCAGATTGCTGTACCATGAACAGCAGACAAATGTCTTTTCAGTCAAGAAGCTTTATATGAAAGATAGTTTTTAATTTCATGTGTACCAAACTTTTAGTCACTTTAGTGAAATGCTGCAGAGTCACAGCTAAAATTTATTTTGGTCTATCTTACCTTCTTAGAGTATAAAGTATTATTGTCTGGGGAGTTTACTGGTGATAACATAGGTTTAGAGTTTGTTATGGCTTCCATTAGGAAAGTCCCACATGGTGCACATCTGGAGAAACTATACGAGAGGGTGGTTCTTTCCCCAACACACTCAAACGTTTTGATGATGCTAAATACCAGCTATTAAAATACATGCAATTCTTAATTAGACATTTAGGTTTCTAAAAAAAAGGTCCCATGTTATTAAAGCAAGATCATGATCCGTCAGTTTTACTGCACACAGTTCAAATTAACATTCATTTTCCTAGATTCACTGAAGTTTATTAAAAGACCCAACTCAAGTTTAACTGATGGGATTTCTTGTTTTACATTAGTCATTAAGATCATTTAAACATTTTATATATTGACAGATAAAAGCCAACTGGTGAGATCATGGTAAACATTGAAAAAGACAAACCAGCTTTAAACTAATCAGAATTAGAAGATTTAAGTGAAAAACATGAAGTCCCAGTACAAAGCCAGGTGGAACACCTCAGGAACATTGCAATCATGAGTTACACTGCAATTACTAATTGTTCATTTTCACAGTGTTTAATGATAAAACATGATGAATGCTGGACATAAGATCAGGACATACACAAGTAATTGCATCCCCTGTCGGGCAAAATCCATCACGCTGAATGGAGCTGTTCTTTAGGAACCCAAAATGAAAGGCCAGTTATGGATTTTGACAGGGCCTGATGACAACCAGTTTAGTATTTTGTCAAAACAAAACCAACTGTCCAACTTGAAACCTCAGTGTTTTACTACCAGCCAGCATGCAGACACATTCGTCTCAAGTCTTGGGTCTCTGACAACTTCACAAATGTATGTAATTGAATGAAGACACATATATTGGAATTTAACATTCAAGATGGAAGCAAAGTCAAGCTAGTAGCTAACTAGCAGTTGACCCCAAACATTTAGAAACTTCAGCCGTAATGGCTGATAGGCAGTTGCATAACCAGGGATTTTAACCACATTCATTTATACATGTATTTGATCTTTTAATTACAGGCGGCCTGATGGCTCAGTGGGTAGAGCAGCTGTCTTCAAACCCCAGGGTGAGCTGCTTAATTCCCAACTGGTGCCTCACAAGGGCAGCCTGGATCAATGAAGTATGTATTATTAATATTATTAATAAATGTTGTTGTATAGGCATGTAATGTGCTGCCTGCTGATACTGTCACAGTGGGGAAACAGTGAAGTATCTAAATACTCACTACTCCACCTCTGTTTCCTCTGAAATGCTGTGGCCAATACGAAAACCTGCAAGTGCGGTTATGGAAAAGTGAAGTTTGCTGCTGTCAGGCGTGTATGTAACACAGACACGTATTTTGACGAACGCCCTTGTTGTCACGGTTCGCCCCGGTCTGCCCCGCCTCCCGGTGTGTTTGTAGTTTATTCTGTTTGTTTGTCAGTCACGTCCCC
>JAUMHF010000006.1:17301778-17343739 GCA_032359275.1 Microctenopoma steveboyesi | reverse complement strand
CTAATGTAGGAGTAATATGATCTCTCTTATTAAGTCCAGTCAGAACTCTGGCTGCAGCATTCTGTATTAACTGGAGGTATTTTAATGGATTATTGGAGCAACCCAATAACATTAACTTGAAGTAGTCAAGTCTAGACGAGACAAATGCATGGACTCATTTTTCAGCATCTATCCTTGTGTAGCTCTTTTAGTATCTTGGTGTGTGTTTTCTCACCCACAATACTGTCAACTTTAAAAACTAAAGCATTTCATTCTTTTTCCTCCAAATTCCTAAGATTTTATTCTTAAGATTCTGTTTTAATCCTCTCCAGCGACTAGCCACATTCTTTTTAGGCCAAAGAGCCTTGAGCCATGAGCCAGAGTCATGCATGTGGAACTCACACGATGGTTTGACCATCACCTGTTGTCCCATTGTCCTCTGCGTTCTGAGCTGCTGTTTGTTTCTTTCAGCTCCTTCTGCACCCTGAGCTGAAGACCATTATGTAACTTGGCACTGCAGAGCTTGTCACACCAGTCAGAGCCCACAGTGGTGCAGATGGGTTAATTGGTTCTTGGCCCTGCAGAGCACCTTCAGACTAGAGAACAGAAAAAAGAGCCTGATAGTGGATGTAGAGACGGAGAGAGAAAAGCTTCCCTGTCAACACTTTTTTTTTCTTTACCTGAAACATACATTTATCATCACATGATAATAAATCCCTGTTAATAAATCATCATACATACCCACCCCATACGACTTGATCTGGAAGTGCTAATACATCTTAGGGAAGGAGCCATAATTTTCTCTAATCCTTATGTAGAAATCTTATGTATAACCTCATTTCTATTTCACCAATTCATGAAATAGTAACAAGGATAACATAGGCAGACAACTATTCGCACTAGAGTCCCATTTGGAGATTAATTTAACTACATATCTTTGGGTTGTGGGAGGAAGGAGCCGTGCAAGCATGGGAAGATGATCTGAACTCCACAGAAAAGCCCCCGGCCTGGCTGGCCTTCGCTTAAACCAGCGACCTCCTCGCTAAGCGTACCGAGTTAATGAGCTAGATTCAAAAAGGCTCCATATTTGACTGACTTATGCTTAGCATCTCATCCTCTTATAGCCTTAGTGTAGATGAAAACGATGGAGCAAAAGAAGATTAAAGTTTATTTTATGTTGGAGGATGCAGTAAAAAAAGACTGTTTGACATTAATGTATTCTTATTAGTTTAGATCCTTATAAAGTCTGAAGTTAATATCACCTAACTTCCATTAGAAAATTGGTTACTTCTTCTTTTGTGTACATAATGCAAGTTTGCCACATCCCTTTATCTCTCTTTGCCTTCTGAATATATTACTCTATAAATACTCAATTGTGGTTCAGTCAGGGGAAAGTAAAATTGCAGTAATGAACAAAAATGAGAAATAAGCTGCAAGCTAAAGCACTCCGACCTAAAATAAACTTTGCAGAATGAATCCAGCTTTTAAAGCCTTGTCTGGGTTCTGTAGATTTTAACTGGTGATATAATTTAAAACTATCAAGAGTAACTGTCCAAAACCACACTAAATGACCCAAACGGCAACGACTTCCAGTCATGCTGTAGTGTCAGGGACTGTTTAACACCCTGTGTGGTAGCTGTAGCCACATGGCACAACTGAGGCTGAGGTGAAATAACTGAGAGACTGATGGCACAGAGCTCAAACCGCCGTTCGCTGCACTAACTGAGGTCAAACTATCTGATGACGTTTAACATGCAGCGTGTAAAGGAGGAGATGGAGGAAATGGTTTCAACAATGGAACGAGGAGATTGTTGTGCAGAGGAAATCAAAGTGCAGAAGTGCAAGGTTTGTCCCTCTAAAGTAAACCTGCTGCTGTGTATAACATAAAAAAAGTTAAAGTTAAGTACACCCAACAGAAAGAAGAGCAGCTGTTAGCTAGTTAGCACCAGAGCTAGTTCTGAATGTAGTTCACCGGGACTTGATGTCTTCACAGCTCATTACACACTTCTACGCTCTGTGTAGACATGCAATAAGTTAATCTCATACGCAAGTGGCTGTGGTTCAGCTGGAACCACAAAATCAATGGTTGGGCTCCAAACTGCCTCCGACAGTTTTGGAGCGTGCCCTTGAACAAAGCACTGATGTAACTGCCTGTCTATAGGCATTTCCCCACAAAAATTAATCGTATATATACAATTAAAATTGATATCAAAAAGGAGAACAAATCTGAGCACACAACTTTAAACTAACCTGTCTGGTGAGAAGATCACAATAAAAAATACTGCTCTATGTTTGGCGCACACCCGTCCCTTCTGACATGCCTACGATTTTTTTCTGGCATTCTTTTAAGTTTTTGACATTAGGCTCCAAGCCCAATGCCCCCAGGTATACTGAGAGGTTTAGCCTGATGTTGGCTGCCAAGGGTTTTTTTTAAATAGACTCACCTCAAACAGTGTTTCTCAGTGAAAGACTGGATCCAAAGGGATGTAAAAAGTTGTCATCCAATCCCTGTGAGAAGAATAACAGCGATGTGTCGTTCACAAACAAGTCGGCTCTAAGAGCTGACACTTTCCTGAGAGGCGGGGTCCCGTCAGGAAGAGGCCCCCAATTCAGCTCTGCTGAGAATCCATGCAGGCAACAGCAGAACTTTATTTTATAGGCACAATATGCAGCCAATCACATGCAAAGACTAACTAGAATCATACCATAATGGGAAAGAAGACAAGGGGACACAGAGACTTCCATGCAAGTACAGAGCCAATGCCAATCTGCAGGAAAGAGTCATAATGTTCAAACGTTGCTGTGGTTCTGTGTTTAGTTGTTATGTTAAAGGTTTAAAGGATTAAACTTTCTGTGTTTACCAACACAGAAACCATTCATAATTTTGAAATAAAGCTAAATTATAGGTCCCAGAGTGACACTAAATGAAGACCCATTTGGGAGCAGAGCTGGCTCTTCCCAGTGAACTGGAGCTTTGGCAAAGAGCCGGACTTCTCATAACTACTACCAACAAAAGCTTCTTCTCATCTTCTTTTAGTTTCAGGCAGAACATAGACACAAACCTGTGTTCTTCATTGGCTCAGACATATTACCCCCCAACACACACAACATTTTCAGTCGTGTATTGAGACCAAACTTATTTATTTATGCACACACACATGAAGCCTGTAAATGTAATTGAGATCTGATCGTAGTCACTGCACCTATTTACACAAGTTAACGCTGCTAAATACTGTACTTAAGTCAATGATCACGGTACGCAATATGTCCTTCGGGGAGTTGTCCATGCACAATGAGCTATTTTCCATGTTGTGGCTGTAGCGGTTTCTCAGCTGTCCACTTAGGTTTGAATCACCAAAACCCTTTTTTTTTAAATTCACCCCCAAATTCTCTGACCCAAGACTGAACTACTGGCCTTTATTAGCTGTTTGTGTGTGAGAAGAACAGAGCTTAAGCGCTCGAAACGGTGTGTGCGTGCCTTACACATTCCTCTGCCAACACAATGCCTAAAGTTGTAATGTATATTTCATGCTTTGTTGGCCCTCGCTGCATGTCGAGCCTCAGCAGCCATCAAACATTTATACTGCCGAAGCACATTTACATATCAAGGGACCCTGCTCAGCCAAATCTAGCTGGAGCAAGTACTGTTCACTCTGTCCTGTTATCGCTCTCTCCATATGTTTCATGTGCCATTCTCACCCTCACACACACAGACGCCAACCATTTTGTTCTAATCCTCTTTTGTTAAAGGCCTCTTTGTCTTTTTGTGTTCATTATTCATTCCTTCTCCGATTGCTTTGTCTCGTCCTAGCAGAGCACAGCAGAGCACTGCAGACATGGTTTTATGGACCTAGATTTGCGTAATAAACAAACGGTGATGGCCTCTTCTACATCAGCAGTTTCATGTACTGCTCCACTCTATCAAGCATTAATGGGTCATATTAGGTTTTTCATGTTCTGACTCTGCGAATATATGTTGTTAATTTGGGTGCTGGTGTTAGACACAGTCACTGGCGCAACTGTTTTCGGTCGTCATGTTTTGCAGAAAGTGTTTTTTTTTTTTATTTGCTCGCTTTGTAACAATGGACACAGTAACAGGACAAGAACGGACCTCGAGCGATGTTCCTATCTGTCCACAGCACTTTACACACAACTGTTTTCAGTGTTCAGTAGAATAGTGAGCAAAGCTGCTGCTGAAGGATGATGGGTGGATGGTCCACAGGAAGACTTCCACAAAGTGGCCAATCAGAATGGAGCTGGGGACAGGCGAGCTAGTTTAGCTGATGAGTACTTTCTTTAGCTAGCAGGTGTGGACCATGATGGGACCTGGTGCTGTCCGGCTCTCATCCTTGAGACTCGTTCCTAGATCAGAACATGTGCTGAATGAATGTTGGATTGTTGAGTCTTACATGCAGAGGAAGCAGTTGGAGAATCCTTAACCTTCATTTATAACAGCCACAGTCTGGTGAATTTGTTCGTGTGTCTTATAGCTCCACACATTTTCTCCCATGTCACTGTCTTTCAGCTCATAATTTTGGTTTTATGGTCAATAACTTTAACTCTGAACACTTTTATTAGCGTCCTTGTTTAACCCAACATTTATTTTTAGCACGAAGGAGTGAATATGTTTTTTTTACTGCTGTGTTGAGTTTTTTTTATATCACAGTCTAAACTTTCATTTGCTTTTGTCACGTTCTTTCTCCTCATGCCATTTCTATCTGTCTAAATCTATGCGTCATCGTCTAACCTTCTGTTCTCCCAGGACGTTGTGCGTCTCTCTTTTTTTGTGTGAGCCCTGCCTCCCTGTTGGTTATAAGTATTTTTGTTGCTTCTCTCAGACTCATAACCTTTCTCCCTATTCCGTCTCTGATCTGCCCACCCACAATTGTGTTTCTGTATCTGTATATTCTCATGCGGTCTTTTTTATCCCTCAGCGTCACACTATTTTCTGATTTCCTGCCTGTTACATCTTGTCAGGAGCTTCGTCATTCAAATGTGCCAATGATACCATGTCCTTAGCTCATGTGTCCATGGTTCAGTACATCTCTCTCTCTCTCTCTCTCTGTCTGCAGATGTGCATGTCTTGCGGTTGGATGGAGGACATCACTTGCTGTGGGGTAAGACACATTGAGAGGAAGTGTATTTTCTACAAGCTCCCTGGTGGCATCAGGCTGCAGAGGTCAAGACGCAAAAGCGCTCTGATATAAAACTGTTCATTCTCTGTACAAAAGCAACAGCCCAGCTAATAATAGCAACACAATACTGAAGCTGAACCTAAATCTTCCACATTATCTATCTAGACTACAACACTTAGCTTCCAGCCATTCATGTTATCTCCTTCTATCTCGTTCTATCTAAATATAAAGAGGCGATGCACTTTTCTGTTTTGCATATCGTGTGTTTGTCGGCTACTGTGTGGACACATGGAGCATGAAACACGTCACTGACGGAGCTGAATCAAGATTGTGGGGGATATGTGTTGTGTATCCTTGACTACTGACAGCAATAGTGAAATGTCAAAATAGTAATTAGACATTAAATCATGTTTATAAATGAGAATTTGATTAGATTGAGTTCATAGGTGCGAGTTAAACCAAAGGTAATTTAACATAAAGAAATGCATTGACAACATGAGGAAAGTAAAAAGACATCAGGCACAGCCATCAGTGAAGGGGAAATTATTTCTGACGTTTAACAAGGTAACCTGCATTTTATTGCCTATAACATGGTGCCCAGGTGGCCGTGTGCCAGCTGGGGCTCGGTGATGCAGCAGGACAATAGCCCGAAACATCAAAGTAAATCCACTACTACAGGATGAGCTCTGAAAGGTCCGTCCAGGACAACCAGTGAGGAAGAGACAACTGGAAAACAAATGTCACTGATGGCTGGCAGTCTGAACAAAAGAGCAAACCCTGTGGCGGGCGGCTTACAGCAGGGAAAACGTCCAACAGCTACATGTCTACTGACCTCTGCCGCTGTGGGACCAGGGCAGAGAAGAATACTGGAGACACAACAGGCTTTGGCGAGTCTGGAAAAGCACTCGATCTCCTAGGAAGGAAATGCCCCTGGAGTCATTCATAAGTGGATCTATAGCGGAGAGGCAGCCGTCCTGCTGCACATTTCTTTTGTTGTAGTGGTTATTCATATATCTGTGGCGTCAGTCAAGCTTCTCCTGGAAGGATGTCAGCATGTTGATGTCTTCAAATAAACCTGGAAACCCGTCTTTTCCCCCCGATGTGTGTCTCCATACGCTTTGTTTCTGGTTTCTCTTTGTGGATGTAGGTTCCAGCCGCCTGGCTCCGAACAAGAAGTGCTGAAAACATAGACACAGGTTATTTCTGCTTATATTACCTTGTTTGTCTTATATATGTCCCCAAACAGCCCGAGATCTGTTCGTCCGTGTTACTTCTCTCGCTGGATTTTTGTTTGTGTTTTAATATTTGCAGCATTTATGTATTTCTTTATGGATTTTTATTTTTTGTTTCATTTTAGTGCCCTCACTTGCACCTCTGGGAGTCATTTAGGTACATGACAACCTGTCCAGGGTTTATTATCTGGATGTGCTGAGTGCAGTTGTTTTCTGACCCAGACAGTCATGATACACCAGCAGGGAAGAGGATCTCCCTGAGCTCAAAGCTACTCACATCCAAAACACAACATTTGGGCAGCTCCAGACACACTACTGGGCAAAAAGCTATGTATGAGTGTAGCTAGCCAGTGTTCGGGAAACAGCAGCAAACTCCATGACCAACAGGGAGAGTGGCAAGTGAAAGGGGAATTAGTCAGATGAAGACAAAGAAAATATCACATGGGTGAAAGTGCTAGTGCCAAATAAACATGCATATATTGCTGAATTAAAGTCTGCACACCAAGAAATAATGTTTGAGAAGAGTTCAGATCCAGTCACACAGCTTACTCAGAGCAGTTCATCTTGATTTTTTGTAGTTAAGATCAGCGCTCATGCTCTGCAGGACCCAGCAGGAGGGTTTCCTTCATTACTCAAGCACTTTGTAAAATTGGAATGACTCTTTTATGACTCTGAAGTCCTAATTTCACTGCATGTCCTTTCTAAATCTATGAACATGCACCACTACCTCCATTAAAATGAATGAAGCCATGCCAATCATTGCCATCACAATATGGAAAAGGTCTGTTTTATACTTTATTATAACCCTGAATCTCACATTCGCTTTTTTATTCCACATTCAGCTACTTTATACAAATAAAAAAAAGTTGGGTTCTTTAACATCGTCGTCTTCAACACTCATCATCACCTTTACCCAGGTGAACGTCCGGACAACCCTGTTACGCCATCGTGTTTTAGTTCGATTAGAAAATGATCAACGTGTGAATGACTCCTCTGTGAACGCGAATAACATGAAAGTTCTTTGTTCTCCAGACCTCTTTGATTATTAGGTCCATAAGCATTTTTTCTGGTTTGTGTGCGAGTGAATCGATCCAGGTCTGGGTCCAGAGCACAGCTGACGTCCGAAATACACTTTCATAAAAGGATGGGTTATCACAGAGATTTATTTTCATTATTTTCTTGTGTTGAAATATGACTTTGTACGGTAATGTATGTCCCATATGCATCGATGATAATTCTACATTTTAAATCATTTTTTGTTTCCAGCTTGTAATTTTAACATTCAGAATAATTTCCTTTTTCATCTTTTTCACTATGGTATCTTAGTTTAAATACATATAAAAAACATATAAAACATGATTTAAACATGACAGCTTCACAGCCGACGTAAAATGACTCATGTCTAGAAATACATGAAGGTTACTTCAGGCATCAGTACTAGTTGTAGCACTCGCCACGAACTGCTCTGGAAAGTTTCTTTAAGTAAAGTCGAGGTAGCTCCGGTTTAGGAAATATTTAGTAGATGGGTTATTCCCTCAACTGTCACAGACAACCTCATCTGAACCGATCTCCTTCCTGCTGTCTAGCTTCTCAACATGTCTGCCTTTCTCTGCCTCTCTCTGTTTTTCATCCATTTTGCATAGTGCCTCTATGTACGAATCCCTCCCATCAACACTCGAGGCAAAGCGTATGTATGTCAGAATCAGTACACGTGCCGCTGTGGGCTTGCTCGAGACGGTTTTCAGTGAATGCTGAATGCGTGAGGGGAGAAACGAGGTGAACCAGTTTAATCTCATAAACACATACTTAGAAACCCTCATTTAATTAGTGAGGGCGTCTTCAGTTCATTCTAAAGAAAATGTCCTTTTACTTCTATCTACACACGATGTCTGCGCTGCAGCTTATCTCTGCTCGCAGTCGTCTTAGAGAACAGACCGAATACGGCTTTGACGAATCGCTGGTTCCACAGGTCTGGGTTCTGACACTGTAGTCCCACAGCCTGATCTCACAGCTGGGAAAACGACTTCACTGTCGATACAGCTCTCTGGTAGCTGTCAAAGAGCTCAAAGAGCTTTTGATTTAATAGCAGAGAAGATTTCAACATCTCTCCACTTCCGAGAGCTCAGTAGTTCTTAACCAGCTCTAATGTTAACTGATCTTCAGTGCTAGGGTTTTTCTCCTCTTATATCCAGCTCTGACCTGGAATATTAAATTACCTCAAATGTCCCAGGGGCCAAAAATATGAACTAATTGCTAAGTAGTGGAGATTCCTGTTGGAGAGATACGATGAATACTGTATCACAACCAGCCACCACTGCAACGTAGACAAAATCCGTCCCTGGCAGGAGTTTGGGGACTGGATGGTAAATGTCTGTTCATGCAGGAGGTCTCATGCACCTGCAGTAGGTGCAACATTTCACCTTCTGTTCTGATGCTAGGTTTTTGTTCTCGTGTGTGTGATTCCATTTACAGCTGGTTATAAGAACGTGTTAATGCGTCAGTGGATTAAATGAACAGTGTTAAACACAAAGGAAAAACAATCCTGAGCTGCTGCTCTTCTTCCAGAACAGAAGATGTGGACTGTTCGCGTCCGAATGCCTGTTAGTGACTCACTCAATGAGTTCCCAGAAGCACAGGTCAGGGTGGAGGAGTAGCAGCCATCTTCAACTCAACCTTATTAATCAGTCACAGACGTGAACAGAGTTATGATTCACACTTAAACTGGAAAATTAAAATACTTCTGTCTGAGTAGGAGACAGGAGGGTGGTTTATAGTAGTCTAAGAGCTTAGTTCTCAATCTATAGAGAAAACTAAGCTTGTCCCACTTGAGCAAGCGCTAAGAAACAGTGGAGAACCAGCAGAACCGGGCTCAGGGTGGGTGGCCATCTGCCTCTACTGGTTGGGATAAGTGCAAAGAAAAATAAATATACAAATTAAGATGAATTGAACTGAATGCTGGGATAGGGTCCAGCACCCCCCCCTCTGAGGACAAACTGTTAGGAAAATGAATGGGTGGATGCGTGGTCCCTCAACAGACAATAAGAGACCGTTGTTTGTTGTTAGTCAGAAAGTATTTTCCCAATTGAGGGAAAATAATTTTAGCCATGTCAAATTCAGAGTCAGCTAATTTTTAAAATCAAACCTACTGAAGATTCTGTTGTTCCATTTATGTATATGGCAATTTCCATGGAAAAGTTTGGGGGTTTTCTTTGTTATGGTTCAATATATAACAACATATTTTTTAAATGCAACTTTAGAAAAACATCCATATTGTAAATATTATTGTAATTATTATTATGCACCGTTTACGTAACGTCATTATATATTGAATTCTTCCATAGAATTATATTGTATAGATGTCTGGACTTACTAATCTGCACTAAATTAATTACAAAGTAAAATATTTGAAATATGCAAACAAACAACAGCAGGTGATGGTGAAAGTCAGAGTAATCAGCGCTGATTGTGGCGCATGTGGGGAACTTACTGTAGGGTCACAAGAAATCAAGGAAAAACAAGAAGACTGTATAACTGCTTCTATTTTAACAATCTGTTTATTTTCATCATGTTCATCAGGTTCACTGCTTTTAAGGATGAGGTGAGGCCGTGATGAGCTGTGCTGCACCTCTGTGCCACACTTTCTCGTTCTGTGTCTCGTTCTGCATTTTGGCTCATTTGGTTTGTGAAGGTTTTTGCTCTTGTTACCTGGTGCGAACTGTGTCTCGCGCCCCTGGTGACCGTTAGCTGTAAGAATAAGCCGCGGCGTTGAATAAGCTGCAGGGTCCAGGGCTTATAGTCCGGAAATTACTGTACATATTATGATATATAGATTAGTCTGGGGAAATTAGTCTGGTTACAACCAAACAATTGCTCCCTGAAAGTTTGCCTTGTAGCAGCGGCGCCTTAAACTCTGTTCCTGCGCCGTCATTCACACTGAAGAGTGTCGACCGTACTTGGAAAAGTAAAGTTTCTGACAGATGTTGACAGCAGCATTCCTTTCTGTGGGGCAGTCAGTAGCATTCAACCTGCTACCAACCTCACCTCACCCAACACAGAACCTTATGTTCTCCAACGTTCTCAGAGATATCAAACGTGTCAGGCTGCAGTTTGGGAGAAGTCTCAGTGCACACATCAAACAGATTCCACGAGGAGCTCGAATAAGCTGACACAGAATATATGTATGTGGAACTGACTCTGTTTAGGTACCTTAGCCACACATTGAGTTCCTTTATGGTTGTAGTGGGAACTAAAAAAATACCGTTGCTGTCTGGGAGAATACTGGTTACATAGCTTTATAATAATCTGGTTTCTCCTTCAGAAACTCTTTCCCCATTTCCCACTGCAGACAAACATATTATCTGATACTCGGATGATAAAACAACAAGTGACTGAAGAATATATTCTCTATATATTTACAGCATATGCTGTACATTATCTACACTGTAGCTTCCTCTGCAGGAAAATTAATGCTGAAACGAGAGCGGCACGCACAATTAGACGAATAAATAACTGAACAAACGCATGTTCTGTCTGCTGTAAACCACTACGTTGATTTCAGTGAAGGTGGAACCACCAACCCTGGAGTCCGTGGTTTTTAGCCCGTTATCAATAATATTAATATATGAATATTAGTTTCAAATTGAAACAAAGCCTGAAACTAAAGCTATTAAAGTTTTTTTCTGACATTTATCTGAAAGTGTTCTGCTGATAGACTGAAGAATAGGAAAAGTGAAAGGTAAAACCTGTGTGACCCCTTTTCAGATTATACAAGTTATGATCTATCGATGAGGTGAATGCAGGTCTGTATTGACTTTACCTGCAAAATCCATATGGTCCCTGAAACGTTAATGAACCTGAGTGAAAAACAGAGCCTTCAGAACAAAACTCTGGAGACATGGATTAATAAAAATGGATTTTTTCCTTTACACTCAGGGTATCCAGTAGTAGTCCAGTGTAAGGGAAACCAAACCTCTCTCTGTGTAGAGGTGCTTGATGCTGGTGAGCAACCCAGATTGTTATTTGCCTGCTCCTGAGACAGGCCTGCTCCTCTCATAACCCATCGTATCAGCTGAGTAATTACTGCTAACCTGCTTCTCCACAGGGCTTTGCTGCTATAAACGGATCCACTGTCTCTCACTAATGGAAAATCACGACCATGGCAGTGTCACCGTGGCAGGCTCAGGTCACCGGGGACCTGGGTGGACGTAATCAGGTCATTTACTGTCTGGAGAAGAAGACTGAGGCCCTTGGGTGAAGAAGCATCAGTGCAATGTATAATTTATCTGAAGCTCATCACATAATCAAGGTCACAGAATTAACTAGGAGGTAATATTTCAACCTAATATCCAAACACCATGTTTGCAGTGTTTTCACATCCCTGTCAAACGCTGTGGGTCACTGGAGCGTGGTGCCACATTTCCTGATGTAGGGCGACACGGTTGTCTAGTGGTTGGCACAGTCACCTCGCAGAAGAAGTACCTGCTCTGTAAAAAACATGTAATGGTTTCAAATTGAATGAAAACTATTTTCAATCTTTGTTGTTTTGCAAGAATATACAGTTAAAATAAAATAAAAAATAAAAAAATTTTTACACGGTTGTGATGTTTTCAAATGGTTCTGAGGGAAAATTTACTTTGTTATTTTACAGTTAATTCAATTAAATGAAGCTTTATTTATATCTCGCCAAATCACAACAGAAGACATCTCAAGGTTTAGGACCTCACAGCAGTAGTTAGGTACACAGGTCTGACTGATCTGAGCAGAACAAACAGATGCTGGATCATATCCTGACGTACAGAGAGCAGACAGCTGATCCAGCTGAGCCGCCACCATCAGAAACGGCCGTCGCTTCAGATGGCAGTTCAGAGGACAGAAGTTTCTGGTTCCTCTCTCCTTTATGCCTTTTTCTCGCGTCTTTAGTGGGAGCGACACGAGGACATATATGAGCGAGGGAAGCAGCCAGCGTCCACACAGGACTCATTCAGGTCCAATACAAGAGTAGTTCAAAGGAGCTCAGACAGACGCTACAACCGCTGCGGCTCATACATTTCATTTAGAAAACATCTGGTCTCCTCCGAGCTGCTACCCAAAAATGACAGATACTAGATAGAGATGGAGAATTCACTAAATAAGCTGCTCTGTGTAACACAGTGATGATTGAACGTACACACAGCTCAGCACGTTTCCTTTCTCACGCATGTGTGTGTGTGTGTGTGTGTGTGTGTGTGTGTGTGCGCTGCCTACAAGCATTTAGAGAGTAACCTTGGTGTTGATAAGAGGCTTTGAATGTTTCTGCCTTCACATCTGCGGACTCACACGGCCAACAGCAGCCCCCGATTTTAAGATGAAAGCAAAGTGCACATTTGATAGGAAGAAAGCCGAAGGGGGGCGGGCTCCTCCCCCCTCTATGCACTTTGAAAGGACATATTTCTTCCAGTCAATATCGTGGTGTGCGCGGCTGAACCACATGGGCAAAGTATTTCTCTGAGCAAAACACGAGGGGAGGTGGTTGGACATCACTAAAATCACTCAGCGATGAGAGGAGGTCAGAGCTTTCACCGTGTCCTTACAGGAGCAGAGAATGTCGGGGTGTGTGGTCGGACGTTGTGGAACTTTGTGAAGTTGATGTATTTGTGGCGTGGTAAGTGGGAGTTGAACGCGAGTTCCTACCATGCAGACAGCTTCAGTGCTGAGACGTTTAGTCCCTCACATTATTTTGATAGAGGAAATTGTTCAGTATTCATTTTGACTAATGTTGTTGGATGAGGATGCTTTTGAAATGTCTTCGTCCTCGTGCAGCAGGTTGTGAAACAGCTCAGGATGATTTGTAAGTGAGGCAGCGATGACACCACAACACGGATGAGGCCTGTGAGGACCTGTGTTGCACATCACAGCAGGATCCCTACGTCCTAACCCATCCAGAGCGATCTGCATACAGATCTCTCTTTAAATGCGCACAGTCTGTTCTGTTTTCCTAATAGCTGTGACTGTGCACCGATGCATGAACAACTCTGACAACAACAATGTACGACACGTCGGAGGAAAGGTGCAGCTCGCCTGTGGTTGCAGAGTGTTTCTGCCCCATTTGACGAAAGGGGTCACGGCTGATTAATCTCTCTAATCTGAACAACACAGGAAGGTGTGTCGGGTGAAGCCTGCCTGTTTGTGAGTCACCGGCATCCTGGAAGATAAAGGACGGTCGGACTCCCAGTCGAGGAGAAGCCTGTGTGCGTCACTAAAGTAACACAGTAACAGTGTTTATGGTTTAAGACCTTACAGACTATATTAATACAACAACACATACATTATATACAGGAAACAACAATTCTATATGAGTGGCAGCAGGGACAGCCTTTAACATGAAGAGACCTCCAGCAGGGCCAGGCTCAGGGTGGGCGGTCATCTGAGAAGACACGCTGGAGAAGGTTTTCACTGCCAGGAAATGGTTCTAAAAGCTCATCAACAACGAATCATGTGGATGTGAATCTATGCGAGTCTCATTTCACAAAGTGTCGGTTGGAGGAAAAATCACTCTGAGAAATTCAAATGGATTCTTTTTGCCAATAATTGAATCTGTCGCCGCCACTTTGTTTAGTCATTTAGTTTGGGAGCTCAAATCAAATATTGTTCATCCACTCAGACGCTCATTCTGCTTTGACAAGAAAATCTAATGTAGGCAATAATAATTCACACACGCACAAGCATTTAGACCTCCGGGTGCCAGACATTTATTTCAACAAATGTCTTAGTTTGCATATGTTAAAACGTACCGTGCTGTGGATGTCTCTCCTCACGTCTGCCTTCCTCGTCAACTGGTTCCTTCGTCTTCTTCGTCACGTTATTATTATTATTTACCATGAGACTCGAAATCCAAATGCATCAAATCAAACAACTTTAATCAGGATGTTTTAGAAGCTAAAATGGAAGGAAAGAACCAATCCATTTAGGACTGAGCAGGTCTGTTATAATTAGGAATGTAATTGGTAAGACTCCGCTAATCAGATTGCAAAGCATTCTTGATGATAATGTGCTTATTGTTAAATGAGCTCAAATAAGGACAAATAAATTGTGGTATGTTGGCGTAGACGTACGAGCACAGGCAACAAAGAAAGTGTTGTCTGCAGGAGGTCGTCCTCTCCAGTGTCACATCACACCTTTAATCTCCAGCGTTCCCGGAATAATCCCGGTGACGTGCTGCAAACCGGAAATGCACGTTGTAGCCGCTGATGCGGTTCCTGTTTACACTTATATACCTTCATATTATCCATGAGAAAAGTGTAAATAACCATGAAGCAGACTCACCCAGATTTTTCTACACTGACTTTTCCGACAACAGCTTTATTAAACCACGTCTACTTTAATTTAATGTTGTAACAATATTCTAAAGTAAATCCCTGGATCACAGTTTTATCTAAAACCAACTATGTCCAATTCATTATTTCTTAAAAAAAAGTGTTATAGCTTCTGACTCCTCTGACCCTGTGGGTGACGTACTGTACAACATCTGTAAAGTTCAGCCAGCAGCTCTGAAGTAGTCTGTAGTAGACGTACTCTGAAGTTTAGGATCCTGCTGACGGATCCTATACGAGACCTTGAGAAACGAAATTCAGCGGCGCCAAATCATGATGCTCCCTCCACCATACGTCACCACGGAGATGATGTTTTTACAAATCAAGTGTGCGACAGCAAAGTTTTATTCAGCTACGTCTTAGCTGTGGCTTTGAATAAAGTTTTCAGAATCTGAACCAGCTGGTGACGAGGCTTTTGTAGCGATTGGTGGTTTTAGCCTGACTGCAGTTCAACAATGAGACTGAGATAGATTCACCCACCACACACCGGTCACGTCGCCTTTTTCTGCTTGTGTTTTACGCTGTCATCTCATATCGTGAAGGAGTAAACTGTATTGTACTCTCCGGAGGCGAAGCTCACGTTTAAATAGAGGAAGAGAAACGCCTGCAGCTTCGTGTGACGTGTATTTATTTAGGTCAAACACAGCATGCTTCCTGCATTAGCCCAGCTCTCACCATCACTTATAGGGTGACAATGATCGATTATGAAAGTAATCCAGACTCAGCTTCTCTTATATATAAATATATATGTTATAATGGAAACATATACATCAGTGGAAGAGTCACATTACCAGAGCAGCACGTGTTGGTGTGAATATTAATTTATCATTATGCACACCTTTACCGAGCGTCTGAGAGAAACACTCGTTAAACCAATGTTTCCACAAAGGGTTCGCTCTGCAGGAACGTTGCCATGGAGATGTTGGGAGCTGCGTGGTTTCTCTGCAGATGAGGTTCAAATATTTTGAAGAGTTTGTGAGAAAGCCCAGCGAGCTGACAGCAGAGGTTAACGTCGTTTGTCTGGACTTTTTATTTATCAGAAGGTTTTACGTGTTTACATTTATTTGGTTTATGAACTCTGTGCTGATGTTAGGTCCAACCTGTCCTTTCTCCTGTGTAATATCATTTATGTTTGTTCTTTTTATTGGTTGCTGCTCTGTTAATAAATGTTTATTCTTCATAGTCCACTTGCTGAGCGTGTCATGTTTACCGCAGCCTCGACGTTTCACATTCACAAGTCCACAAGTTTTTGGTCCTTTTCTGTCTCTGCTACTAGCAAACAAAGTGTTGTCTCTTTGTTGTCTGTCTCTCTGCTGCGGTACAGTTGTGTCGGGTCCGGTCCTGTCTTACAGTGAACACGATAAAGTTTTCACATACAGTAGCCGGAGAGTTTGATCAGTGAAGTGCAGGAACGTGTTGCTGCTCTGTTTGACTGCAGGAGGTCATTAACCATTCAGGATGACTCTGCTGTCTGGGTTCTCTCTTTGTCGAGGGCAACTGAATTTGGAACAGCGTTAACTGTCCCTGGTTCTGAGTTGGTGCAACCGTCTCCTGGCTGAGGTGGAGAGAAAGGTCCCAACGATTTGGACATGCAAAAAGTATTTAGCAGTAAAGCCAGGAAGCACTCCATCATCATCGTCATCATCATCATCATCATCATCATCTCCTGAGTGTCGCATCTTCTCTTCTCTCATAAAAAACGAGCAGCAGTTTTGCAGCTGCAGCGTTCGAGCTTCAGCCTGTTTACTGTTTGCTAATTGTTTGCCAGGACAATAGGAAATGGCAGCACATCAGAACATATCCAGTGGCGATCGCATCACAGATGGCGGATTATTGATTTAATTATTTCAGGCATTAGCGGAGATAAAACCCTCATTGGCCGGCCTGTGAGGAACAATGGCTTTGCTCTGTTTATTTTCAACAAGCAAAAATGTTCTTTGAATGTGAAGAAAATGGCTCAACGCACCCAACGCACATCCTAAAAGGACCCAATCAGTACGACACAGCGAAGGAGAGCAGCAGAACCACACTGGGATCTGTGGTTCTGTGATCACTAACTCCACGTATCTCACAAATGTGCGTGATATTTCTGTTACGACCGCGTAACTCCTCCTGTTCGCTGGCGTATCCATGGAGTTTGGACGGGTTCAAGCACTGAATAAACCTAAGATTAAGTCAAATTCAAAATAATATCATTTTTTTACTTTACTTTGCAGACGCTTTTATCCAAAGCGACTTACAGGGAGCTAGCACCTGGTAGGGGATGGATTAGGAGTCAGATGGGGTTCGAACCCACAACCTTCTGCATCCCAGTCTGACGCTTAAACCATTGAGCTACCAGGCCGCTTTTTTAGTCTTAAGAATGAATGAAATCAACAACCAGTGTCAGAATGAAGAAGAAGAAAAGACGCCACAGGAACATGGAAACAGAAACACCAGGCTCTGCGAAGGAGGCGCACACAACGAGATGCTTCTTAAATGAAGAATGACACATTGTCAGCTGGGACAGGCGGCGTTTTTCTGAGCGGGGATGAAGCACAGTGGGAGAGAAGAGCGTCCATTCAAATATCGTGCTTTTAATACAAAGGCTGAGCGCGTGATGTGATTCTCAGCCGCTCCTTCCTGGGGTTCCCGCGCAGAACGAGGGACATAATCCACAGGAATCAGCCTGCACATGCTCGTTAGCGACTGACTGATCGCCGGCTCATCACATGGACCCAAGGCATGATGACGAGCACGGCTTTGTGCTGCACTCTGCTCCGTTTGTGGAGACAAACCCAGCAGACGAGACAGAGACAGAGCTTGTACGGTGCTTAACACATTCCCCTCATCGTCTAAGATATTCAGCCTGGTGCATCGGTGAATACCAGTAAATACACACAAGTGTCAGATGCATGAGCCCAAAATCTAATTAGGAGTAATTTCATCTCTTAAACTGAACGAGCTCTCGTTGAAGCTTCGAGCACTGAGGCCTGTGGAGAGGATCAAAAGTTACCCTCACTTCCACAAATCCACTTGCTGAGTGTACTTAAGACGCATGCAAATGTCTGCTGAGTCGGCGCGAGGAGAATTCCTCGTTAATGCGACATTAGAAGGAGCGTTCTGTCTCCCAGGTGGCGAGAATGGAACCTGACCATTTGTCTCTAATCACTTCATCAGTTTGACGCGGAACCTAATGGAAGGTGCTGTCAGACCTAATGGCACAAGGTGCATTCTGTGATAAAACAGGGTAATTCCACTTCACAATAATCACAGGGGTCCCATCAAGTCGATAACTGCATTTACAGCAAATGTCTCTCAGCGCAGACCGGGCAATTTTCTCTCCTGCAATCGCAGGAAACCCATTTTATGCGGAGGAGAAGAGGGAATTGGTGGGTGCTGAGAGTGAAATTTCCCAGGGGGGCTGGGACATATTGTGAAAATCAGTGGTATTGGAATGTATCCAGTAGATTGTCACTCAGAGAAAGGTGAATGTGGAACAATACGGCGAGCAGTCAGAGACTCAAACGTGCTGCAGACATGATGACGTTGGACAATTACAGCACGGAGGCTCGTTAAATGACAAATCAAAGGCTCCATTCATTTTTTTTTTTTTCTCGAACGTTGGTGTTTCTGTGTAACAAGAGAAGCCAAAGTATCGGTTGAGCAGATGTTTCAGTGGTAACTACACGTCTCACCTCTTCTTCAGCTTCGACTAACTGAAGCAAACTCGACTTACGGTTTTCTGTTTGCTTCTGACTGCCTGCTCCATGTTTCAGGTTTCACTGAGAACCGCCTGTGTTTCATTTCATTCTTGGACCCAGGACGGTCCCGCTTTCCTGTTCGCTGCGTTTCCAGCTTGTGCCAGCTCCTCTTCCCCGCTGAAGACCAAGCAAACACATGTTCCATGTGACAGATCGCTACGATGACGAGCAGTGAAATTTAAATGGGAAGCATCTCTCTCCAGGAAAATTAATTTTGATATGTATCTGGCACGCTCTCGCTGCCAGGCGGCTGGCCTCCAGCCAAACTAAGGTGCTCATTATTTTCCAATTAAACCCAGTGCTATCTGTCCAACTCACATAGTGAAAGTGTTGTTGGCAGGCACAAGAAACCCGGCTCTCCGACTCTGTTTGTGGAATTCAAACTCTCAGAGACTTCAGCGGTCGGGGTGTGATCAGCTGAGACGTTCCTGAGATCAGCTGTTACTCTGTCCTGTAATGTTCCTGGTTTTGCCCTCAGTCTGGTTAAGTTCTCTACAACAGAGGTTCGACAATTGGAATTATTTCTCCCTGCAGCGCAGAGCGAGGTTTGTTTGGAGTGAAATCAGCAGTTCTCATTATTTCCCCGTATGCTCAGTCAGTGCAGCTCAGCTGATGATTCCAGTGTTTGCAGAGATAAAAATGGAGCCTAGTCCTTCGTGTTAGTGCATGTGTGGGGGGGGGGCACGCAGTCATGGAAAAGGGCCCTGAGCTTGAACCTGCTCTCCCTGTTATTATCCCATTTCATCTTGAAAAAAGAGGTTTCTGAGCAGTTATCTTGGAAACTTGGAAAAGAAAAGTTTGAAAAGCTCCAGTCTGGTTTTCATAAGCAAGTCACTAATGACGCTCTGATGGCCGCTGATGCACGTGTGTGTGTTCTGTTGCTGGATGTGTGTGCTGCTCTCTGTTGGATAGACTGAGGCACTGGGTCGGTACCTCTGGTATCTACACTGGTTCATCACATTTGTCAAACAGGAAGTCTCAACAATTTTAAGGTTGGTGTTCTCCAAGGCTCAGATCTGGGTCCAGTCGTATTTTAGTTCTGCACGTTTCTTTGTGTTATGTTGATTTTTCTTCTCGCTGTTACGCTGATGACAGTTGCTCCTCTCTACGATGCAGATGGGCATCAGCTTTCTGAGCTCACAACCAGAATGCATGAATTATATGTCTGTGAATTCTCTGCACCCAAATTCAGATAAATCTGAAACTTTCAATCCTGGATCTAAAAATTCTGCATTTACTGAATCTTTAGTAGGATGTGAAAAAACTTTCTCTAGAAATGTTGTTTTTTTTTTGATTGCAGGTTTTGAGCATCGTATTGATGAACTTGTCCAATAATGTTTTTATTATTTACTTTACTTTGCACTAGAGATTCTAGAGAACTTACTCACAGGAAGCTCTCTAGAATCGCTCGTCTTAATACTTTGTTCAGAAGATTGTTGTTGTTTTTAAGACAACCTCGTCTTATAAATAACTAGAAACAAATGTCTGTACTTATACAGCGTATCATGAAAATGAGGTAAATATCTGTATGTGTGTGCGCGCATGCGCTTTTCCATCATTATTAGGATAAAAGTGTTATTAGGATAAAAAGCAGATGAGCTCTCAGGTGCAGACACATTAAACATGCAGCTCGATCCTTTCAACATTAGCCTCCAGGTTTAACAAATAGATCTGGCACAGATTGTGTAACGATGAACAGATGGAACGAAACAAGGGCGCTTGCACACTCCCACCCATTAGAAATCTGAACGGACGTCCAGCACGTTTGCTGCTTCTTCATCGAGGTCGTACCACTTCATCATTAAAACACAGACACACGGATTAGTCAGTGTGTGACGAGGACATACAAATGAAATCTACTTTCATGACGTTAGATTGAGTTACTCAGGGCCAACGTTGAGCTGCCGTCACATGACGCTGTCCACGCCGTGGGTAATACGGTGATCGCTGTAGTAGCAGCAGTCTGGAGATAATGATGTCATTTATTTGAATTACGGCAGGTGAGAGAGGCAGCCTGTCAAAAACGTTTCATCTGTTCGCTTAAGCGTTGTGATTCAGTGGATTGTGAATTGATAGGACCATTTCTGATGGCACGTGTTCCCCAGACGGCAGGTGAGAGGTTGATTGGTTTGTCTGTTGGAAAAGTGAGAGAAGAATCTTTGTACCTGCCGCCGCAGACGGAATTATTATCGTCATGCTGCAGATTTGAATGCCTGAAGATTACATGCTGAAACAATTGGTCTTTAATTTTATTAGACTGTTCATTACGTGGAGGGCTCTGTCATATTCTTCAACACAGCGACTGACTGATTGTAGGGTCATAATTCCAGGACAATCACTGAAGTGGAATAGTTTGGGCTCAAAAGTATTTCAGTTTTTTCTTTCCTTCAATTCATGAGCAGTAAACTGATCATTGCTGACGGACTCTGGACTGTCTCTATCAGAATCATCAGGAATTTAAGTGTCTGACACCAGCAACTACATTTTATATTGTAAAGTCAACATAGACTTATATCCTGAGCTACACAGTTCACTTACTTATTTCTTTCTTCCAGAAGGCTCGGAGCAGCCTGTCGAGGCGGGTGACCTCTCCACTGTTGCAGAGCGTGTGCTGAAGTGGGATTGTCACAGAAACATATGCTCTGAGACCTAACTAAGAGGGTTTGTAAACTAACAGTGATTAAAAAGTTGTGTTTAGACACATTTTAGAAAAAACAGTGTGAGTAAAAGCAGCTAATACACAGATCCAACATCAGTCCATCAGGCCACACCGGGTCTCTGCAAAACAAGTTCTTGGCTCTCACTGAGCCGTTTCTTTTTACCAACTTAATTTAATCACAGAAATTGATTTTGGTCTGAAAACAAATTCTAAAAGGTCAAATGAAAATACATTTTTTTTTTTGTAAATTAAACCCAGGAGCTGCAGCAGCCATCTGGCGTTTGAACCAGTCCACGGGCCATTGTCTGGATGAGAACCATGATTCAGCAGGAAAGAGGCTGGTAGAGGTCACCCAAGCTCCAGGCAAGATCACCCACATGACCGGGCCTGCTGCTCCTTCGACCACACACACACACACACAAACAGATGGCTAAACGGACCCCTGAAGGTTCTGTTGAGCCATCTGTGGATTATTCTTATCATTTCCAACGAGGCGATGATATTGATTTTCTGGGAGACTTTGGCTGAGAGTGTTTGTGTTTAGAGCGATGCCTATCTCGGTATGCAGCCCGTCACCTGTCTGTCAGTGTCAGGCTGCAGAACCAGCCGGTGCCAAATAAAACCCCGCTGCAGCTTATAAATAAAAGATTAAACATTTCACCTGGAAGCGCCTTTCTTAAGCGGTCCGAGCTTTGTTTTTGCTCTCAGAGACCA
The DNA here is from genome assembly GCA_032359275.1 of Microctenopoma steveboyesi. Lineage (NCBI taxonomy): Eukaryota > Metazoa > Chordata > Actinopteri > Anabantiformes > Anabantidae > Microctenopoma > Microctenopoma steveboyesi. The sequence continues at coordinate 17,321,929 of JAUMHF010000006.1, read as the reverse complement.
AGACGTCATATCAGCTCATCCATCGGGCAGCATGCAGCTCAGATCACTGAGGAGTCGCCTCTGAACCCTGGGGTCAGGGTTCAGTCTCCTGGTTCCACCCGATCACGTGGCCAAGGGTTCGTGGGTAACACACTGAAGTGCCACCATTTACTGCAGCTGTCTAAAAACGAAATGGAACTGTTGCTGGAAGCATGAAAGCTCTTTACGCGTCCTGGAAACCGGCAGCAGGCATCACAGGAAAGTCGTGTTGTAGCAGAACTGTCTCATACTTCACCTCCGTCTGTCCGGTTTTCCGGGTTTGTTTGTTTTCTGCTGTATTTTTCCGAACCTGGAATCGTAGGCGACCGTTGACCGAGGCTTCAGAAACAAACCTGTATGTCACAGAGCGCAGTGTTGTCCCAATGTTCACGTCTGTATTTGATGCATTTGCTTTTAACTTTTTGTAATTTAACGCCAAAGCAGAGCACTCCAGACTCTCTGTCCAGACCGACAGGCAGGATTTGTGGAGAGATGTATTTGGTGCAGCAGTAAACTATTGAACTGTGTGAAGCTGGTGTCACAGTGAGACAAGAGACGCTAGTTAACCTGCCATGATGAACTGCTTCACTGCCATTTGTCCAGCAGCAGAGTGTGAAGCTCCGGTGGAGTGGGGAAGGAAAAAAGCACCTCTTCCAGACAGCTCTAAATAGTGTAGAAGGTCAAATGGATTTCAAACATACATCACTATTACCAGCACCCAGCACAGCACAGGAGTGGAGCTCAAACACCCTTTGAGGATTTCCACAAACAACAGCACAAAGTTAATTGTGCCCAATAAATGTGTGATTCATGGAAAACAGAAATAGCATAATGCGTTTTGTTGTTTTAATGTTGCACCAGACCTTTTGTGTTCGTCAAGACATGAAGGGAGCAACAAAATATATTCGAAAACCTAACGAGAACAGAGAAGAAATCACGGTTTCTAAAGGGAAAAACTCTTATATGCAGGAGATACGTATTTATATGCTGGGTTCAGTCAGGACAGGTATGAACTCAGCCTTTCATAACGCAGTTACGAGGCTGCTGAGTCGAGGATGCGTTTTTGATTCCTCCCAGACATCTCTACTTGCACTGCCACATACGCTGTAACCTCACTGTGCATTAGCACTGAAAGCCCAACCTGATGAAGTGTGGCGGCTTGTTCATCTAACGCTCTGCTCATACATAAAGTATCTGGCAAGTGGGACGAGGAAGAGGGGAATGTATGCCTCCTTCAGAGAAGCTAGCCTGAGGACGTGCCAGCCTGCAGACGCAGCTAATAAACCGTGTTGAAACCAATCTCCTCGCTTGCAGTACAACTACATCAGTGCTTGTTTTATTTGACCTCTTTAATCACAGTGATTGATTTGCCCCACAGAGCTCGTTACTTCAGGCTCCTTTGCTTTGGTCCGTGTGTTCTGAGTCTTTAATAGAATCAGATTGTGTTTCTATACTGATGCAGTTTGTCTGGTTCCCAGCTGGTTGGGCTCGTGACCTTTTCAAATAATGCAGTGACCACTCACAACCCTGCGTCACAAGTTGAATACCGTTAATTAGCCTGGTAGCTCAATGGGTTAACGTCAGACTGGGACGTAGAAGGTTGTGGGTTCGAACCCCGTCTGACTCCTAATCCATCTCCTACCAGGTGTGTCCCTGAGCCAGACACCCAGCACTAGCTCCCTGTAAGTCGCTTTGGATAAAAGCGTCTGCCAAGTAAAGTAAAGTACAACATAAGATAAGATTTAGGCCGTATATCATCCCACGTGGACAGGCTGCCCCCCCGTGGGGCGCTCGGAGTCAGGGTATCAGTGTCTTGTCTGAGGACACCTTGACATGACTGGGAATCAAACTTTCTGACCCTTAGGTTGGAAGAGGACTGCTCTACCCACAGAGCTAACAATTATTCGCTCAGCCGATGAGTAGATCTCGTCAACATCTAATACAACACAATAAACCTTCTCTAGACCAATGGCCTCCAAATGGGTGTAGCAGTTTTGCCCGCAAAGCCAAGTGGTGACGGCGGTTACTTCAGAAATTCATCTACGCTGAACAAAAGACCATAGCAAAAGCACAACCGCGCATTTGTTGCACGCTTGCTGCGACGGGACCTTTAATGCCGCGTCTTTCATGCAGCTCATGCGCACGCCGGTGACGGATGCTGATGCGATTTAAAGGCGTTCCTCCTGCGCGAGTCTTCAGATGAATCTCCGCGTAATGAATCCTTGACGCATTATAAAGCGATTTCAAAGTGACGCCGGATCACATTTCTCACAGACACAGGCAGCTGATTAAACAACAATAACATGGCCACGCCGCGCGACCTCTAGAAAGCAATCAGTGGGTATTTCTGTTGATTGGGTTGTGTATCATCCAGACAGGCTTTCGCTGACTTTAATGAAACACAGGGAAGAACAGAACCCCACTTATTGCAGACAAACATGGTATTTTTATTGTGCGGTTACCTGCAGATTTCCCGTGAGATCAACATCTCGGTCACAGAGACAACAGCTACTAATTCTTTGATTCGCGATACGTGTTTTGACTGCATGTTAACGCATGAGGGGGCAAAAATTTAACATTCAGTATCTGTTCAACAGCCATAGACAAAAGCTGGAAAATATTCTTCCACTCCAGGGACAAATACACATTTCCTCTGTGACAATTTGTCATTTAATTAGCAAGCACACAATCCCAGCATCGAGTCCCCCACCTCGGCTGCGCCGTCCATTATGGAAATGTACCACCAGGATTGTCTATCCATAATCATTGTCTGCAGACAGAATAGAAAAACAATAAGCCTCCATGTGCATCTCCTCGTTTCTCTGCACACGCCAGGTGTGCAGAAAGGTTGGCCCGCTGCTTCCTGCTGCCATTTAGAGACATCTATTATGGAGATGTCAGGGCAGTGACGGTTGGGTTCCCACCATGAACCTCCAGCAGGCAGGCAGGCAGACGTAAACTTTGTTGCAGCACCTCTTTCCATCTCTCCTGTCACAATCTGCCCGCTTATCTAATAAAGTCGACCTGACATTAGAAACAGCCTTTAATAACAGCTGTGACCTTTGGGCTGTAAAGTTTATGTACGTGTGGGAGACGGGAGGTGCTGGCTGTAAATTGTTGAGATCATGAGCAACGTGCATCTGCGTAAACAGAGTCGTGCTGCAGACGAAGAGACGAATGCACCTGCTACCAGCAGCGGCTCAAATAGATTTTTTTAGGAGGTGCATTAATTCCAAAATAAGCTGTCGGTTCATCGACGGTTGTGGTTGTTTTTTGGAGAAACACTAAGGAGACATTTCTCTGTATAGCATCAGCGCTAGCGCTTTGTAAGTCTGCCAAGTAAAGCAAAGTAACTAAAGCGTCACCAGTGAAGGCTTAAACACTGCTAACATCCTTAGCACTAGTAACGTCACTGCGCTGTGTTTTTACGGTAAAGTCTGCCCCTCGTTTGTCTCTACTGAAGCCAGAAAATAGGAGACAGCCGGCAGGAAAAACACAATCTAAGTAAACAGAGGGGAGAAGTCAAAGCCGCCTCCCACTTCAGCAGCGCGCGCCTTCACCTTTTGTTTACTGAATAAATCTGATTTGGTCATGGCCTTCCCTCCAGGCAGCCGCTTTATGCATCTCTGGCTTTGATGAAGTGATTAGCAACATGCTGTTACCTCCGATGACCGGCCTCAAGGAGACAGCGCATTAACATCACCGAGCCTTGCAGAAGGATGGAGACAGATGAGTGCGCAGATATTCGGCTCAGCTGCAGGTTCTGTGGGAAGAAGCTGTATTAATTGAATTTGAATGTGCAGCAGTTTTATTTTGAAATCGAGGTTCATCAGCTAATTAAAAGATTTTTTGGTAAACGTAATGAAATCGTGTCTCCTTGATCCTCCTAATAAGAGATTGTACTTTAAAGAATCACGTTTCACTGCCTGATATATATTTGGTGTCCTCAATTCAAGGTGCTATTTAATGGTCTTAAAGCTTTGATGAAGTCATTAGCAGCGCGCTGACTTCACAGGACAAAGACAGCAGGTAGGAAGGTAAACAGCTGGTATCTATTCTGTAATATCTACAAAGAAGATATTACAGCAAAGCTTACAAAGCGTGTGTCTCAGGAAAGGTGTAAAATCTATGATACCAATGCAGAATAAGGGGAGAGGGTGTGGCCTGTTGGCATGAGAGCAAAAGGTTTGAGATGATGAACTGTGAGTTTTAGGACACGGAACAACTCAGGGCACTTGGATTTTTTTGTAATGGGACTGTATCACACACTGTGAGGAAATTTAATGTGTCCAAGACAAGACTGAGTTAATGAGACAGAGTTAATTAACTGGCAAATGGTCTTTAAATTGATTTCCAGTTTTACAGTGTGACGCTCCCACATCCTAAAGTAACATTTAAACTATCAACAGAGATGACGAACCAGGACAAATTTACATTCCTCATCTGGACGTGTTGCAAAGTGCTTTCACGTCGTAAAAATTCCCGTTGCTGTGGCCTGAACCTGCAGAGCGACGTGTGAGTTATATTTAATTACTCAACAGGAGATGTGAAATCTTAAGCACCGTTTACATTGGACTGTTAAACTTGGCCTCGATTGAAAAAGAGATTCAGTTGATCAGTCTGGTCTTTCTCCGTGAGAAACCGCTGCATCGGAGGATGCGGTGGCTGGGAGAGGGAGCGCGGCTGCAGGGGGCCATAACTTACAGCGCTGCGAGCATTGGCTGACATTGTTCCGTGTACAAAAGTTGATTTGTGGCGCGCGGCACGCGTGTCGTCAGAGGGTGTTGGGGACTTGAGGAATGCTTGTACATGGGGTCATTAAAGCGACAGTAAATCTTTGTTCCTGTCTGCACCTGCCTGTGATGGAGTAAATATTAGACAGTGAATGACTCCCTGTGGAAGAAGACAGTGTGGGAGGAGCCCTCGGAGGCTGCTCCGCCTGCAGTCTTCCAGAACATTCGCAAACAGATGTAAATCCTATGCAGGAGTAACAGACAAAAACCAAACACCCGGTTTTGTCTTGTGTAACGTGGCGGCGCTTGTGGTTTAAAGTGGGAGTTAACAGGCTGCAAAGCAGGACCCGGCAACAGGTGAGGACTCAGCGACACTCTGTCACTTCTACTGTCTCAAACTGCAAACATCTGGCCTGTTTGGTGTAAGAGAACGAATGAAATCAGACTGACCTGTGCAGAGTATCGGGGAGAAACACAGGCGTCCTCATACGATCCGACACGATAAAGCTGATCAGGAGTTCACGCTCACTCATTAACCGGATGATGATCTGACTTTTAGTGTGCATGTAAACGGGCTCAGTGAAGGAGACAGGAGCAGGGATGTGATCCTGCTGAAGGGGGTGGTTTAGCTGCTCTGTTTTTTGAAGTGATGTCTCTAACAAAAGAAGAGAACAGCAGAGTCCTGCTCGCTCGAGTAGAATCTGCTAACATAACGCAGACACGAGGGCTCGGCTGGTTTGTGCCGTTGCCCTGCAGCCTGATGTCTCTGCATAATGTGTGTGATGCAAAGAAGCTGCCGCCCTCCCATCACAGTGCAATCATTTCAAACGAGAGACTCCACCACTCCTGCATCTTAGCATTGCTCACGTGCTGCATGCCAACAACTCACTGTGCAAAGGTTTTAGTTCAGCAAGACCAGGGGAGCTGTCCACAACCTTTCCCTCTGCAGCAAGCGACATGTCCAACGCATCAAACAAGCCTGCTTCTTAAAAACCTCCACATTCATTTGAGGGCACTCGCAGCACATGACCCACTTTTTATTGTGTCAAACATGAATTTGGTCAATTAATTCAGTTTTTTCATTTGTCTGCACGTCTCATTGAGAAGCTAATTGTTGGGTCCCACAGCTATGAACGCAATGTGACGGGTAAATATCTGTGAAGCTTCTCAGCCATCCAGTTGGTGTTTAACAAAGCTAGCCTAGGCGTGGTGTGTGAGTTACTTACATCACGATGAGTGGCTCCTTCCAGCAGTGCGATCAGTTGATGTGACTCTGTTCAACTAAGAAAACCTACTGACAAACACATCTAGCCTGAAACAGTCACGGAAACGTGCACATGCAGAATCCAATCTTCATCTTCATCCTCCTCAAGCAGCTGATACTTGTTACTTATTGACCAGGGTCTGACTGGCATGTGATCTCCTGTGGTCACGAGTCCACTCTGGTTCCGTATCGATTATGTTTCTATGCAGCTGAGCTGCGATCACAAACATCCTTCTGTAGGTGATGTAACCGCCAGCAGACGTCCATTTACTGTAAACACAATGAGTATATGTTGCCAATGTGCAAAACCTTATTCATAAAATGTAATGTCAGTTAAACAGGCCGTAACATTTTTAGATGTTTTTATATGTTAGAGGAAACACTGAGGATTAGACCTGAGACAGTTCAGTCACATTTACATCTGTAGGAACATTAGATCCACCAGAATCTATCATTACATCATCATGCTGCTGTGCATCTGTGCAGGAGTCATTTTGATGCATGTACATCACAGCTTATTATTCCACACTGCTGTTCTGACTACAGTTAGAATTAATTTTATATTTTGTCATCACTCTATACTTAATAACAAAAACAAAATCACAGTCTCTTACAGTCGCTCATAAGTTGATTGTTCAATACAACAGGTATTGCAGTTAGTTTTTCATCGTAGCATCATTTCTAGGAGGCAGGTATCCTGCTCAATCTATAGTGTGTTTATCTGTTCAATAGCAGCCACACGATGCACAATCATCCCAACAGTCGGTTCACATTTCTACACTGAGAAGAGAAAAAAACAGAAGCTGTCAGGGGGGTGATCCAGAACAGTATTAAGTGCTCATGAATAACTGTCTGTGCCAACAGGCAGAGATTACCAGATAATGTTTTCATGTACCAGCAGGGAGATGCTCGCTTTCAGTGAGAGCAAGGCTCCGGCTCCACAAAGTGCCTCCGCTGTAGCTTAGAGGCAAAGTTTCACCCGGCTCTGCTAAAAACCTCTTTAGCTGTTCTACCGAGATGTGACAAGAAGCCCTTCACTCCTTACTTTTTCTTATTCAGAGAAATAAATATAGAGAGGGGAAAACAGCAAAAACTACACAGTAATGTGAGAATACAACAATGCTACCGCTACTGACGCTGAACTAAAAGCTTGTTTTCCTTTTCAGTTTCATAGACCTCGTGAATTTCTGACAGTATTGTGCTTCGTGTTGGAGCCTGGTACAAAGCATCTTGAGACGTGTGTCCTTGGCAATTTTAACAGGTCTGCAGTTTGTTGCACTCCACTTGTGTTTGTAATTTGTGCGAGGTAGACTCGCTCCGTGAGAGTGGTTTGTTGCAACCTGGGCGGCGAGTTAGCCCAAGTGCTAGCAGCGTCCCTGACTAACATATGCTTCACATCAATGTGCTACTTTAAGCTCGAAGTGCTTCTCGGAAAAGAAAATTCCTTCATGCACAATGAGCATAAACTTTCTGTTGGTCAATTGTTCTGTGGTTTGTTTTTTTTTACTCACGGGTCCCATCGGGGTGGGGGGGTGGGGGGCAGTGTGCTGTTTATCATCATCTGCTGCCCGTCACTCCAAGATCAAATGCCCATTTGCACATGTGTGAAGGAACCTCTACTCGGACAAACTGGCCAAAATACATTGACAGAGACATTTGATGCTGCAGATGGGTTAATTGCATTAAAGTTTTTAATCAGATTAATCATGATGATTTGTTTTTTGACAGTCCTAACATGTAAAAAAATGTACCACATACGACGTTACAGTTGCATAAGAAAAATGATATCACGCTACAGTATTGCAAGTTTCTCTTTTCTCTCAGAGTTTCTCTTTTTAGTATTTTGGACGAATGTAAATGTCAGACAGAGCAGGGAAAGAAGCACACTCGGCCCTGAATGTGTTCACGCTGGAATCAGTTCAGTCTGACTGCTCAGTAATCACAGTCTCATATCTGCTCTCTCAGACTCTCTCCAGTGTCCGGGGATTAACACTGACAGCTCCACAGGAAGTGGACCAGATACAAGCAGCGTGGTGCAGCTCGTGCAGTGGCTGTATCTACTGTACACGCAGGCGTGGTACAGAAACGCTGTCAAAGTATTTCATCCGTCATTTCAGATCCAGCTTCTTCCACGTGTTTCTAACTATCTGCATCACTGCGGTGAATGCACTCAGCCCTGCCTCCCTGGCCCTCCTCTGCTCACTGACGGGCCTCTCAGTGCACCACTTTCACCAGATTGTCTACAGAGCCTTATTCACTGCATGTCCATACATGAGAGCATCATACATACGGTGCTCTTTTAGGGGTGCCGTCTCATAGGACAGATGCATCACTACGAGCCACGTGAGAATGGGAATTCAGTCTGCAGCGGGTAGATGGAACAAAAAAGGAGACACAGAAAGAAAGACCATTATTGAACCACTGTAATTATCTCAGCAGTGTAACAAACTAAACTAGATTTAGCAATTACTGCTGAATGGAAACAGGCAGGGCTGAGGTGGGAAGCACACAATACACGGGGGAAACCAGCCGGTGGGTCACATGCACCACATGAACGGGTCAGTCACTGCAAATGCAATGGGTTAATTATGGTATCAATGTATGGGGCAGCATAAGGGTTTAATGTCCACAAGAGGGGCGCAGAGTACAGTACTGAAGCAGTGTGTGTGTGTGTATTTATGTTGAATCTGTCCTCCTCCTACTCAATCCTGGACAGTCCCTCCCACCCCCTACACAGTGTCCTGAGGACAGAGGAGCACGTTCAGACACAGACTCATCAGTGTCGACTGCTCCACAGAACGTGACAGGAAATCACTTCTTCCTGTGGCCATCAAACTCTACAATTCCTCCCCCGCCTCCCTCAGTAAAGGGGAGAGGGGGGAACAACAATGATAACTTGGGTAGACATGCCATGAGATTCAAAACCTTTCAACTGTCCCAGCTCTGCTACAACCTGGTCTTTGTTAATATGAGATGAGAATAAATAAAAAAAGCTCAAAAGATTTCTAATCAAGCAGAAAAAAATCCTGAGTGTTTAATGATAAATCACAACATATACATTCATCTTATAACTTTACAAATAACACTGAAAATACGTGTATTAATTAAATAATTCTATGTCATAAAATCATATGATCCAGAGATGGTTCATGTACATTTACACAGTGTTATTGGCAGTGTAGTGTTGACCTTTTAAGTTTCCCCCTTAGGCAGTTTGTTCCAGTTTGTCAACGGCGGGAAGGAAAAAGTCCAGTCCGGACCCTTTTCAACAGCGGCTGGTTAATGCTCGTACCTGAATAAAAAGCATAAATACATTTTTTAAACTGGAGCTGCGTGCCGTTTAAATCTGGCAGCTGGCTGTAAATGACCCGGGACACGGACATGTGTTCTTTAAATGATCACACCAATGTACACACAATTCGGCTTAAACTCTGAAGCGTTAGATCGAGCTTAATTTGCCAAAGTACACACAAACTACTTCCGGTAGTTGTACAAAAAGAAAAGCTTTGCAAGTATAATCTACCGTAATGCTCTTATTGTGAAGGGCAAGCGGAAGCACGTCGGGTCATTGCAATTTACCGATCACACAAACACCAGATGTTCTATACAGCGCAGCTCTGATAACACTCATTAAGTTGTCACTGTTACCAAGGAATGCGTTACTCTGAGACTGTGTCAGGAATGGAACTCAGCTTCAGCTGACTGAAACTCAGCCTTCAGCTCCCCCACAACTACCAGCAGAATGGCAAATACAACACTCTTCATCCATTAGCCAAAGACAGATCCAGACTTCTATCTGGAGGTTTCCTGCGCTGCTTGCTTTCGTTTGCCTGATTGCAGATTTCCACTGGATGTTTCTGTGCAGTTGTGTGTTTGTGTGCAGATGATCCAGACTCCTCTCGGCCAAGTGACACAAAGCGTTCGTGAACGAGGTCTGTCCTTGCTGAGTAACACGATTCCCTTAATTCAACTCTAACTTAATTATCCTTGCGGAGAGGGCACGGTTTCTGTCAGGGGGACTTTGTGAAGGAAATGAATGTGGAAGAATGTGTGCAGTCTATGAATATTAGCCACTTACTGTAGAATCACTTAACCTTGCGCGTGCCTATGTGTGGCGAGAAGCTGAAGAACATGCCAGTTAAACCATGAACGCCGCTGAAGAACCCGATGAGCTAGAAAGACTTGATCACATTTTAGATACCGTGCTAACCTGCTTTGTGTTCCCTTTCAGGGACTCGTCTTTTATCAGTAATCACATCTTTTATCTTTTGAAGCGGAGCCAAAAATATGCCCAGAACTCCGGCGTCCTTCTTCCTTCTGTGAGTTTCTGCTGATGACGCCGCTGACTTGTGTTTTTAATCAGGCGTAGCTTCCAGCGAGTGCAGCTCCGTCATTAGCATTCGCTGCCTTCACCTCGGTGCACCGCTGGCCCGTCGCGTTCCCACTTGCAGCGCTGTCTTCTTCACTGTAGGATATGATACATAATGCATGTCCTCCAATGACTCTCTCTTCTCACTTCCTCTTTTCCCGTCCGATCTCTCCATCCAAGTGTCCAATGAGAATAAGGGGGTAAAGGACAAACTAAGGAGAAAATCCAGCCTTCAGAAGCAGTCAGCTTCATTTACTCAACGTTAAACTGCAGAGAATGACGTGATGAAACAGGTTGTCGGGCCCGTCTCCTGAAAAGTAGGTAGCTGTGCAACACTTTCAAAATTCAGCAGCAAGTCACTGGACTCATCTGGACACATCTGGATGTTGAACGGCAACGTCGCAACAGTCAGAACTCTAGAAGAAGAAGAAGTTGTCGTTATTCTTCAGTTCGGGATTCGTCCAGGAGTTGATCACGACGTAACAGTGATGTGAAACAGCAACAAAGAGAAAAGAAGGAACAAACTTTCATATTCTGAGCACAGAATAGTTTGTTTGCACATTTTTAGTGTGACAATAATAAAATAACTTCTGGACAGTTCACACGCGCATAATGTAAGTGTGTGAGCTGCAACAGATCAGCTTTGTCATCATATACTTGATGTTTGCTGTGACCTCAGTGGAAAGTCTGGAAACAGAAGCTGCTGCAGTTTGACCAAATACACCACCGCAGCTTCGTCCTGTGCAAACGTCTCCATCTCCTCCAACGTTCCCCTTTATTCCTCCCGTGCTTCCACGCAGGAGATCTCGTATGTGCCAGCTAATTCTCCTGAGAAGGAAAAATCCATTACTTTCTTCACCCTCGCTCTGTGTCTCTCTGTTTTTCTCTGCTCTCTCCCAGCCTTCACAATACTTCTTTATAAATAAACCTCATCAATCTACTGCAACAACAAAGCCTCCACAGTCTTCAGAGACAGCCCACATCATGCTCCGCTGCGCCTCAGACACCACTCAGCCCAGGCCTGGAGGTGAGGATTCAGACACGTTTCTCCCCAGCAAAACGATTCCCTGACAGATGACGGAGAGCATGTTCGAGGCCAAGAAGCCTCAATTCAAGGCCGGAACCTGCACAGGATGAAAACTAATCTTGTGTCAGAGGAAGCTACGGACAGTGTGTGTCTCACGCTGGTCTCATTTTATTTCAGCCACGTCCCTTGTCCCGGGCGGCATGTGTCCCCCATAGCAAGGCCTCTGATTATGACCTGATTAAATCAGGTCCATCACTGCGCCTCAGACGGGGCTGTTACCAGTGATTTCTCCTTTCCTACAACTACAATCCATCGTCCCGTTAGTAAAACGTCTCGGCTGCTCTGAGCGACTTCTTTCTGCTACTGGAGCAGATGAAGTCTCACCTCTGCCCAAACTAATCTTCAGTGAAATCCATGTCTCGACCGCTTTCCCACCATCTGCACCTGCTGTCTGAGCCATGTGGCAGAACAGAAAAACCCCTCAGAAGTGGGCAAAGAGGCAGAGTTTTGTCACTTAGTGCCCAGTGGAGCCGTGCTTTTAAACTCCGGCTGCCTGAAACTTGAAGGTTTTCGTTTCACTGGAGAGGGAGGCTGCACAATCGGTTTTGATGGAGGAAGAAGTCGGCAAACTCGGGCTCATTTTCATGTGGTGTGATTCAGTTCAATCTATTTGAACTGAACTGAGGTTCAAATGTTCAGGTGCTTCACAAAGTCATCAACAGTGCAAACACACACACACACACACACACAGCGAGTGAGATGTTTCCTCTTCAGAGCAGCTCTCCTGTGTTCACTGAGATCTCATCACCACCTTGAGAGATTCCACCTCAAAAACGTCACTCACCCATTTCTGGAGCCTTTGACCTCCAGCAGCTGAACTCTCCAAGAACCCACACTGGATCCTGTTCATGGATTACAGACCCCAGTAGACTGCACGGCAGACACCACTGGACCAAAACGTCACGCCCCACCAGCAGTGTGTGAGGCCTCATACACACACCCAGGTTCTTCAGTGTCTCCTACAGGATCAATGTTTTCATGTGGGAACCAGCTCTGTGATTTGAAAGTGATGCAGCTTGAAACCTGAATGGATTAGAGCTGGTCATTACGCCGTCTGACGTTTATCTTTGAAAAGGAGAGAAGGTTATCGAGCTCTTGGAAAACGATTCCACCCGCGGTGCTGGAGCTCAAGGTGCATCAAAGTTCTCGTTTGAACAGATAAGTTCTACATGATAGTTTATGGGGGTCGATACCCACAGATGGGTTAGTGGGGGTTAACAAGATGAGGACGAGCCACGTTTCAAGGCCTCTTACCGTTCAATCTGCTGCGAAGACACTCACAAGTACCTGAGAGACGCCGAGATAGAGAGCGGTCAAATAAATGGATGAAGGAACAAAACGGAAGGGACAGTCCGCTTTAGGTTAAGTCCAGGCGAGGCTGCAGAAAATGGAAAGCTGTGCAAAGAGAGGGCAGAGCAACAAATTTAATCTGGGGGAAGATGAGACGCCTTCTACAAGCCAGCGCGGCCTCACCGTGAAACAACACAGCCCAGCGGGGGGGCTGCAGCGAGTGAACAGCAGCCAGTGGTAGCTGTCAGGAAAGTGAAGGTCAGCTGCACTTTGCTTTCATGTGTCCATCAGCTAAATGCACATGTTCATACATCAGTTAACATCAGTCAGAGAACAGTGAGCAGTCGGTCCTCTGCTGCGCTGACTTGCATGTTCATTTCCATCTTTGTTCAGTGGGATCTTTAAAAACCGGATCATATCCGTGTAATATTGTTTGGAAGCAGCTTTAATCATTAAAAAACACATCTGCTAAGATCACTGCGTTAATAAAATGTCTGCTTGTCACATGTTAGCAGAACCGTTTGTTGCGCTATTCAGACTATGCAGAGGCGTGGGGCCCTGCGGCCACTAGGGGGCCCCCAAGCTAACGCTTTTCAAATCTTTTAGTAGAATTAAGTGTAATTGGAATATCTCTCAGATTACTTTTGCTCTGTCTGTAACCCGTTGGGAAGTATTTCCCATGTTGTGGAAAGTTGGCTCAGTCTGTAAACAATTACTTTAGCATATGCGAGAGCTGGGTTAGTGACCAGATGGGTCAAAGTCAATCTTTACTTTTTCTTTTTCTTCATTTGATCCTTCCTGTGCGACATTTCACATTTTAAAACATTACTTGTCCCAATTATAGGAACTTTGTTTTAACACAGTGCATTTGAATGTCACCTTTGCTGTTTCACATCATCAAATCTATGTCTAGTTTGGCTCTTTACCTAATTATGGTTATCAAGAAATAAATCAATATGTTGAATCTAACAACACAAAAAAGTAATAACAGTGGATCTGACTTAAATCCTTGCTCAACCTGCTATGATCCAATGCAACAAATAATTCAACAGTTTAAATTCATTATATTGATTTAAAACAGGGGCCCCCAAAATAATCTTGTATAGGGCCCCCACAGACCCAGAAACGGCCCTGCGTGTATGTGACTTTCTCCTTTTATTTTGGTTTAGGCTCTTTCTGCGAGGTCGCGTCATTGGTCTGTCAGACCTCCCTGGTGTCTGGCTGTGGGCGGGAGTTCCATACCACGCCTCCAGCCGTCTACTGTGCAGACTCTGGCTCCACATTACTAAGATGGCGTCTCCCATACCGGGATATTTTGGCTTCATTTCTGCACAGTAGGAGTAAATGTAGCCGTTTTTATCATGTTGAGACTCTGTGCTGCATGTTTGGTGACGGTGTCGCTGTACAACTGTACACTTGTCACATTTCATTCATGAGTTATGAGATTGAAACTAAAAGATTACAGACGAATCTTGATCCACTGGTGACCTTTTTATAAACATCTGTTTCACTGGTTCAAAGTCAATTTCCTTGCTGCACCTGCTGCATTTAATCAGAACCGATCATCTTTTTGTCCACGCTCAGGCCGACTGAAAAGGGAAACCCGTCTAGATGAACCTGTGATACCAAGAAAAGGTGTCGCAGATGAAGGAAATGTGAGAAACACACAAAAAGCATCTGGAACAGTTTTCTGTGCGACAGCATTTCAAAGGTGTACTCATCAGAGGAAGATCTGAGGACGGGGGCTCTGCTTTGGGTCACTCGATGCTAAAATTAGACTGTTATTAGGTTTTAGAACTGGACTCAGAGGCAGCGCTGTGACGTGTGCCACTGATGTTTTCCTCTTTATCCCAATTAAGTCACTTTAACCCAAAACACATTAACAGAAGCTCCATCTTTGGACCCGTCGGTGGGACCAGAGGCCGAACTACTGGCAGTGTTTTTGTTCCATTTATTGCACTGGAACCTGAACTCGCCGTGAGGTAATGAAGAGAAGATAGAATCCAGCATTTATATTGGGCCATTCTACAACAGACTTTGATCAAAAATGGATTAAAACATGAGACCAAAGCACCAAGCTCAGTACTTTTCTGACCTGAACACAAGCTCTGAGGGGACTTTGGTATCACTCCTGCACAGGGAACGCGCCCCATCCTCCCCAGCCAGATGTAGCTGCAGAAACCTGTAACCAACTGAATGTGAGAGTAGCTGCACAGGACACTGTGAGGTTTCTTTTTTATAGTTCTGTGGATCAGACCTGCTCTACTGAGCATAGAGGAGCACTGAATACAACTATTATTCTCCCTGCAGTTGTCCACAAACTGTCATCAGTACATCTGATCATCATCCTCCCTCCTCCTCCTTTTAATTAGGAGGATTTGAGTTTGTCCCAATCTCTTAATTGTCTTGCTGTTAATTAATTTAAAGAATGTTTCCCCCTTCAGGTTCAAACTTCAGGCGCAGCAGCACAGGCTTCTCCACAGCAACAATTCTAATGAGCTCACACAGGAAACAGAGCAGCTCAATAAAGCCTCCGCACACGTACAGCTGCTCTAATACGGTTTAAAACTCCAGCAGAGAGAAGTTCATCACCAGAAACCTTCCTTCAACGCTTTAATCCCCTCCAGTTTGTCTACCAGCCCCAACTCGGAGTGGATGACGCCATCACTCATCTGCTCCTTCACACCTACACCCACCTGGACAAACCTGGGAGTTCAGTGAGGATGGTGTTTTTAACATTTAACACCATCCAGCCTGCACTGCTGGGAGAGAAGTTAAAAACATGCTGGTGGATGCTCCCGTGATCTCCTGGTACGTGGACTACCTCACAGGCCCCGCCCCCAGTAAGTCCTGTCTTCTTTTTCTTTTTGTACTTTGCCAAAGCCAAAGAAGAATGAAGTCAATCCACATGAAGAGGAGAAATGTTTCACTAATTAAAGTTAAAGATCCATATTAACAAATTAAGAAGACCTCCTCCTTCCTTTATTCATTTCATTTGTATATGTTGTGCTTGTAGGCCACGTTCATCCTGGAGACTTTACATAAAGCTGTTTTCAGTCAGAGACATATTTGTTCAGATCATGGTTTTTACTTTGTTCTTCTTCTAAACCTCTCGATTTCAGACAGGTATTCCATGTCCGTGTCAGGGACATGCAAGGTCACATCACCAGTGGATTGTAGGGAGACCACTGCGTCTTCTGTGATTAGTAGAACGGCTCTTCTGAATCCTCTGTAAACGTGACGGAGGTGCCGTCGTGCTCACTGTGGGTTGGGACACTTCCTGCTGAAGCTTAGATAACCCTAAAATGAGTGGACACACGTTCACCATTTCATTGAATCAGGGACGCAGTTTCATTTGCTGTGCAGAGAAAAGAGCAGAAAGAATCAGCGTCGATAAACAGTGATGGTGACAGATGCTGGACTTTAGTCTTTTCTGTGTACATGGCTCTCTTTCACGCAGCCTCTGTCTCTCTCCGGACTACACACCACACTCCATTGTGCAGTCAAATCCGCTCTAGTGGACCACGAGCAGCCGTTGTGTTCGAGCCCCATTGTCCGAGTCAAAGGGTGATTAAATGAGCATTACAGCAATAAAAGGCAGAGCACCCCGGTGACCGTAATCACGCTTTGTGTGTGATGATAATGAGGGATAATGGACAGTTAGGCTCATCCAGCCTGCTGCGCTCAGCCCAGACCAGCAGCTGTGAAGGACAAGGACCCGAACCCAAAACCCACCATGGAAAACACACAATCCTTAATAACCACTTATGCACGTCAGTGTTCTGGCCAGCGGCTCGACACCCCGAGCCAAAGCTGCGCTGTGCACAGACTCCAGTGGAAGACCATGTCCTCCTGCAGCAGCCGCGCAGCGTGAGGTCCAGCACGCACTCCTCTCTGCCAGCACATTTCATCCCTTTAAAGTGCGCGTACTGTCCCAGGGGAGGGCCCGAGGCTTGTGACTACGCTGAAACACGGCAGCGTACCTCCACATAATAACAGAAACTGCAAAGCTTTTAAAATACACGATGATAATGACACCGCTCATCTCATGCTGAGTCACACCTGAATATCTTACGCTGAAACGAGACTCAGTAGTTCAGAGCGTCTTTGAAAATGTCACCGCCGTGTGACTAAAGCGTCCCACTTTGCAAATGATTTCCGTACCCCTGCCACGAGAGCTCCACTTTCATGCCAACAATCATTTTGTTTGGAACAGACACCACGTTTCCAAACGGTGAATATCTGACTGTGAAATGAAGTTTTCTGAAGGAAGAATTTGCTATTTGCTCTGATTATTCTTGAGAGTCACACAGTTGCAGCCACTGATTACGGCTTCACCGTTCACAGACTGGAGACACACTCCCCCTCAGCTTTTCACAAACAATAAGAGGCACGGACGTGAAAATGTTCTGTCCATTTAATAACGTTGTAAGTAAAGCTGTAAACACAGAATAAATCAGCAGCACGGGTTTGTTGCAGGCTGAATTTGAAGCTCTTCCACATGAGTCACTTCTGCTCTGTTGCTTGTTTAGACTTTCTTTAAAGTTGACAGGGTCACAGGACGCCGGAGCCCCTCCCCCACTAGGTGGGATTCACTGTGGGCAGCAGAAGTAACATCTTTGTTCTGTTGATCTTTGTTGGTCAGCCACTCCTGGAGAAGGTGGTGTGGCGCTGCTCCACCATAAAAAGGGGGAATGATGTTGCTTCAGCACTGAAAACAAAGGGATGTTTCAAAGGCAGCAAACTTATTACCAACACATTAACCAGACTATGACAAAAATCTCCTGAAACCTACCACCCGTCCAGGTGAGCACGGGGTCAGCTGAGTGTTACATCAAAATGAACACAACACTAGGACAAGATGTAGCCACTACTGCCGACACCAGACTGCTATAAACAAACACATGTTCATCTAACAACCTGTGATTTCCTGCAGCTCCACCCATCTCCACCCGGTTAGTAGCACGCAGACTCTAATGATTCAAACCTGTCCTCGCTCTGCCTGATGAGCAGCTGCTCAGAAACACACAATACAAACACAACACAGAACAATTACATTTGATGACCAAAGCAGTATAAATGTGCTGATTGGGTCCAGTGAAAAGTGAAGAGAGGAACATTTTCAGTCCAATCAGTTCTGCGGGGGGACACCAGACCTGTTGCATGACTTATTTAACATTACCACAAACGTGAGCTAATTCTCTCATATATATATATTATATTATATTTAGATGACCTGACTCGGCTTGAAGCTGGCGGATGTTCTCTTCTTCATCTCTTTCCTTTCTCCCTCATCACCTCTTTCTCTCCAGTCTGTGCAATAAGGATAATGACTCGCCCACAGACTGCTGTTTACACAGTCTGATAGTCTGAACAGAGCAAAGTGTCTCTGAGGGAAAAGTCTAATTCCCTGCCTCAGCAGAAAGAGAAAAGACTCCGATAAGAAGAGATGGAGAAGAGTTTAACTCCTGCTGAGTCTTGTACTGGAGAAAATTGACTCCCACATTTTGTATTTGCCTTTAAGTGGATGTGGTCAAAACTTTGTTTTCATTTTGTGTCCTTCATCACATAATGGTTGTTAGTGTCTTATCCTCTGAGCTGAAGATGATGAAGAAGACAAATATGTGTGTTTTAAAGAAGCAAAGTGAAGACTCAGAGTTTATTGCCCTTTTTTGGACATTTTTTTATTTGTACTAACAATAGCGATTTAATGTTTCCGTTTGTCATTTGATGATTTTATTTCAAACCTATAATTAGAAAACTGAATCTTTTTCTGATAATATCACTCATGTTATTAGCAAATTAAAATTTCCACCATTAAGGTCTGAATGAATGACTTTTAAAAGTCTATCTTCCAGATAAATAAAACATTATAACACACAAGCCAAATCGAATTATTTTAGTTTTATTTACCAAAGCTAAAATCAATGAAACCAAACGTCAGGAGGAGGCTGAGGATGGAAAGCTTTAAAAACGCAGGACACGCTTCAGTCGCCTTGGTGATTCTGTAGATTCCTGTGATTCATGAAGACATCGTGCAGCTTTCAGTGAAGAGAGAAGACGACAGACGCCAAATTACCCGTGAAGCCGTAATCTACCGGCGTCTGAATTCTAAACAGTTTTTAGATGTAAACAAACATTTGGAAGGTTTTTAAGAAAAGATGCAAGACAACAATTTAAACTACCTCTAATCTAAGTTTGTGGTTTCTCTCTGCAGTGCAGCGATTATTAATGAAGCTTTTCTTTCATGTAGTTTCTCTTCTAGTGAATCTAATGTACTAAGTGTTTGTGTTTGCTCACTGTTTTGCTTTTGAAATCGTGCTGCATGAGAGAGAATTATTAATCAGATACCAGCTTCTCTCAAAGCATCCTACTGTTCTACATTAACTGTTGCATCACAGGCCGTTTGTGCAGTTTATGAGAGGAGGACGGCTTCTCCTCTGTGTAACGCTCCTACAAAATATCTCACAGGCCGAGAGAGGACGACCTCACAAACGGCAGGAGATCCCTCCAGACACGACAAAGCAGTGACCTTTTCTGCTCGTTTCAGTGTTTCACTAATAAACACGCAGGCTGGTTCGTTTTGATTTCACCAAACATTCCCCCATTTTTTCATTGCAGAAAGGAAAAGCCGAGTTGTTCTCTGAGGAGACTTTGACACGGTGGGCGAACGGAACCAGTTACAGGATTTACAGGATCTCAAATCCAGGTCTGCTTCCTCGAACTTAGCCGTACGTATGCTTTTAATTCATCAGACTGTCAGCAAACACCAATCAGAGCAGCAGAGACGGGAACCACAGGGTGTTCCCCATCAGCTCATCAAGCAGCAGCGTCTCTCAGTTAATGAAATAAGAAATTAAACACAGTTTGTTCTGATTTATGTTGCACAACGTCCTTTTCTAACAGTCTCTCATGTCACACTGATGATGCTTAAAGTCACTCTTAGTGTTTTAATTCAGTGCACACACATCAGAGACAGGATGACGATGTGAATTATGGATCCCAGCTGGATTTATGTCAACAATGTCGTTTCCCGTGTGGAATAATGCATTTTCTAATAAATAAAAATCAGCGACACATTTCCTTCACCTTCTTGTCATCGACCAGCTCAGTTTACAGACTCATAATCAGATCAGTGGTTGCATATTCAGTGTCTCTCAGAGTTTATACCCTGCATCAGCAGCTTTGTCATGTCTGACAAAGCCCCGGGTTCAAAATCTTCAGTCAAGCAGCGTTTGACACAAATTATTGATCCCGCCTCTGCTCAGACTGTTCAGATTCAGATTCAGATTCAGATTTTATTTGTCACGTGGACAATCATACACAGTACAATATGCAGTGAAATGCTTGTACGACAGACAGCGACCTCTGGAATGTAAAGAAATATAAG
>JAUMHF010000006.1:17287058-17299860 GCA_032359275.1 Microctenopoma steveboyesi | reverse complement strand
AATGATAGAATGTCTAAGTAACAAGATGTCTATTTGCCAAATTAACAGTATGTGTCTAAGTGGAATGCAACAATATGCAGTAAAGTGACTTGGTGGGTGTAGTGTAGTGACATGTTCTCAGGTGGGTTCGTCCTCTGAGGAGACTCCTGCTGCGCTGGTTCTACCACTGGATTTCCCCACTTTTCTAAACAAAGCTGCTACATCGTAGTGACAGTTTTATTAATCAAATCTACGACACACTGACCTGTCCCGAGAAGAGATGTAGCTGTATCTGTGGGAGTTTATGAAGACCACAGTTCAGTGCTGAACAGATGTTGGTGCTAAGGTGTCGGATGGAGGCTGAAAACGATTATAGTCAGTTCTGTGTGTGCAGCTACGCTGTCTGCCGTCTAGTGGACAACAAGATAAAGTCGATGTTCTAGTGAGCGCGTGGACAACAGCAGTGACAGCTACAGAATAACCTTCACACTTCTATAACACGTGTCCAACAAATCTGCTTTTCCAGTCGACTCCATGCTCAGTATTTCTTGAACATTTTCAAACACCGTTGACGCAACTCTGTCTCTGCCCTGTCCTGATAAATGACTGATGAGAAGATGAATGTTGCTGTCAGTCCTCCACAGGACTGCAGTTCTGTCAGGAGGGGGAATCAATGTGAAAACCCCGGAGACCGATCCTGCTCTGACTGTCCCCGCTGCAACACACACACACACACACACACACACACAGTGACCACAGCATGAGAATCCCAACCACGTCCCATTCATCATTCAGTCTCTCTGTGTAAAGACTATGAGAGACGCTTTGGGGTAATTTGATTTAATTCTTGTGCTTCTTTCCTCCTGGTCTGAATCTATGATGTTTTACTGCATCTGAGAATGAAGACGTCTTCTTTTATGGAAAGAAAACTATCGACTGAAGACTTCTCAGGGCTCTGATTCAGCACCTCCAGCTCATGCATTCAGATCTACTTCTTTCGGTCTGACATTCTCCCACACCTGGTGCAAACGTATAGAAACATACAGCAAATCCAATCTGTAAAGAATTCAATGAGCCGCCACTCTCTGCTCTGCATGTTTATCCTGTTCTCTCTTTGTGCGTCTTTTCAGCCCCTTCTCATTCCAACAGCGTCGCACACTGACATTTTGTCAAGTCCTTCGGTGTAGCTTATCGACCGCAGAGGAATCCCTTAGTTTCAATGTGAGACACACGAGAATGTTCTATAAGCAGACTTCTATTTGATCTTTCCCAGACGGCATGAAATCTGCCCGCTGACCAACGAGTGCTGTTTCGCTCAGGCTGCAACAGAGCAGCTGATTTAGCAGATGTTGCTATAGGTCAAATGACAGGGCGGTGACAAACAACCTTAAAGGCCATTTAGGTTGGAGAAACTGTTGCACAGTCCATGTGAGTCAGTGCGGCATTCCCCCCTCAGGCGCTTCAGTGAGGATCGGTGCCAGCCTGAGTTGTGCTCGATCTATATGTCGCTATTTGTTGACTCAGATGCTCATTTGCTTCTTTTCTCTGCCTTATACTGTTAATATGTCAGACAGTCAAAGCTGAAGATGTTGCCTCAAGCTCTTTGGGTGTTTTTTTAATATTTTCTATCAGTCAATAAAACTAAATGACTAACAGCGATGTTATGACACTGACATGTGCTCATTAAACACGTCCTAAACCACTGCAGGGGTCAAAGTTCAGTCACGTAATACGGACCTTTCCCACAACTGGACCCACCGAAGTGCTGGTTGTTGGAACAACGTGCACAAACCTGTTGTGATCAGTGTGAACAACTGAGGAAAATGTCTGATCATCAAGCAACATTCCCATCACTGACGTTCCTACCAGGCCTCGGATCTTTCATTATATTTGTAAATTAGCTGCTCTAACAGAGGTGAAATTATCCCCCATCTTATCTTTCACTGTCAACGTTAATGTGCAAAAAAAATTATTCTGAATTCCTTTCTGCACTTCAGCATTTTCATCCCAGAGTATACATGTTCCTGAATATAATATGTTCACTTTACACAGCTACAGTCCTCTCAGAGCTGGTGTGACAAGACGAGAAGACGAGACATCCCGTGAGACGTAAGGAAATGGGCCAAGCTGCAACTGCAATATCACTCCAGCAACGAACACATCACTGAGATGCACTGCGGACTATCAGAGATTAGAGATGCCAAGGGAAACGATTATGGGATTAACATTTAGAGAAATCTTGTTTTACTGACAATTAAAGTGGGAAACAATAAAAGTCATATCAAATGTACAAGTAGCAACAAGGGAAGACATCAGACATCTGAGAGCGGCAGACATTTAACAGTCACTTCTGCAGTGATGGAAGGGAGCAGGAGAAAAAAACAGTGCAGAAAGATATACCAGATATTTGCACATTTTAGCCCATGGAACACGAAGAACCTATTTATTTGCAAAATGGTGCAATTGCCATTGGCTATTGCATCATTATATGCACAGAAATCCGAATGATATATTAAAGCATACTCTTTTTATCTTTGTGTTTGATGGGGAAAAGAAAGTGATTACAGCGCTGACCAGGGAAAGTTGTTGATTCAGGACTTTTGTAAGATATAAAGATTCTGCATAATCAGGCAACGTGTACAGCAAATGCATTAAACTCTAGTCGTCTCAAAGGTGGGAGTTACACAACCATTTAAAGTTGCACTAAATTTAACCTAACGTGTATTAATCTAAAGACGGTGGGCGGAAGCGAGAGGACCCAGAGATAACATGCAAACTCCGCACAGGAAGTCGCTCGGCCAGCTCGCCAAGTGAAAGAAGCTGACGTCGCTATAGATCTGGCAAATAAATCAGAAGGCCTGAAATTCATAATGCTTTAAAATCTCTTCCATTACATTTAAATGGATGTAACATAATTCTTGCCCCAGACGTAACTTTAGAATTGTATAGCTGCAAACATAAAACACTCATTGCTTTTAAAGACACACACTTCTGTGGTATAGATTCAGAGATACATTTCTGAGCTTACAGACACCAGTGACATATAAAATTACCTGTAAACTGTGCAGTGTTGGATGAAAGACAGTGCTGATTGACTTTCGGAGGTCACGACCCTGACAGGATTCTATCGATCGCCATGACAACTTCAGCGATACGACGATAAGAACCTGCCACTCCTGCATCTCAGCCTCACCTGTTCGCTCTTTGCCAACTGCATCCTTGACGTGTTTGTAACGCCTGTGCTCAGCAAAGAAATAAAGTCAAACATGCTCAAACCATGCACTGAGATTTCCAGTTATGGTGACGTAACCACTACAGCACCTAAAAGTAATTCCAACAACACCTTGGATGGTGCCACGGAAATAACACTACAGAAATATTAAGGGTAAAGAAAAGGCGTTGCAGTGTTTGACCAGCAGGGGGCTTGAGTTCACACGATGCCTCGAGCATCGAACCAATTGGCTGCGCGGCCTCATGAACCTTGGATCATTCTAGGAGAAACTCTTTTCTTTACAGGGATATACAATTTCTCGTCACAAGCAACCGGCGCACATACGATTACTTCTGGCAGTAGACACTCAAAAACTACCTCACTAATTACCAGTCAGTTCCAAAACTGTACCACTTCAACAAATCAACATTATGACAATTATAGTTTCAAGCTGTTGTGTTGTGAATGTTTCCATGAAATCTTACAGCTCCAACAGAGACTCTTTGGGCTTCATATCTGTGCATCGCTCTAAAGTTCGAACCTCTTTCTTAACCTGAACCCACATTTAGATAATATATGCGTTGCTTCAGGTTTCCTCGTTCTCCAGTTTAGCAGTGAATCAACACGAAGGAGAACTGCCTCAACACTGCCAAGCCTTTGTGGCTCCGAACGCTGTGCATTTAAATGTCACCAGGGAGCTAAAGCACAGCCGGTGCACAGGCTGGTAAATCAAACAGCTCAGTCACTAACAGAAAACACCAAATGACTGTGTTTGCATTTAATTTTGCATTTGTTTAAGTGCTTGTTCATCCTATTTACATACAGCACTGATGATTTATTCCTCAGTCTGGCTTGAGGGTAATAATATTTTTCTATTAAAGCACTGCCCTCTGGTTTCTCTTTCCATTACTGAAAATACAATATTGTTGATGATGATGTACAACACAGCAAAACCTTTACCTTCCCTGATGAAGATATCATTGAGAAAGGGCTGAAGAAGTCACCTCCTTGTGTCCAATCACACTGAGAAATGTAGGTTTGGGGGGACTGAGACTCAAACCGCTGAACTCCGATGTCGGAAGACGTCTCTACCCACTGAGCTCTCAAGCTGCTCAACTTCTACTGTGATCTGGCAACGTACAGAAAGTCCTACTAACGTGACCCTTTGCTTGGGTAATGTTGGGGGAAACGCTGCTAAGAATGCAACCTCCGTTCTGTTTGTCCAGCAGCATCAAAAACTGATATATAATATGCATAATATTCATATATCACTCCGGAGATCTTCAGTCCGTAAACCCCAGGACAGATTACCACGAATAAGCCCATCAAAAATTAGCTAGTCCAGATGCCACCAGTAAATCTGAATTACCTCCATCATTGGCGACTGTTTGTTGCACTGTGACTGTGGGGGCTGATGACGGTGTACATGCCAAGCCGGCCACATGGAGCAGATGTTCCAATTTAATCAAGCGCTTCTGCTGGGGAACGCTCTATTGCATCAATATCTATCAGATTATATGGTCTTAATTGACAGGTGGCGCAGGAATGGGGGAGGTGTAAAATATCTGACTGGGTGCCACAGGTGTTGCTGGCAACTGTACACGAAGAGGAAACAAACTTCCAAACATTGTCTGCTACGACTTAATATTGTAATTAATGTGATAAGCTGAGACCCAGATGTCACTGCTATCTGACATTTTCTGACATATTGGACAAGATTGTTGTTTCACATGCTGGCAGGAACAGTTTGGGATGTGAGAAATCAAACTAAAGACTGCTCTGGGAAATGTTTACTACGTGAAACGAGAAGAACCTCTGAATGTTACTTGAACATACTGAGATTACAGACCTCGGGTGGATCCTGCAGAGCCAGAGTAAGAAGAAGTATCGGTATAAGGTGGAAGACAAGGACGTGCAGTTAGCATTAGCTTTAATATCAGTGCTGATTATCTGCTGGTCTGACTATCCCTAACACAATCCACAAGCTATTCTCTGGCAATGTTTCCTTGCTGCACCCGAACTCCAACTCAGACGCTGTAGTGGTTGCAGATTCACCTCCAGGAACTTACTTGACATTCTCTGCCAGGAACGTACAATTTCCAGTAGCTTGGCTGTCGTTCACGCGGCCTTCATTGACCGGTAAAGAGCGAGGACTCAGCCACTGATCGAAATGAAACATGAAACACATGTTCTGAGCAGGACTTCCATTAGTAAAATGAGTGTTTCTAGGATCATACAGGCTTAATGGGCAGGTGAGCACTGGGTGTCTCTGAGTCTGAGTAATGAAGGTTCATTATAACACAAAAAGGTTTCAGGGGACTCTACGAGTGTAATGGGATTAAGAACAAAGTGGAGAACCATATTAAGGTTGAGAATTTAAGTTAATCTCATTCCCAGACATGTTGTAATGTAATTTAGATTTTTAAAAATATATTCAGAGCTCTTTTTTTGCCACTTTCTCCCTGTTTTTCTGACAGCAGAAACACATTGTGAGGAGCTTCACCACAGGAGGAACTGGAACTGGAGTGAAGATTGTTTTTCACATAGCATAAAAAATTCAGGTGAGGAGCCTCAGACGTTTCACTACTTAGAGAAAACTGTGCTCTGAATAATTCATTTATTGATTTGGAAGATTATTAGATTGTCACAAACACATGTAGAGTGAAGCTTTCCAAACAACAGTTTTCCAGCCGGACCTCAAAATATTAAAGTTTCATTTGATCTCAAAACATTGAATTTCAATAAGTCGTCCTAATCTTGGTACCATAAAGCAGCCGGCTGCACCGCTCAGCCTGCAGCAGTACTCACGTTTGACATGTCGACATGTCATGAGGGTCATTATGGCCACACTGGAGAGCTATTCCAGTGTGGCTAATCCAGTTCTTTCTTTTCAGTTCAAGATGCTCAGAGAGAGAGAGAGCAGCTCATTCCTCTCTCAGTCTCCTCATCTACCAGCCTGAGTTGTGACAATTCAATCTGTTCAGTGTCTTCCCCCATGAATTATGGATGAACCCGCAACCTCTGAATGTGGTGGGGATTTTCGTTGATTGAGCAGCCCTTTGCTTTATAACTCCTCCTGCTCGTGTCACAGGCTCAGTGTGGATTTAAAAAAGGTGGAGGGGAAAAGAAATCACGGTAATTTGCAGAGCATCAAGGCAGCGCGTCCTGTTAGCGCTGTTAGCGCCTCTACTCACCTGGTTGTAGACCAGTGATTGACTGTTCTGTGCAGAAACCCATTAGCTGTGTTCATTCTGGCATTGAGTGCTTTCTGATGAACAATTAGTAAGCATCAGTCCACTTCAGCGGGCGATGTACCAATGGTGGCGCCTGGGTCAGTTCATAAAAGCCCCTGATTTGTGGAAAGACGTTTTTTTTTGTAACCTAGTTGAGAGCAATTATGAAGCATTTCTAGGTGCAGCAGATTTAAAATGCCTCCGAATGATATCAAAACAAAAAGTTGTAAGGGACATTCCTAGTTGCCAGGTGATGTGTTCCAACACTGCAGCACACTGATGAGGTCCAGATGTGAGAGACTGAGTTGAATGTCTCGTTGCTGGTAGTTTATCATCCATGTCCCCCTCTGTTACAGTAATTGTGGTAATTCGAGAGATAGTCTGACTTCTCTTCTCTGACTTTGGATCAAAGTTGTGACCATTCATAGCGTGACAACAGCAAAACGTGACGTTACTATCGCCAGCTGTGACTGATGGTTTGTTCGGAGGAGCACATATTAGCGTGCTAACCTGCTAGCATGATCTGCAGGTACATGTGTAGTCCAAAGCACCGTCGAGCACAGCCTCGTCGCTGGTGACAGCTTCTAGCCCACAGAATAACAGTTTAAAACAAAAAGGAAATCTGTCTCTGCAGTTTGAAACAGACAGAGACGAGGGGGCTTATACTGCTCTTACATGTACATCGCATAAGTGTGTGTTGCTGTGATTGCTCCTCTTCTCCATACCGTCCATACTGCACTTCTTATGTAACACAGTTGGTTTATCAGCAGCGTCGACGTACAATTTTACGTTCACTGCTATTTCAGATAACTGTTCACACAACCCTCCATCATGCGCCTCCATCCTGTGCACGTCCTTTAATTCAGCTTTGTCCAAATCTTCAGCGCAAAGTGCTTTAATCACATCACAAAACAGTTTCATATTCGAACAGAGGGAGCTAGCGCGTTCACCTCATGCTGCTCTCACACAATCCAATCATAGTATATTAACGTAATCATCACTTAACAAAGTCCGCGTGAAGCTGTGAGATTTCTCCAAATGCTTTCAAGATGTTTTTCACATTTTCTGCTCGTGCATTCGATGCCTTTTGTTGTGTCAGTCACACTCCTCTGTCTGGACTCGCATCGATTTTTGCCGAGCACTTTTTAAATCCATAACTCTGCAGGTTACATGTGAAGACTTGGTAACAGCGGTGGGGTGAGGCTAACGGGCAGCAGGTAAAACACTGATGCAACCAACACTGAAGAAAAGACAGTGGGCACGCTGACCAGGGCATCCTCCTCTCTTCAACATTATCATTAGCTTCTCATGTCCACAAAAAGGGTTGCTCATAAAATCAGCTAAATTATTATTAAAGCTGCAACTTTTCTATTTGAAAATGTCAAAAGTGTCAACTTTAAGTTCACCATCGTCATTGTCATGCAACAAACGGTGTTTACCGAGAAGGTGTGCTGGCTGCTTGGATTTTCATCAGAGACACAATTAGGCTTCATTTCCTCCACCGCTGGCTCTGGCTCAGCTGTGCTGAAGGATCTGCAGAACAAACCTGATAGAACAGATGGTTGCTGATCTGTAAATACCTTCCTCAGTGGGATGCACAACTTCCTTTTGAGGATTTTTCCAAAACGTGTCGACTACACGTTGTTTTTCATTTTCAATTAGTGAAACATTTCAGGAGTGTTTCGTCATCATGCTTAAGTTGAGAGCAGAAGTCACCTCAGTTATTCCCTGCACAGAACGGCCATCATCTGGCAGAGTGGATCGAGTGCTGCTAAAAAAGTTTAGAAGCGGCTGCACAAACAGATTCAACTAAAGAGGAGAGGTGACATTTTTGGCTAAGTGCAAAACAACATTTTCCAACTAGCTGCTTCTGAATACTTCCTGCAGTAAGTCTGGCTGTGTAGAACAGGTGAGGACTCAAATATTACAGGCATGTGATCAGAAGATCTCCAGGTTAGTCACAGGCAAAAGAGTAAGAAATCCAATGTGTGACCTTTTTCATGTGTGGGAACGAGTCAATGAGCGTTAATACCTCTGTTACTAGAGGCTCATCAGGGCACCATACATGAACATTAACATCACCAATAATAAGATGGTGGTCGTAACCAGTCAAACTCCCGGCCAGTAAGTTAAAAAAGTCTGTACCGATCATCTTCAAACTGCCAAATGAATTTTATCATGTTCCAGTGGACATTTGTTAGAACATTCAGAAGTGATCGATAGAATCGACTGTTAGGTTTTTAAAATATTGAAAAATGTTTTTACACCCACAGAAAAAACTGTCTATGAACCTTTTAGAAACGTCATGATGAAAAATGTTTTTTATAGCATTTCCAGAACAGTTTGTGAAATCGACCATATGACTGCATGTTTTGAAAAGCATGTCCTCCACCCACAGAAAAAACATTCTAGGAGGGTTAGAGCGTAGAACAGTCACGTCCCCAGGAGTTTGATTCCAAGGTTCAAAATGTACCTGGACACTTATTATTAGTAGCAGTAAAAATGTCACGTAAACAAATATTCAAAAACATTATCAGAATGTTTCTGTTGAGACAATATTTTAGTTTTAATGTCTTAGGAAAGTTTTTCTGCTCGTGTTTTTACTAGTTCAAAGATTTAATAGGAATGTTCTTTAAACTAAAAAAAGAAACTACTATCTGGGAGCTATTTGAAAAATAAAGGTATAGACTGAAACAGTTAGTGTGTATTTCCAACTGGCTTCTCTTCCAGTTCGTCAGGAGATGCATGATGTGTTTTTATTACACACATGCACTAAAGTTATTTGTGGGCATACTGATACTGCATCACATTAGTTTTGCTTTCATTGTGAATTTACAGACGGTCACACACAGGTGGCTGAAGTCTGCTGAAAACTGAAACGGTTGCTCTTGTTTCCGAGCCGCATGTGAAGGCACCATTAGTCGGTCTCGAACTTTTCGGGGTCGGTCAGACTCCGTTTCTGCCGCCGTGCTGACGCTCATCGGCGGCAGGTGGAAACCAAACGTGCTTATTATATAACATGATATTATTTACCATTCATTAAATTAAATTCATCCACTTCCTCACCCCCGCCCCCACCCCAGGCCGAGGCTCGGTGCCCGCTCCCTCTAGCGGCGGAGCGCGCCGCCGTGCAGCGTCACAGCGCCGGTGTCCGTCCCCCAGTCACGGTGAAAGTTGTCTCCGCTCGGCAGAGCGAGGGTTCGGGACTCGCCAGCTTCGGCCGCCGGTGCTTCGCTCGCTTTTCTCCCGGAGAGAGATGAGGCGGAAGGAGAAGCGGCTGCTGCAGTTCGCCGGGCTGCTCATAGCGGCTCTCCTGTTCCTGCCCAACGTGGGGCTGTGGTCTTTGTACCGGGACCGAGTGTTCGACAACTCGCCCGACGCGGCGGACGCTCCGGGCGCCGTCCTCCCGATACAGGTAAGCGAGCCCCGACGCGGGTCGCGCAGCCTCGCGGGGAGCTACTCGCGGCCGCGGAACAAACCTCGACGAGCCACGAAGGATCGTTCGGTGGCTTCGCGGCGCGAAGGCGACGCCGCTGTTCGCCCGAGCCGCCGCGTGCTGCCCAGCGTCTGCGCCCCCCGCTGCTCTTTGCGTTCCCACACTGTGCGGGGTTCGGTTCACAAGATGGAGCCAGCGTTTGGCACCGTGTCAGCCGGCAGGTCAGTGGCTGGAGCGAGCACGACGAACAGGGAGCCACGTAGCAGCCCCCGAGCTGGGCGTCGCAGCGAAGTTCAGATCAAACGGTCTCCAGGAAGTTGTCAAAAAGTGTTCGAGGCGGCTGACAGGCTGCTGGAGGCGCCACACGGCTCAGCTCCGGTGGCTGCGTCCCAGGCTCGTTAGAAACGTGGTTTAATAAACGCCCAGACTGACAGAGCGAGATCATCCCAGTGATAAAAACATGCAGGCTCTGTCAGTCTAAATGTGGAAATCAGCACTTAGAAAAGTTATCAAAGTTGCTGACTTTCACTCCTTTAGTGCCTTAACCTAAACCAAATCATTATTGCTGTGAATCAGTGTGGTTCAGGCCAAGTCCAAAAACTGTCCTGCAGACATAAGAAGCCACTTACAGGTTTGAAATATGTAAAGTCCTCTTCGCACAGAACAAAGAAAATTCCACAACATAGTAGATTTCCAATTCACGTGACCTGTTTCACTAAAAGTCAAACTCGTTTTTCTTGGCTCACCTCATCAGCATCTTATTTTCTTTAATTCATTCAGTGCAGTTTATTTATACAGATATATTTATAAACCACAACTCCCTTATGGAATATAACTATGTATAGATGAATTTAGAGAACCCAACAGCCCCCACTGAATAGGAGACAGGGCAGTGGAAAAACTCCCTTTAACGGAAGAAACCTCCATCAGGACTGGGCTCAGGCTGGGCGGCCATTTGCCTCGACTGGTTGGGGTTGAGTGGAAAGAGAAAATAACAACAGGCTACAAGTGAACACCAAAACAAAGTTAAACAAACACCTGGCAGGTTGATATTACCAGCACCTGCACACTGGAGTCATACATGAGAGACAGTGTTGACGAATGGTGTCACCTCCGGTTTAAAGACGGAAGTCACACCCTGCTTAAACATCTTTGAAATTTGTCGGACAGAATATTCATGAAGAGGAACTGATAAGTGTGGACTGTCAAGTTCCGACTGGGGTGTGTGTATCCTTGAAGAAAACATGATCTTATTCATGCGGCTTGACTTGAACTATCAGCGCAGAGATGTTCACATTAAACTAACAGCCTCACCGACGCCAAGTATTCGGCTCACAATAGTAGCTCCTCAAGTTTATATGAGACATACTCCGCTGAAAGGAGTATCACGGATGGTGTTGGTTCTTGTGTGTGTTAATGTGTGCGTTCTGTGGTGCTGCTTGAAAAGAATGATCAGAATCAGCTTTATTCGCCAAGTATGCTGCACATACAGGGAATCTGCTTCTGGTCTTTTGTAGCTTCTCTAGGACAGAACAGACAGAAAACAAGTACATGTAAAGCAATAAATTACAGACAAATAATAACAAGACAGGAAGACAAAACAGTGTGTGTGTCAGTGCAGTGTGCTGAGTTGTGTGCAGTTTGTGTCCATATAGCAGCAGCAATCAGTTGTTCATTAGTGATATGTTCTTTTGTCTGGTGGTTCTAGCAAACGTAGCTCTGTAGTGTTTGCTGGAGGGGAGGAACTGGAAGTCCGGAGAGGGTGGGATTTTCTCTGCCCACTTTCTGACCCTTGAGGTGTAGAGGTCCTGAAGAGAGGGCAGAGGTACCAATGATCTTCTCTGCAGCTCTGACTGTGCGCTGCAGTCTGTGTTTGTCCTGTGCAGTGGCTGCTCCAAACCAGACTGTGATGGAGGAGCAGAGGATGGACTCAATGACAGCGGAGTAAAACTGGATCAGCAGCTCCCAAGCAGCTTAGGCCCCGTAGCTAAAGCAAGATGTCAATCTGCAGCTTGTCTTCTGGCCAAAATGTAGTAACTTCACATATAGAAACAATGATTCAGTAAGCGGCATGGACTGAGTCACTGGCACATGCTGCTCTGATTTATCCTCACAAATTAACTATCTACTGTCAGGCCCCAAGCTCAGTCTGACACATCTAATTTTGTGATCAACAGAGTAAGTACGGCTCCCTCATTAAATCTGTGGACTTGCTGGCTGATGTATGGCTCTTTTCTCTTAGTTAATCTTTTACTGAAGCTTTATTTCAGACAAGAGTGCCAAAATGGGGAACCCTTTGCAGTACCATGTGTTGTCTTCTACTGTTGTACTTATGTCTGGGGAATTGATCATATTATATTTTCAGTTAGCTTTTTCCTTTCAGTGATCACTACAGTCCAGTTGTCTTGGGGTTGTCTTCTTGTGCAGCTGCAGCTCAATTGGTAGGTTAGTCGTCCACAAACCTCAGGATTTGGTGGCTGAGTACTTAAATAGTCCTTGGACAAGACACTGAATCGCTGTAGTAGCTCCACCATTTGTGTGGCTGTTCAGTTACTAGCTATCAAAGTGAAGTATTTTAGAAGATCCAGAAGAGCCAGCGAACCACGGTTATGATGACAGTTCTTTCAGTCATTGGTCACCTACTGGAGGACTCTTCACCGGGTCTAGATCCAAATAGGATTGGATGTAAATGAGTGTTTTACATTAAAATTCACAGCTAGAACTAATGTAAGCTGTAGTCACAGTCCCATGCATGCTTTGTTAAAATGAGTATTTCACGCTACTCTCGCAAAAACGGGCTGCCTCTGAGCGTCCCTACTGTGACATCCACAGAAAGGTAATTTGCTAATTTCCCGTTTCTTCTTCAGTCTCATGAACTCATTTACTTACAGATAAGATGCTGTGCTGTGGGACAGTTTCCCAACTCAGTGTGCTGCTGTAAGC